>NGKF01000012.1:94473-203408 GCA_002162555.1 Monilinia aucupariae
CACCCCATATACCCACCAACCTACCCACCCACGCACCTCTAAAAGAGAAATAAAAGCCGGCCGTTACCAAATAACCTCGCCCTAGCAAGTTAATTATTCACATGATCCAGTTTTCATGTGGAGTAATTAGATTGAGTTACTCAAAAAGACATTTGGCTTTTTGGCATCTCCGGATTTTGGGGGAAAATGAAAGACGACGTCATTTCAATTTCGATGCCTCCATACCGAGAAGTAGTCAAGAGAGAAGCTGTGAATTTATACCGCTAGTGCATTCATTCACTTAATACTATGACATTAGTGCCAAAAAAGCACTCTGAATTTGAAACATGCGGCATCACATGATAAAAGTAGCAATTATTTTTCGGCATATTAATAATTAGTGGTATTCATTACTGCGTGGGAATCTAGGTCTACATTTTAATTACGCACTTTTCCTCCCATATAACTCCCTTCCTTTTCTCGTCCCTTCAAAATTATCCTTCCCCTCTGAGAAGATGAAACAATCTCCTACTGCTTCTCTCCAACGAGATCCGCTCGTCTAGCCGTAGCATCCTCAAGATTCTCCCCCTTTCTCAAGCCCAATTGATTGGTATCCCATCCCTTACTTTCCAAATACTCTCTGAATCTCAGATCCTCCGTCGTGATGGTATCCTGCCCAACATGTGGCAAGCAGAACAATGCCAAAAGCGCACTCAGAATGCACAAACTGCTCGAGACGTAAAATGGATACTGCGCAGAAGCATTCCCCTCGCCACCTGCGGCCTCAATGTATGGGAAAACGTATGTGCCTACAAAAGCACCGATTTTACCAATTGCGGCAGCAATAGCGTAGTATTGACCTCTGACACCAGTGGCGGAGGTTTTAGATGCGAGGAGTCCGATGTTATCGCCAGGACCAAATTCGCCAAGGGAAAGGAAAATTCCATATATGACAACGAAAGCTGGGATATTCTTGACTTGAGACAGCGTTGGGTATAAGCCGGACATGATGAAGCCGACAATACCCTGCAACGTGACTCCTATCGCGAGAGCATAGCGAGGTCCGACTAAATCAGAGAAGAAAGAACCGAGGATAGCGCCAGGGATATAGAAGAGGTTAAGAACGGTGTTCCAGCCGAACGTTTGAGATAGTGGCGCGGTGTCTCCATAAATGTTGCTGAGAATTTTGGAAGAGTAGATGCCAAACGAATAGGTCGAGAACTATTGCTGCATATTAGTATAAACTTATGTGATAGTCTGATTGTCTACGTACATCGTATATGAACCAAATCAAGGATACGGCGAATAATCTAAACCAGTAATACTTGAACACAAGTCCATAGGGAATCTTAACATGCTTCATGCTCTCCCTTAGTTACAATTAGTAAGTTCCGGAAACATTCAGATCCTTACTACATACCTCTGAAATTCTTCCGGCTCCTTCAATTTGAGTCGAAGGTAGATTAAGAGCAAAGGAGGAACGACACCAAGACCAAGTGCAATTCTCCAAGCAGCTCGCAGGTGGTTTTCTGTGCAAATGACAACCAATAAATATGGAACAAACGCGCCGATAACAAATCCCCAGTCGATCATAACGTTTGTGAAGATGATGAACCATCGGTTGCGAGTACCAGCTTTCAATTCTCCAGAAGCCTCGGAGCAAGCGACGGATCCAGCAGGGTATTCTCCTCCAATTCCAACTCCAACCAGGAAACGATATGCGGCAAGCGCAGCGAACAGGCCACCAGCGCTTCCATGATACCCATATGCGCCAGCGCCAAGCGCAGCAAAGACGATGAGAATTAATGTCGACAGTGTAAGTGTGTTTGCTCTGCCCCATTTATCACTGGTATAACCAAAGATGATCATGCCAGCAACGGTACCAGCAAATGTAATCGCAGATATGTTTTTCACGGCCGCGGATCCTGTGTACACCTTTCCGTAGATTTTTCCGAGTATGGTCGAGACTGATCCGATTACCTGCATGCCGAAGTCAGTATGCTGTTATACTCACAATTTTTGGTTAAGAAGGTTGGCATACGTTATTGATATATCCATCCGAGAATAGTCCTGAGCCACAGGCCATGGCTGGCCAAAGTCGTTCCCATCTCGTCTTTGGGAGGTCAGCTAGAGGGTCAATGTTCTGCGGACTCGAATTCGAATCGACAGTAAGATCATTGGCGTCGGCCATATCTTTCTTATTCCGATTAAACATTATTATAGCACGAGAATTGGAATTAGTTGTTCAATTGATGGATGTTTTGTGAGAACATCAAGCCAACAGAGAGAGAGATGTTCAACAATAGAGTAGTGGGCAAGAAAGAAGTCTTAAGTGAAGTGACCGAGAGTCAGCCAAACGATGTCAATTATCAATGAATTGAAGCCAGCTCTAGCCGAAAGATCTGGCGTCTAAGTGGTAGTAATGATGTCGTAGTCTCGTAGATGAAGTCAAGCTTTATATACTAAGGCCGGGTAGCCTAAACTCAAATACACCTACCGCGTCCGTGAAAGAGTTTAAATATTCACATGCCCCTCCAAAGTTACTCGTGCCTAACCTTAACCTCCCCTGGTCTTGCAAGGGGTGGGATGGGGACTGTGCAGTAGAGGATCTTGAGCTGCAGTGAATCCATTTGGGAATCCCGGAGTAGACAATGGACATGGGTTCGTGATAGAAGATGTGATGTGCCACTTTATTGATGTTGAGCCTGATGATCAATTCCATTTTCTTGATTGGAAAGGATCAATGGGAAATGAGATTCTCAAAGTCTGTACTGTAACCTCACTGTATCGATCAAAGACGAATCAATTTGACAGGTGCTCAAGTTGAACCTACAGTAATATCCCCCTCCCCCCCCTTGACCGTCGCCGGGCCCGGTGTAATGATGTGATGAAAATTGATGCCCGCATATGCATACTGTGACGTTGTTGTTGTTGAGCGTGCAACAATGAGCCGTGTTTGTTGGAGAGGCTGTACATAATCGATATCCTATTTCTCAGGGGACGTGAGTGTGTAGCCTTGTTCAAAAGGAGTTAAGACATTTCTCTCCACCCCTCCACCCCTCCACCCCTCCGCCATCTTCGACATAGACCCCAGTGGTAGGTATGACCGAGGTTGTTGCCAGATAGCAGCCCGCCATTCTTCACACGCAAACGCATACACGATACGAGGGCTGCGAGTATATGTTAGATT
Organism: Monilinia aucupariae; assembly: GCA_002162555.1. NCBI lineage: Eukaryota > Fungi > Ascomycota > Leotiomycetes > Helotiales > Sclerotiniaceae > Monilinia > Monilinia aucupariae. Next base: position 97,643 of record NGKF01000012.1, read on the forward strand.
TGTCAAACCATGGGATGCCATCTACACCACGAGTATGCTTTTTGAACCACACTTCGAGCCGTCGACAGATATCATCCATCCAGACTCGGCACACCATGAGAGGGAAGGATTCAGGCCACTCGCGTGCCAACGGGAAAGCCATCCTTGTTCAATATCGAGCTTTTCTTACCGTGGAGAACTAAGATTAAGTCAGCATTTCGATCCAATCATATAAATACGATGAAGCACGCTCGTCAACGATAAGAAAGTCGGCTATCGAGAAAAAAAATTCATAATTATCTATTTGCCCCAATTTTGGGTACGGGGCACACTGGAAAATCTATCGGCGAAAAGCGGGGCGAGAAATGCTTGTGAGAAATGCTCGCGAGATTGCTCGACAAGGAAAGGATCTTGTCCATACCGAGTACCTCTACTATACATGGATCTACTCACCTGCTGTATACGTTGTTCTAGTATGTTCTATGTACTCTGTACAGCTGTGACATGTGTGACATGTGTTGGTTTTGATTGGCTACGCTCACCTTCTACGAGCTGTGTCCTTCGGGGTTTTCCAATAATATATGTCAAACAGTTGGCGATTTGTTAGCTTAACATTAATAAGATACGTTGGTACGAACATCAAGGATACAAGGAAACATTTCGTCCCATCCAAACTGTCGGGCCAGAACTCTATCGACATCCGATACCCGAAGGACAAGTAGTCAATTGTGGAAATTTCCGACGGGGATGTTGCAAATTTTATTCCATACGCTCGAAGGTTTTCCAACGCAAAGTTTGTGAGTGAAGTGCCTCATTATATGTATGTCTTCCTGTTGTCCAACTCCTTGATCACACGTGAAAGGTGCAGTCCTCTGTGGCACCGCCGTTGTGTGTAATTGATGTGAGATTTAGGCCTAGTGGTAGATATGTATCATATCTCTACCGAAAAGTTTCAGCCCTATCAGCTCCCTGGTCCGAGTCTTGCAAACAAACCCTCCAGAGTGGTACAGCTCTCAGCTCCTCAAATCCATCGGATCGAGCACAAAAGATGTCGAATGGCCTGAAACCTGCGAATGGCCAGCTAGACCAAAGTAGAACAGGGAAACACAATCAGTTTCGAGGCGGAGTTCTAGCACTGAAGATTATTCCCCATACAATTCATTTTCGATCACCTCGTCAAACTTTAGCCTTAACGTCCTCATCATTCTTTCCATAGCCCTCAAACATGGCCAACACCCTCTTGAACGTCTCTTTACTCTCATCAAAAGTCATCTTCTCCATTGCTTCTTCCCACGAACACCACTTGTAACCCGCCACCTCTTTTTCTTGTAACTTAATTTCCTTCTCTCCCTCTTCCTTTCCCAACAATGCAGGCCAGAACCTAACCTCCTTCCCATTATTTCTCACTGGATTTATGTACCTTTCCGAAAAACTCCCATCCCATTCCTTTGCGTCTTGTCCCTCAATTTCTCCTGTCTGCCGAGCAGGATCAAATCTCAAGATATCCTCAAGTTTGACCTTCAAATATGTCTCTTCCTCGAGCTCTCGGATGGCAGTATGCAGAGTAGATTCATCACCAGGTTCAGCATGCCCTTTTGGGAAGCACCAAAATGGAGGAACACTTTCCCAAATAGTCTTCTGTTGGATGAGAAGAACTTCGGTATTGGCTGGGGTCGGAGGAGGTGGAGGTGTGGAGAGCGGAAGGCTTGGTAGATAGCGCATGGCAATCATTCCGTAGGAGCGATCGGTGATTGGTGGTAGGTTTTTCATATTGAAATAACTCAAGGTCAGCTTTTTAGATGTTCTTCTGAACCTCTGTTGTTGACGTTTGGTGTTGATGGTTGAGAAGGAAGAACAAGCTTGAGGACTGCAAACATAACTATCAGTTAGAAAGAAGAAGACTCCATGGTGGGTCACGCAGTCATATTAAATGATTTTTTAGATGCAAATCTATGAATTTTGCACTAAGGTTGCCCAACCTCCGCAAACTGAATGAATAGTACTCGAGTAGGCCTTGACAGTCTAATCTTGTTTGGCAATAAATAGGCCGGGCAGGCCATCTGTTTGTAGGCGCAGTATTTTAAAGGCACCAAGCAGAATTCTGGTCTGTATATTGCACACAGCGCCCATTGAATCTGGCCAAGTCGTATACAAATGCAAAAAAAAAGAGAAAGAAAAAATGAAGCCCAAAGATTGATAGCAATAGAATAGCATTATGTTCGTTTGTTCTACTTTGATAGAGCCTTGCTGCTACAAAGGAATAACTCGCAAATTGACGAATGTAGACTTCAAAGAAACAATGAGACTCGCAAAGTTTAAAATAACGTACAAATTGATGATTTGGATTCTTTTCAAGGTATTTTTTGAATGGATTTGATACGGTACTCGAGTACATGTTGCTGTATCAGGTGTTCACGCTAATACCTCGCGTCCCCGGACTTTGCGATCAAACGCGTCTCCCCACGTCGTAATCAATTACGCACATGTCACTTCTCCTTCATCGACACAACATACATCACCCATAATACGGATTCAAAAAAAAATGTCTGCCCGAAGACGGCTTCAAACCGCCGCCCAGCGCAATGGTTCACAATCATCCCCGGCACCAGCAAGATCCCGCCCCTCCAATGCAAACGAGCCGATTCCCTTCCCAACATACACCCTACCGGCCTGTCCTCTCTCCGCCGATGCTAAACGAGCCATCGCTAACATCGGTAATCTTCACAACACCGTCAGGCTAAGGAAACATCTTAGTGCCGCCATCCAAAACGTTACAACAACTACCGTCAGTAACAACGATAGACTATGGGAGCGCAAACGACAAGTAGAGAAAAACGCGCGAAAGAGAGCAAAGGCTGGAGAAGATGTGGAGGTTCCGGCGAACCACAGGGATTTAGAAATTCATACAAGGCATTTGACAAAGAAAGTTAAGCTTTGGACCGAGCAGGCGGAGGTAGCGATGAGGATTTTGATTGATAGGGGTGATGAGGTGGAGAGGGGCGAACTAGTTATTATGGATGTTTGTGAGAAATTAGCTGTGCCTAGTCGGAGGACTAGAGGTCAGGATCATGATGAGGATGAGGATGGGGAGATAATAAGTGCAGTGGAGTTGTTGGGTCAAATTAAGGAGGAGTATCAGACGAAGTATGAAGCAGAAAGTATGACGAAGAGGTATTTTAATTATTCTACTTGCTCTTTTAAAGTTGGGCACTGGACTTTGGGCCGACAATGCTAACTAATCTTTCTCTACAGATACGCCTCCCATAATGATTACAAGAACTTCAAGCGTGTGGTCCACGATTCCCTCCACCCAGATCAAGACGTGCCCCTTCCCAAAGAATCCACATGGTTTCCCTCCGACCGCTCGCATCCATCTGCCCAAGGAAATGAAGGCGACGGAGAATCCTCAGATGACGAAATCATCATCGAAAAAGTCGTCAAAGATCTTAAATGTCCTATCACATTTGCCGTTTTCCGCGAACCATACACCAATAATAAGTGTAACCACAGCTTTGAAAAAGAAGCAATCAAAGAATATCATAGAGGTAATGCGACGTTGATACGGGGGCAAACAGTGGTCAAGTGTCCGATGATGGGATGTGAGAATTTGATTGCCATGTCGGATATGTTTGACGATCAACTATTGTTGAGACAAGTTAAGAGGGCTGCGCAGAAGATAGCGAGGGATGAGGATAGTGATGACGGGGATGATGATGTTCCGAGAGGAACACAGAGGAGTAGACCGCAGGAGGTCGGCGATGATGAGAGCACGTTTATGGATGCGGATGATGAAGAAAGGAGGAAGGCTGTAAAGAAGGAGGGTATGAGCCGGATACCTACTTTGACGCAAGCTAGTACGGATGATGAAGATGAAGATGAATAGAAGCGAGGTATTTTGAAGGATTCTTATGACTAGGTTGTGGATGGGCAAGGAAACATGAAGTTTAATGATCATTTTGATGTCAGGAATCGAGCTGCCAATCTAGTCATTCATTACGCCTTGCTACAACCAACACGAGCTAGATGATGACGAACCTAGAGGCGGAAATGATGAACATCCATCCATCACGTATCACCGCTATGAAACAAACGCCATCACAGATATCTGTCCGATCGTCAAACAACTCACATCATTCTCATCGCCGTCAAGAAATACAAACCTGTATGTAACCAAGCAAGGCTTGACCTCGACCTCGACCTTGACCTTGACCATACAGTCAGTCAATCAACCAACTACTCAAGAATTTCAGCAAAAAAAAAAGTATGAAAGTTTCACTCACACGCGATATCAGAAAAGCTTCCTCAGGGCAAGCACCACATCATAATTCCCGCGCGAGTTCCTGGCGAGCTTTGTGAGATCTTCAAGAGAAGATTCTTCAGCCTGAAGTTCGCGTCCTGGTTCTCTCTTTTTTTTTCTTCTTTCTTTTTCTTTTAAGTATGCAGATTCCATGATGCATACATATTAGATATTATACGAGTACAAGTACGAGTACGTACTCTGTCTGGTGGTGGGAGGAAAAGTGATGATAGGTATTCTTATTCTTATTCTGATGATGATGATGGTGATGATGATGATGATGATGGTGATGATGATGATGATGATGGATAAGCCAACTCAGCCATGAACCACGCTCTCGACCGTTTCAAAAACCTCGATTATATTCATCGAGGGTCCCAAACCTGACGCGTGAATTTCTCGAGTTCGTGATGAGATGAAAGGTTGCGGGTGGAAGTCACGATGTCGATGTATTATCAGGTTGGATTTGTTGACGTGGGCGATCATTCTTGGGTGGGGGTGGGGGTGCGAGTTTAGAGCTTCGGGTTGATTGATTGATTGATGTCTGTGGTTATATTTTTCTTCTTTTTCTCTCTCCCGTGTTTGGTTATGGTGGGATGATCGTGGATGGTGGGGCGTTGGGATGTATATTTCATTTCATGGCATCTCAATACCGCAGCAGCTCTCGTCTTGAAACACTCGGGGCTTTTGGTGGTGGGGTGGAATGATATTATTCATTCGTTCTCGTGGGCATTCTTTGATTAACTTGATGTTCTACTTGGGGTTTTCGGAGCTTGTGGTGGATGTTGGAGAGATGCTAAATGTGTTACGGAGAGGATATGGATATTGGAACTCCACCATTAGGGCTTAGGGTTGTTGTTTCCTGGGGATTGGATTATACATGTGAAATGATAGAGGTGAAATGACGAGGTTTCTTTCAAGGGGGGGAGAGGGGGTTGGAGTGAATATAGAGTACTTAGGGTGAAGGGGAGGTGTGGAGTGATAGCATTTTATATTCCAATCCTAATATTCACTGTAACCCAGCTTCTCATCCAGCGAATCATTCTGCGTCTTATGATTCGAAGCAGACCATGGCCCCGGTAGGAGGGTCACACGAGTAGTGAATAAAAGACATGAATATATTTTCCATTGATTCGCCCCCTGCAAAGTATCATAGCCGATTCTAACTCTGATACCCATCTACCATCTAACAACAATTGAAATAGTACAAGAACCCAGCTTTATCTCGCTATTCTCGGCAACATTAACCTCATATAGTCTTAACTGTTTTCCTCAATATGAAAACGTTCAAATTCGCGTATGCCGTATTCCATCAGGATTATGTACACCGGAAACTCCCTCCAACTCCATAACTTTGCAGACAAGTTGAGGGTCTACATATGTCCAGAAGCAGAGCTCGAAATATAGTAATTCCGTATGACGCCTGTAATCTCCATGAACTTGCCTAAACCTCTCTTTTTAACTTGTAGCCCAGTACCAAGAATATCAAAGCAACGACCTCGATGTTAAAATTAAGATGAGGGAGTTAAGCGAGGTATTTATCAAGGTCTCTTGAGCTCAAAGGCTTATAACAAAAAGTAGTACTTGTTGTTGAGGATGGGTTCGAAGACTGGACGTTGGAAGGGCTAGTTGTGGAACCTACAAATGTTTCTTTGAATGTTTGATCCTTTTAAAGTATTAATAAATACCCAGATTGAGATAGACGGCCTAGCTCTGATGATCAACAACTAGGGGGGCTGGTGATTCAAATCGGTGTTTAAGTCATGGATTGAATTGAAATTGCAACTGTGCAGAGATGGTTACTGTAGACTACAAATAAAATACTGTTCTATTACGAGTAATAAAGGCTGATACAGAGAGGGGACCCAGCACAAGAAAAGATGAAGTATATTATGAAAGTGGTCAATCCTTGATTTGATGTGATTCTAGCAAGCAGCTAAAGAAGATGTGAAGCAGAGAAAGGAAAGAGAGACAATGATGGGATCGGAATATCCCCTAGAAGTTGCCGCGAAATGGACCAAGTCAAAAACAGGAGTTTCTCAATGAGAAAGGACTTCCCTTCCATCAATCAAACTGTAATTATCGAGATGATCATACACCTGTTCAACGGCTCCCAGAGCCATCTTCAGTTCATATGTCACAAGCGTTCAAACTACGCCAATAAAGCCGCAAAATCAAGCTCTACTCGGTAAGAATTTGATGTAGATAAAGGGGCGAGAGGTAGAAGACTAAACCATTCCGAGTGCAAAACATAAACCAACAGACAATCGGTCAAAATCAACAATTAGTGCATCGTTTCGTCCTCGGGAACCCCTAATCCCAGACAGCCGCCGACTTCTCCCGAGAATCTCTCTACGCAACCCCCACGCCTTCCTCACCCGCTGCACAACGCCTAAGCTCGGCCATTCACGGCTGTCATTCTGCATGGAGTGATAAATTCCTGGTCTCAAACACTTTCTTGATGTCAAATCCTGATATCTCAATATTCTAGATTCCATCATCCAGCCGCTGAAAAGAATGCGATATCGCTTCCGCAATAGGACAACGATAAAATATCGGAATATTCCAAAATCAAGGAATTGATGGGGACATGGTGGGAAATTGCGTTTGTCAATGATGATAGCGATAGTAGAGTAATTCGTAGAGAGTCGGTTGATCGTGCCGAGGGGGTGGAATTGGATTGGTTGGTGGAGTTTCGCATGTGAGCACTTCTCCTTTGTGTGACTGGATGAAAGGCATGGTAGAACATTGTGAGGGCCGAGACTCTTCTTCAGCCTTTGGATATGGATTTCGGGCATGTGACCGGTTGATTACCTTTTGATACAATCCATGGTGTTGATAAGGCGAATGGATAAAGGTGAGGTTATTCGGAGATATTGGAAATCTTAGTACTCAGGAGTGAAGATTGATAGATATGAATCTATCAAGGGTCTATCTCATGTTTCATGTGAAGACAACGAGACTGACATGACGGGCGCTTTTACGACGCATTATCGGGGATCGCAATAGGGGAGGATGCGCATGACGCTAGAACGTTTGCGGACTAAGCTACTCCAATTAAGTTTACGTTTACCCCGCACTTTCATCAACATCGGTTTATCATTTTTGGATGTCCGAACAACTGAACTCAACCTTGAGGTTCAACCACCACGCAAGACAAGACAATATCAATAGAGGCATTGAGCAATGCAATACGCGAGCCATCTAATGCTTCATGTGTAGGTCTGGTTGTAGACAATGGCGATCATGCTGTGGCAATAGATCATTAGCTCGTTTATGGCATCGCTAAATGCACATCAAACATTCGAGCTCTTCAAAGCAACGTGTATGAAGTATACTCAAGTACTGGCGGTTGTATGAATTTCGATATCTATCAATGGATAAATATTATCCGCACGTCGAAAAGATAACATCGAATGATGGGGTTCTCCATGAGGAAATAGTCAAGTCAATAAGGGTAAATCCATCCTTTGTTGTCCTGCTGTATAACTTCTTTCTTTAGAAACACCTTTTCTTGTCATCTCATAGGTAGAAGGCAGTCAATGCTGTAGCAGGAAGAACAAGCATGGCAATTCCCTACCTTCGACCCCGCACCCAATAATCAATCCTATCACTCTTACCAAGTCGGCCAACAGGAACTCAGCATCATCCAATACGTTGAACCCATCAAAAAGGCTCACTGCTAACTAGCCATTTATTGTTGTTGCCTTCCGGTTTTTGACTTTTTACTTTGCAATTTACAACTTCGTTCTTCGCCAGACATCTGACATCTGACATCTGACATCAAAAACCACGTTATATGAACTCGTCTCTACCAGCACAAGACTGCTAGCTATTGATATCCACGAGAAGATTGAATGTGCATATCGACCTACTACCTGCCAAGACTGGTTTCTCTACTAAGGGGACAGTGACGGTCAAATCGGTTGCAAAATCTGGTACACAGAGCATTTCAAGTAAGCAACATGTGTTTCTATATTTATCTAATTCTCTACCTAGACTATCTCCATTGCCGCCCATACTTTTCTTCGTATATATTTTACAAACTTTCAAGTGTCTCGTAGGTTTCCGGGCGAATTCCCGGATCTTAGCTGGGCTTGAGCGTGTTAGTACTACGCTTCGAGCAATATCATGGCTATTATCTAAGAATCCTATGCTTTCATCTGGAGCTGTGCGATTAGTATAGTTGTATTGATCCGATTCCTCACAACACACAAGAATCAAAATTGTTCGATATATAAGAGACCATGTCCCACATTCATTCTTTCATCAGGATATCTTTGCCTCTACTTGGGCTAACACATCACGGCTTCTTACAGAACAATAAATCTGCTCAATATCATACCTCTCTACTATAACTCGATTCTACACCCTCAACAGACTATTCACAATGTCTACCTCCAACTCCATCAAACAAGCTGCCGAAGCAGCCCGAAATAAAACATCAGAAGCAATGGAGACCACTAAACGTCTTGCCGACTCTGCCAAGGCAGATCCTATAGCCGTCAAAAACGACATCCTCCACACCCCCATTATGCGTGCTGCCCTCCCCTTCATCAATGGCGGCCTCGCAGGCATGACGGCCACAACCGTCATCCAACCCATAGACATGATAAAAGTGCGTCTCCAACTCGCCGGAGAAGGAATCCGCACAGGGCCCAAGCCAACCCCGCTATCCGTAACCCGCGAAATCCTCGCTTCGGGCAAAGTTCTCGACCTCTACACTGGTCTCAGCGCAGGCCTCCTCCGCCAAGCCGTCTACACCACCGCCCGTCTTGGCTTCTTCGACAGTTTCATGAATACTCTGTCCGCCCGCTCAAAAGCCAACAATGCCATGATTGGTTTCAAAGAACGCGCGGCAGCGGGTCTCGCAGCAGGTGGCTTGGCGGCCGTGATAGGTAATCCGGCGGATCTGGCACTGATTCGCATGCAATCCGATGGGCTAAAACCACTCGCCCAACGCAAAAATTACAAATCCGTCATCGACGCCTTGACGTCCATCAGCAAATCCGAGGGCGTCACGGCTCTCTGGGCTGGTTGTGCACCCACGGTCGTTCGAGCCATGGCCTTAAATTTCGGCCAGCTAGCATTTTTCTCCGAGGCCAAGTCCCAGCTCAAGACACATACCGAGTGGAATCCCAAGACACAAACACTTGCTGCGTCGGCGGTAGCAGGGTTCTTTGCAAGTTTCTTTTCCCTGCCGTTTGATTTTGTGAAGACGAGGTTGCAGAAGCAGGGGAGAGGGAAGGAGAGGCTTTACAAGGGGATGGGGAATTGTTTCGTGAAGGTTGCGAGGGAGGAGGGTATGTTGAGGTTTTATAGGGGCTTTGGAACCTATTATGTGAGGATTGCGCCGCATGCTATGGTTACCTTGATTGTGGCGGACTGGTTGGGATTCATCACCAAGTAAGTGTGATTGGATAATTGATGCAAGGCGTAGAATGAGGTACCGGTATGATGATGTTCGAGGAGATAAGATAGCGGATGGGCTTTGGGGTGGACTGGTCTATGGCATTTTCTCGAACCGATTGGATGGATTGAAATCGGCTGTATGGGATGGAGTTACAAATTCAGGATACCTTTTTTTTCCAGCTTTTTTTTTGTTTTTCTTCCCCCCTTTCTCGACAGTTTTCAGATGAGGCTTTAGGTTTGAGGATTCGGATTCGGATTCGGATTCAGGGTTTAGGGATTTTGATTCCGCGAGGATAATCTTCTATTTTAGTGATTTTCCCATTCTACAATTTCTTGATTATTACACAAATTTTGATACTTACAATTGTATCCTGAAGAATAAGACAAGAATTCTTTTGTATGCAATTTGATACTCTTGGCTTGATTGAGTGACTCTCTTTGCAAGGCTACTTGCGTGACGAAGTGAAGATTGACTTGCAAGACAAACTATTAATCTCGTATGCCCTTCCTTCACCAAGTCATTTCTCATTCGTGCATATCCATACATGTATATCGATCAATATCAAACTTTTGACTGTGAAGAAGATATCCGGATATTTTGAGGATGAGACGGGAGTATTAATGCATGACCGGGAAGTTTGAAGGCCTCGGGACTAGCTGGTATGTTCATTACTCGACAACCAAAGCTCACACAATCATATCTAATTCCATTCACAACCCCCAAATCACAAGTTCCAATCACCAATACAATTACAGTGGTAGTTAAATCTCGCGTTCTCTCCCGTCGTTGGAATTTCCCTTCCTAAACCTTCGTGGTCAAGCCGCAGAGGTGGTGTAAAGCAGACAAGCATCTATCATACGCCCATGTAATTAAGTCTTCAAGCATATCTGACCAACCATAAAACGCCCATTCGCCATACTTAAACTTTTGCGCCTGCCTTCCTTTATTAGTCAGTCATTTAACATATCATATGCATGCATGCGTATTAAAAGCATACGCAGGTTTTCCTTGCATGCTTGAATTTCCGAAATAACATTCCCCCGTTCCATTTCCCAGATCAAACCCCATTTTAATTCTGCGTATCCTTGATAGCGACCAGAAGATCTGTCATGTATGTTGCCTACATTGAATTAGTATACGTGAATGAACTGTTGATTGCAAGAGAAAGTAGAGGATCCAACGCCAAAATCATATATAGAAATTGTCTCCCCATGACCTTGCGGTCAATACGGATGAACGAAAGTTATTTAAATTTTGTTTTGATAATCATGTAAGGGTGGCCGAAAAAAAATAGAGAAAGTTTGAAAAGTTTGAGAGGGTAAGAGGAACAGATGACATACCAGGATCTTGTTATGCGCATAAATAGCAAACAACCTGGGCTCCACCGGCTTAAACAACCGATCAACCCAAGAAACCTCGCCCTCCTTAAGGGCCGCCTCCTCTGCTTCCGTCTTACTAACATTCCTTGCCAAGTTCCGGAGAACGAGTACCGCACTGAGCGGGATACCTGCTGCATCATTATGTTCATCGACGGCCGTGAAGTGATATTTGAAGCTGATGCGAGGTGGTTGAACGATATATGAAGGTTTGAGTTTCTTGGCCGGGGGTGGACCAGAAATTTCTTGGGATTCGCGCTCACTGGTAGGGATGCGCTTAGGTGGAAGATGAACTTTGATATGAGTAGCAACTTCGGAAAGTTTGGTGGCAGGAGAGGAGCGGAAACGAGAACATGTATCCCATGCACACACATATTGTTGGCTAGTAGCCGAATTTAGGAATTTGTTTTCCGCATTCAGCTGGGCTCCGAAATGGGTTTTGAGAATATGCTGGTAGCCTGCTTCGGGGGTCATGAAGAATTCTCCGCAAGGTCGTCCGAGATGAGTGCGCCATAAGCATTTAGTGTATGTCTCGCCCTGCAGGTCTATCGGCTCAGTGCGGAATCGAATGCCTTTGATGATGAATTTTGTTACGGGGCCAGTTTGAACTTGTGCATTTACTTTATCGCCAAAGGTTGCGCTCACATTTTTGATAAATTCTGCGGCGGGAAGAAGTGGTTTTGATGTGTGGTTGGCCAGGTAAGTAAATTGTTGTTGATAGGCATGCCACAAGGCGATTTGTGTAATGGACTCATCAGGATCCTCCTCGTAAAGACAACGTAGCCAGCGCGAACTGCGCTCTGGTTCTTCAAACTTGGCAATTTCGAGAAGTAAGTCTTGTGGAATGGGTGCAATTTCAGAAGGCGCAGGTTTCCTGTATTGCGTGCCAAGATTAAACTCCTTTTCAATGATGCGAGCTCCATGCATGAGGAGACGCGTCAACTGTTTGACCAGTGGCTCAGCTTTTACCTCTGTGATCAGATAGTCCACATTCTCAACAACTGCTGTGTATTGATAGAGAAAATCTAAACAAGCATGAGCGAGATCCTCATCATTTAGTAAGGTCCAATCAATGATGTTCTGTACAGCGGATGCCGGTACACCTTTGAGAAGATTGTTCTCCTCCAGGTTCATTGATATTCTGCTGATGGCTCTCAGTGAAGTCAAAATAGCACCTCGATCCTGTGAATTCAATTGCGCAAGAAGTGAGAGGTAAAGAGGATCTCCAACCTCGAAGTGAAGATACTTGGTAAGCTGCTCCGCAATGTCCAAGGCGTAGTGTTTTAACTCCACAACAGTATCAGATTCTGGAAGGTTTAAAGCAATGCTGAGAAAGTCTCGGAGGGGTGCAAGTTCTGATACGTAATGGGCGTTCTCCTCTAACATGACCATATTCCTCATAGTCAAAGCTGCTTCGTTAATCTGAAGAAGACTATCGCTAAATTCCTCAGTCTGAATGTTATCGTCGACTTGTAGCTTAGACAAATGCTTGATCCTTTCCAGTATATCTGGTGTGCCTTCCAAGCCATTGATTGTGTCTGTGGTCGAGACTGTTTCGCCATCTTCCGTGTAAGATATCTGCCAATGAACATCGTAGAACAACGAACTGACTTCGAACATTTTTTCGATCAAGGCTTCAGCCAAACCTGGAAATCCTTCGAATTTGTACTTATCACCTCGCTCCATTGAGATCTTGACCAAATGATGTAAAGCGTAATCTTGCTCAGCTTTGATACCCGACTTCAAGGAACAGAGACAACGAACGTAGATATTAGGACCATCAAAGCCAGCTTCAAGAGTTGTTAGTAAAAACTCTTGAGAAGAGGAAAGCCTCCAGAAAGAGGCTAAATTACTCACTGCCGGGCAACATCATCCCCCTAGGAACCGCGTTATTTCTAGCACTTTCTGCAGCCACAGCTGCATCCTTCAAAGCCTTCTGACGTCGCGCAAACTCGATGGGATTATTTCCAGGTGTTATTATAGGACGGAGTGTCAATGGCATTTGGAGCCGAGGTTCATAATTTGCAACTGCGAGTGACATGTTTTCGGTACCAGAGGAAGGGTTATATGAGTAAGGACCGCCGACTCGTGGCATATGGTGTTGGTGTGAATGCGATGGAGTCTGCTGTTGTTGCTGTTGTTGTTGCTGTTGCTGATGCTGCAGTTGTTGTTGTTGGGGTAAGTGATGCTGTGGAGTTGGAGGTGGATGAGAAGTCGCAGAAGGATGTTGTCGAACTTGTCGAGATGGTTGAGTATCAGGTTGAAATAATACCCGCTGTGGAGGAGCTTGTCGCAAACCTCGAGTGACTCTGCCACCAGATCCTGGTGTTTCTTCACTTCCATTTCTATCACGCACAGGTGTACCATCGTCGCCAGAAGCCTCTGATTGTTCAGTACCAAGCATGCCCGTTTCTCTGCGAATTGAAGGCCTGAAATTATCCATAGTACGAAAGAGAAGTCCCCCTCCCTTAGCAGTGGTATCTTCTAATATTTCACGGGGCGGCGGCACTTTGCCATGGAATATCGAGATTTCATATGCGGCTAGGTATTTGTAATAAACTGTTTTGAGACTGAATGCGAGTGCAGGTAAATTATTAGCTCCCAAGTTGAAATCTGCACCAAGCTTTCTCCAAGCAAGCTTTTCATCGCTAACTTTATCATAACCGCCGCGCTCAATTACAGTATTGTAAAGATGTAAAAGGTCAATCGTTTTGGTTCCAACTCGTGGTTCAGGATCGAAATGCGTTCCTCTCTTTTCATGGTAGACCCTAAGTTTTGCGATAAAGTCCTCATATTCAGGAGTATGAACGATTGAGGTATCATGATGGATAATTCTTGGGGGCGCCATTTTAGTATCCTGCCATGCGATGATTATGGCGATCCAATGGTTATTTGAAAAGCTTCTTTGAATGCGACGAACAAACCAACCTTACGCGTAGAAATTGCGATGGCGACGCGATCGGTTGTTAGATTATGAACTCCGGCTGTTCTCTCTAAGAAATCGTTCCCCCAAAATATGAGGCATTAATTTCTTGCGCCCTTAACACGTGATGGACTATGAGTGCCGATAGAGCTGGACCGTGCGGACTTTTGTAGGGCTTAGCGTGACCGAGCTCATATTTCGCTGCAACAGTTTTCACTTTCACACTTTCATGATTTCATGACAGTCAATCAAAATCGAAAAAAGAGTTATCTGAATAGATTCAGTCAACAACTGTGAATCTATTGCAAGCGGCGGTGGCAGTGGCAGCGGCAGCGACAGTTGAAATAACATTACTATCATCTAAAGTTCATTCATTACAACCTGACAATCTTTACTGACTGACTGACTTCTACAACAACTTTCATATCCTTTTTCTACTTCTCGTTTCCATCTGATGTCTCTCTATCTTTTCTATGCGTTTTATTTCAATCAACATTCTCTCTATACAATCATTTTTATTTCTGTCCATTCTTTCTCTCAGCGTCTTCTACTCTATAGTGTCATTTTCAATTGAAAATGTCTCAATTCTTCTCTCACGAGTCTCGTCTTAATGTTCAACAACCTCAACGAAATTCAAGTATCGTTGTTCCTCTGGTCAAATTCTCATGCTCTTTAACCCCCCAAGGGAGCACTACAGGTTCCCAATGGACTCATTATTCTAGAAATGACCTCGAACTCGTGATTCAAGAGGTGGAAGTTTGGGATTCTCAATGCCAGAACGAAAGGGCAAGTCACTTAGTGATGAAAGTGTTGGCTGGTGCTGAGTATCTGGTATGTAAAGTATATCTTTTCTTTGATTGTTCTCAATTTCGTAACACTTTCCAAGGAGGAGCAGAATTTACAGGACATTGCAACAATCTCTAGGAACTTCATACCATTGCCAGGTATCGAAGTTCCGGTTAGGGTCGTGGTTAAACAACCACTCCTCGCGCTGCGTTATCCAAAGTCTCATAATGTAAGTTGGGGGAATAGTAATCTAATGGGTTTGTTCTGATGTGGCTGATGTCGACTCTCCAGGTTTGCAGGTTGCAATTCAGATTTCGTGATAATTCAGGCTTTAACCAAGTCGTCAATATCTTGACCGGTTTGGGCTTGGCGACAACGGAAAGTATACCATCTGGACCTTCTCTGCAATGTCGTCCCTCGACTATCAACACTACTTCGTCGGGGTTATCTATGGCATCTTCTAAATCTACTACAAGCTATATTAATCCGTCTCAAAACACTGAATTCAAGGTTCCTACGCGCCCAGACTCAACCAGCTCAACAATTCAAAGATCAAGCAGCTCTTGTACATTCCATTCCGATAGCAACTCCTTCAGTAGGCCACAGTCCGCCATGTCCATATCTTCATTTATGCCCCAATCTAAACCTTATATCGAACCTCTTAAGAGAGCGCAATCATTATATGTGTCGCAACTCGAAAGAGGGGTATGTTGCGTTGTCTGTCTCATTCGATTTGTATTTAACTCTTTTATAGCAACAAGAAATACAACCTCCGAATTTTGTAGCGCCCTCGATAAACAACACACTTTTGAGTCACGATACATCTGGTAATCGAGTTTTGTTGCCAAAGTCTGAAGAGTCGCAACAACGTTTCTCTGAATCACCGGTTTTCGAACCAATAGCGAGAGATCCCCTGCCTACTGGTTCAATTCTGTCTTCTTCACTCAATGGTACGAGTGATTACAAGGGTTATGAGCACGGAACTGTACCAGATGGTTCCAGTTCACTCGAACATCGTCCGTTATCTCGTCCAACAGACTACCCCACCTTCAGTGCACTTGCAAAACGCCCAATATCTCTACCAACTGAGCATGATATTTTCTTCGGCCTTCCCATACCACCAAAGCGACAATTGCCATTTTCTACGGCTAAAGGATCTCTGAAACTTGCACATATCACTCCTGAGGTCACCAATTTAACTGTTAAAGCAGCTAACAGGCTAAAGAGGCCACTCGAAGATACTCTTGATAAAAGAGTAGCAATTGAGGTCTCCACATCTAACAAAACGTCAACCAAGAGACGGGCCGCAAGTCGGAAAGGTATTGCACACCTACCGGAGGCAGTCGACTCTCTAAGCAGAACCTTTCCTTCAACAAACCGTCTAGGAGGTGATGATGGACTTGATATTTCCGTTCAAACAAAAGAGCCATCTTCTTTTGCGGCGAAGAGTTTTGACACTCCAATTGTGTCAGTTCTACCATCAAAGCTGCAGTTGAGAGGAGTTGCGGTTAGACAGCTAAATGTATCAAACCCTCCGAGCGATCCCAAAACTCGAAAAATGGTGGATAGATCTACTCAAACTCAAACTCTTGCAGGTCGGGATCATACAGCAGCAATACAACCAACGCAGAGTGCTCCTGCCTTACCGCCTCCATCAAAATCACCAACAGCTCTCGAACCGCCACGACTCTTACAAAAATCTTTCTTGCCAGAGCACAGTTCTCGATCAAGGATTTCCTTACCGCCAAATTACAGCGATGTTCCCGATGACGTGCGCCATAACATGCTCAATGATTTTATAGTCGCAAATCTGAAGAATAAGGAATTTCTCAAACTGGCAGAGGACATGGATGCTTACTTGCATAAGATAGGCCTTACGAAATAGTCTGAAGCTTGATAGTGCTTCGATCAGAGTATCGGTATTATCTGATGGAAAGGAGTGGAGGAGAGATATAATTTGGCTATTACAGGCGCTTGAAGGATTAATTCTGCTGGAATTGGCTAGGAATATATGCAGATATGTAATTGGTGGTTTGCCGAATATTGCTTGGAACTTGCTTGGATTAAGGAACTTAAGGCCTATTTCTGTGGTTTCACTAAGCTTACTGCTTTGACTTACCTATATATTATTAGGTATTGGTCCTTTTTATCTGCTTTAAATAAAGTTCAATATATCGAATGTGACCATGAGAAAGGGAACACTACAAAAGTGAAATACTTAAAGAACGTGGCCTTGAGAAAAGGAACACAATAAAAGTGAAATATTAAAATAAAAGAATGTAACCTTGAGCAAAGGAACACAATGAAAATGAAAGTTTGAGTTTTATTAATATGGATTAGTCAATTTGCGACTGACAGTGCCAAGACTATAAATACCGAAGCTAGCAATGCCGAGAATCTTAAGATATGCAACAGGACGATATTTTAAAACTACCAACGCCAAGGAACTACAGATGTGCAACGTAATATCAAAGCAAATTGGGAATATTGAAAAGTTAAGATATATGCAACAGAATCGTAGATTAAAACTGGTATTTATTCGGTCAAAAAGTATAAAACTTGAGTGCTAAAGAGGGGAAATGTGGTGAACCTTGAAAATAATGGCGATTTAACCAATAATACTGAATATTCTGAATAAATTAAAGGCTGTACTTGCCATTCGAGTTTGGTAGTTTCTGGCCACAGGAATCATAAACAAGACATCTTAGATATGCAACAGAATGATATGTTCAGACTAGTAGCTCCAAGGATCTTTCATACATACCCAATTTGAAAGTGCTAAGAGCAGATAGCAGACAGATGCGCAAAAATAAAATAAGCAGCTGATTAGACCCACTGCATGTAGCGCCGAGAGTATTAGTATGTAGATTATCTCTAGTGACCAGAGCAACCCCTAAGCTTTCACTTGTGTAAGATCTACGAGTAGTGACAGAACATAAGAGTAGTTGTGAATATCTACTCTTTAATCATGCAGTATTCTAAGTTGGTATTATAGTACCGAGGCCTTTTATACCATCTTAATACGTATAAACGATAATTTCATTTACTAAAATTAAATGCATATCACCTGTCATATGATTATATTACCCAAAATAAACTTGAATGCTCGAATTTCATATATTCCAATATAATTCAATCTTATGCTGATATATTTTGATCATATTCCATTAGGTATAACTTTACTACCATCTATTTCCAAAAAAGGTATCGGATTCCAATAATTCTGTATACCACTAAAGATATACAATGTTCTATGATAAATTGAATAGTATAGAATTGGACGCAATTTATTCATTGAGTAGTATGGAATTACTAGTATTACGTATCACTAGATTAGAGCGTATTCGAAACATGCCGTATACTATTCCAAGTACTGGCTAGAAACGACTACGTCTCAAGAAAGTTGTGTTGGGACATGAAAAATAGACTCGTCATGCTTAGTGTTAGAAATACCTCGCTACTATTAAGCTTGGCTCGTCAGTACGCCACAGGAGACTGGTGATGAAGTCGGTAGCAGCACCGCAACTTCAATAGCATAAGGTATGAGAAGTAATTCATAATCGATTCAATCTAACTATAGCTAACGCTATGCGGACAATAAGATCCATTGTAGTAAGAACATCAAGAGGTTATGAACACGAGGGGCCTCTTGCCTCTTAGCATATATTATAATTGATAACACGATGACATCATAAGTATAATGATACGAATTAGTCAACCGAAGCTATAGATACAACATAAGCGCTATATGAAGTATCTGCTGCATATCTAAATGAAGTTGATTGTAAATATTATGTGAGGTTAAGAAAACGTACTTTGAAGTCTTCAAGTTGCACATCTAAAGGAGAACAGCAGTAATTTTTCATGCCATCTCATATTAAACTTTGCAAACGTGATTTGTTGCATCTCTTGTTGTGGCTCTATATTTGTTTGAATATACCTTCCCAAACATATATCGGAAGCTGCACTTGAAGCGTTTTTCAACGCATAGTGTTGCGCATCTGAAAGGGCTGAGCATTGCTACCAAACAAAGCTATTTCACAAGTACTCGAGTAAGCTCAACACAACTCATTATATTGCACACCTGAAGATGATCTGCAATTCATGATGTACTTCAAGGATGGTGGAGATTCTTAAAGCTCCACTTTACGTCCGTATGTTGCACATCTAGGTAAGGCTTAGCAGAACTTAGAGATTTGAGCAAGAATCTCCATCATACTATCGTGATTTCGTAACTCTATGTTGCACGTCTACTCGTAATTGCAATTTGTATTGTAAGAAGTACTAAATACGAGTAGTTACCAAGTAGCTGATAAATAAGCGAGCGCTTTTGTGAGCTCCTATACAAACGCGCCTCGAGATTCCTATTTTGCACGTCTGGATGGGGCTCCACATGGATACCGCAATTTAAACATCATGTTTTGCACATCTAGATAAGAAATTTGCATCATTGTCTCAAGCTATGTTTTACAAGTTTTAGTTATATCTAATTTGTTGCACATCTAGATAAGAGATATGCATTATTCTATAGAGCAAACTTTTAAACCCTATCCGGTATATCTGCATTGCACATCTTGATGAAAGATTCGTCATTTGTATGATAAACTTGATCACATTTCAGCCATTTGAGTGCTCTATTGTTAAGTTAGTACTCTATTATGATGACTGATATCGAGGCTACTGATATTATCCCAATACGTATAAATCATGATATCAATAATTGTAATATATATTATTCAAAGTATATATTTCTAGAGTACTCGTATATTGAAATGGATACTACTCTTAGGATATCATTCATTTCTATTCGTTCTCGGCTAGTTCTCGGCTAGTACTCGTATCAATGATAGTTCTCTAAAATCCAATAAATTTCAATGACTACTCAAGTATAACTTCAATATTATTTAATTAAGAAACTATTTATTGGATTTCTATACATTGAATAAAGAAAATAAAAAACTCCAATAAGTTCATATAATATCAACTCTATACAATATTCTATATGAGATCAAATAATATCAATAGTACTCGTATAGAATTTAATATTACTGATCGAGAGGCCTATTCAAAACACGCCGCACACTATCCCAATGATCCCAAAAGTTGTATTCTTGAGCTTATGTTGCTGTATTTCCTGGATTGATACTCTATATCATAACTAATGAGATTAATCATTTTGAGTATCTAGAATGGCAGATCAACATCAACATCATTACTGCCAAAACTAGATGAACTGATTATAATATGCAAGCCAGTCCACCTAAAACAACGCAAGTAAAAAAGAATCGTTAAAGCCAGCTTGAATACTCATAAACGTTGGAGATTAAATTTCATGACTAGCCTTGCCTTAGATCAAGAAGTAATGTAACAGACACAATGATAGATCAACAACTCTAACTGCGTGCTTGATCAGAATTCAAGAAAATCAAGTAGTATATATTTATATTTATGTTATTTTGGGCACTCAATATTGTATTTTTTATTGAAGCTGTTCAAAGCAGATACTCCAACAGTGCTTGTAGCTTCTGTGTGACCATAACTGAACCCAATATCAAGATTTAACAATCAGAAGCTCCACCCATTGTCGCTATGTTTTTGTCAAATTGATGCGCAGTTGATTGAAATTACAGCGTGATCGAAGATGATCTATTAGACTAAACG
Organism: Monilinia aucupariae; assembly: GCA_002162555.1. NCBI lineage: Eukaryota > Fungi > Ascomycota > Leotiomycetes > Helotiales > Sclerotiniaceae > Monilinia > Monilinia aucupariae. The sequence continues at coordinate 118,078 of NGKF01000012.1, forward strand.
AGGTTAAAACTGTATTTGCAGTTTTCGCACTGGGTATTTTGTTAGTTTCTGATCTCCTCTACAAAGATTTGCATAAAAAAATTTGTTCATTGGATGGCAATTTATGTTATTCTGTTCTAAATCTTGAAGATCTGAGGTTGTTAATTGAAAGCCAATGAAGCTTGTTTTTTCCTCAAATCAATAACCTTTCACCAATCATATCGTGGCGGGAGGATCGGTTTTAATTGTTATATATCTCAAAAGATGTGCTTAGATTCTTTGCAAACCAGAGGTCATTTCAACTCATTCTAATTAGTGCATGCCTAAGCGAATCTGACTTGTACAAAATTGAATCTTACTAATCCCCCTTTTTGCCTCAAGTTGACTATGCCTTGTACACTGGTGAAAGCGGTGATTACAATTATCGCATAACTGAAATCATCTGTATAGATTGCTTAACTAATTAAAGGGCATTTCATCTCATCCTGTTGCATATCCGAGGAAATCTATATAAAAATCCTGTGAACTGAAAGTACAAGCCTTCCATTAGCCAGCCATCTCCCACCAGTTATACTACAGAGAAAGTGACAACAGCAATTAGTTGCAGATCTAATAGATCTACATAAAATATGCTACTAATTGAACTGCACTTTATAGCATACATTTACCACTTTAGCTTATAATCGCCAATTGCAAGATTAATAAGGCTTTGCTCTAATAGTTTGATTTAAATTCATATTTAACAAATGAATAAGCTATGAATTCTTACAAGATAAAAAAGCGATTTTGGGAATCTATACAAACTTAGAACAAGTTTGCTGCTAAGTAGAATGAAACGTTTTATCAATTGACGAGGTTAATCAATATAAGAAAATTTGAAGATTTAAGCTTGACTAATAGACTACTTTTCTTGTAAATACTACTCGTAGTAATACTTATAATAACATAATGATACAGTAATGATTGCTTATATTGGATGATCTCATCGATTCATATAGCGTTATGAAGAATGGGAGGACCAGGTCACCGTACTAAGCGAGTATTATCCCTATGCAAGGCAAGCAAGACTAGGTGTAGTAACCCTTCATTTTTCAGGCAGTGATAGTCATCTCACCAAACATCAAAAGTCGGACCCGTTAAACATATTTGTCAAACTAAACGTATTGATATCTTCAATTCATTCAAAATATTGTTTCTACTGGGTGAACTAGAGATCAATCTCGAAATCTCACTGTCCTTGAGAAATAGGAACCAAGGATTTTTGGATACACCAATTTAAAGTGAATGTATAGCGTTATAACAATACGCTTATAGGGGTAACCACTGATCTAAAATCTTATAGGTTTAACGCGTGTGCCCGTTTGAGTCGTGATAAGTGAAGCTATTTGCAATTGGGGTTACTATTCGTAATTTCCTTACTCCCTCACACTTTGAATTCCCTAGACCTCAATGGAAGCATGAGTTAAGAAAGCCAAATAAATCCGTAACACTCAATTCCATTTCAGTGCGGCACTTTTACACTCCTCGTTGGAGCTTTCTTGCTCAACTAAAAAACAAGGTTCACTTTCAAGTAGAGAAGTTACAAGGGTGGTTTATTGTTCTGGAACTTTCATTCAGTTCGAGGGTGATTTCTTAATCTTGAGAACTTAGTACAAGGACACAAAAGAAAACTCAACCGTTCGATAAAAAGCAAACTAAGAAAATATTACGATTTCACATTCCGCGCCGATCAAAACGATACCCCCACCATCATCAAAATATAGCACTGCAAAACTTCGACCACTCTACTCAACAATTTGACAAACACAGTTACTAGAAATATTTTCAAACACTGGAAAATCGCAAACATGGCTCCATTCTCAGCAAGATGGCCGATCAAGTGATCGAGTACAACCCACTCGGCAACGCTACCGACCACTCTGTCAACGGTCCCAATACCGACAGCATGTCTTGTGCTAGAGTATTTCGTTGATGCCGCTAGAGATACCATGCTAATGTTGAGACCAAGCATCGAAGGTACTTTAAGTACTGGGCAAGACAGCTGAACCTCGTAATCACCAAAAAGCCGAATGATGCAAATACTGACGTTGTAAGTAATATCAGTGTTACCCCATCAGTTTACCTCCATAGGAAAACTGAAGAATATATGAGGTAGTCCGATCAAAGAAGAACATAAGCTGATGGGTTATTTAGCCCTCGTCCCATTTTCAGAAGCACAATCTGGTACAAAGCGAGACAATCATGGCTGCAGATATCCATTCGGACAAACGAACAGCACCTCGAACTCCTCTTCCCTATGCTCCCGTTCGCTCCGCCCCCCCTCTCCCAACTCCATGCCTTAATGGATTTGAATGGCTCAATAGCAGAGCATATCAGAATCGTCCTCTCTGTCATCACAGTGGCGACTTTAGCGAAATAAGGAGACAGCACAGACTTAAACGTCGGAATGTTTCGCCCCAACTAGTTCTGCGCATCAACAGAGACATGGCTTCGAACAATCCATCGAAAGTTCCACCACTAAAGTATCATAATATTGTAGATACTGGCATTAACGCTGAGGAGTATCATTTGGAGCGTAGCGGCTTGAATATCCCAGAGATCAAAGGTTTGATTCGTCATAAATCGAAGACGGAGGGGTGGATCAGTTTGCTCAGAGATCAAACGCAAACTATGCGTGCCTTTCGAGTGAAGAACAGCCTTGATAAAAAGGTGAGCAAAAGCATGACTTCGACGATTCTGTGGGCCAAACGACGCAGAGACTACATCTTTCAAATGAAGCAGAAAACGAGGGAAACTCTTGTAGAACATAAATAGCAATCATCATATAAGTGCGGTACCTTGGTACATGGATTATGAACTTCAGAAGGCTCGCGATTACCTGTGTACAGGAATGAAAAACGCAATTGTAGCCGGTGATGGGCTTGAAAAGAACCGCACTATCTTTCCAGACGATCCACTTGAAGAGAAGAGCTCGTTGAGGATGGAGCTGCCTGCTGTCCACACATTAATCTAGAATATCGGAATAAGACTGGTTATGGTTCGGTGACTTCGATTGAATTATCGATGTTCAACATCATTCCCATTCAACAACTACTATTGAGGGAAGATAGGTACTAAGAGCATGAATCGGAACAATCCCCCATGGTTTCCGAAGGACGAAGGCCCAAAATTAGAAGACTCAACTAGAGGCAGAAAGCCTTGGACGGAACTTTTAGCGTCAACACTCAGTTTTTCTTCGCCAATAAGCTTGTGTTTCTTCGATTATTGTGGTCATCATCGGAAATGGGTCGACTCCTGATCAGATGACAGTTTATTGTTCGTCACATTGACCCAGACCGTTGTGGAAGTACCTGTGGTCAACTAATTCTCCGATAATAATCTGAAAATCAATCTGGTATACGTTCCAGCACTATTTCCAGTCCATCCATTGAGCACACAAGTATACTCAGCCAGCATACAGCATTGGATACCGAAATAGCTTCATGTTCCTCAGCAAGTTCTCATCCGCATCTTCCAGTACATTTTCGACGCATATTTAGGATATCCTACATGCCATCTTTCAGCACGTTCTGGGACAGTAAAATGCGGATTTTCTTTCCGAAGCTCATCTGGCACGTCATCTAATAAGAGATACAAATTATCTTTGTTATACAAAGAAATGTTGAATCTCTCTTCTGTCAAAATCGCGCACGTTTCACTTTCCTTATAACCTTTGGGTACAATTCGACATTCTTGTATATGGCCAGAAGCAAAACTCACACCCCGATATTTCACAAATATATCAGGAGCATGGTTTCGATGTCTTAAATTCTCCTAAACCTAAGATTGAATTTGTATATATCTATAATTGGTTCAGCTAATAGGCGAAGTCCAAGCTTGAGGGGACTTACTCATTGATTCCACTCAATCTCCAGTCAAGTTTGAAAACCCAACTTTGTGTCCGCCGTCATCCAAAAAGATATTTTCAGATTCCATCTAGCTTTAGGAGCTTTTCTTTGACGAAAACATCCATATTTGAAGCTATTGGACACCGACCTTACCACCCAAGGTCAGCCAACACACGTTTAAATTTAGGCTAGTTCCAAATGCTCTTTTGGATAGTATCTTGCATCCTTGGATATTTTTGAACACCTAAGCTTCCGCGCAGTTGCCCAACATTGGTTTTCAAATTCCTGCTGGTTCTGAAAGATAGTTTTTGATAGTAGCTTTTGTTGGCAACAGTTTTGGGCACTCAGCAACTGAAACCCGGTTATTATCCCGGATTTTCAGCCCTTGATATTTTCACGGTTCAAAATTACATGTTTGACATGTAAATTGGCCAGACCAATGCCCGTTCTCAACATGACCTTGCGAATTTCAGCTGGTTTCCCAAGACTTTTCTCGGCTGTTCAAGTGGAGGGGGATTAAAACTTTTCTTACCATTTTCCTATTGTATCGTCATTTGTTTATTGGAAATATAGCAATATAAATATTAGAAATTTAGGTGATGTGTGTGTGCGTGTGATAATAAGTGAGTATGGGCAAAGAACAATACGATGGAAGAATGGTCAGTGCTTCGTGTGCCCGTGGTGATATACCGACCGAATAAAGACTATGCGGATCTGTGATAGTCGAAGGAGCAGTTAACACAAGGTTTGTATTAAAAAATGACAGAAGCATTCATATCTGTAGTAAGGGCATCTATGCGCTCTCTCTCTATCGAGGCGACTGAATATCAAAACAATTAGATGCAATCCCCGCGCAATATTGAGCCCCAGTCATGGCTCATTCGCTAACAAATCGTCGTTATTCATCGTTCGCGTCAGTATCGTACATTTTCTCCTCTCCTGTAGGACCTCGCCACCCCCGTACGACCCTTCTTAATCAAGCCTTACTTTCTCCGGTCTTCTTCGCATCGTCTACAACCTCATCTCCAGGTGCAAACTTCATGCTCACGCTATTAACACAGTGTCTTTCATCAGTCGGCGTCGGGTACCCCTCTCCTTTGAAAACATGTCCCAAATGGCCTCCACAATTGGAACAAACGATTTCAGTTCTCTGCATACCCAAAGTACTATCCGTATGTCTTGTTACGGCACCAGGGATATTATCGAAGTAAGCAGGCCATCCGCATCCAGATTTGAACTTGTGGGAGGCTTTGTATAGAGGGGCGTCACAACCAGCACAAGTGTAAACGCCAGAGTCCGGCATGTGCTTGTCATATTTACCAACGTATGGAGCTTCGGTGCCTTGCTTACGGAGGACTCTGAACTGTTCTTTGGGAATGTTAGATGAGTGAGATGGAATGATATGGCTTTGGGAGACCCAAAAGATGTGGGGGGAGAGGGGAGAGGGGAGCGAGAGAGAGAGGAGGGATAGCTACCTTTTGACAGAATAGCTTGCCATTCATCATCCGATTTTTGAACTGGATAAGACATGTTTTGAGAGCTTGAAGTACCGAAGAAAGCTGAGAGGAAAGGGATGGTTGGCATAGATTTCAGAACAGTTCCTCGAGTGATGGGTTGAAGGGCTTTGTAATGGGTTGTTGGGAGGCGAGAAATGGTATAATTGCTGATGGTATAGAAGGTACGGACAAGAGTGGGAAACGTTGGGATACGCATGAAGAGAGTAATTATAACAGATTTGAGGTTGTATTGTATTGAATTGAATTATCTACTATATGAGAGTACGAGTAGAGTACAAAATGAGGTCGGGTTTTCCTTTATCCTTTATATTGAGGCTCTGTGTTAACCTTAGCCAACCCCACATGATATTAAGACCTTCTATGTACAGATAAGCCTTCAACACTAATTTGTCTGCTAGTACTGAGTATTGCGTACAAAACTCTACTATTTCAATTGATTTCAAATTTATGACATCATCAGCTGTTTATACGAGTATGTCCATCATCGATACAGATAGAGACGGGATGGTTATTCAATGGATACCTAAGATAGGTGCTTCATAGGTGGTCGTCTAATTATAATAGCAATGATATTACTGGCCGGTATTCTCTGTGCAGTATCAATTTACTGACAGTTTGATATACATCACTACCGGTAGGTCCGTTGGTCCGGTGGTCCAGTGACTCAATATTGAAGTACTCGTAGTTTTAGATGTCTTGACCTTGAAGTGATAACTGATAAGCTTCTCCATCTCCCCCCCTTAGCTACTCATCGATCAAATCAATCCCCCAAAGTGGTAAGCAATTTTAAGAATCGAGTATTACTCGGTAGTATCAGGTTAAAGGGGGCACGGTACATATTGGTCGCTTAGTTGAGGAGGCGATTACTCTTTGGGACGTAAGAGAAGAAACATTATCTGAACATTATTATTCATCAGTCCGCTGCTAATGGCGCAAACCACTCGATATTGAAAATGGCTAACATCAGCTCACCTTTCAGACTGCAGGACATTGTTCGTCGTATCCAGATTACTCGAGCAGTAGGCTAAATACTCATACATACATTCTAATATCTGCCTTATCAACAACAGATTGTCAGTTGACAAGGCCACCAGACTATTGCTCATAGAGAAAAGAATGGAAAGCAAATCATTAGGAGTGAGTCATATACTCGAGTATTGTACGTAGGGTACTACTGAGTAGTAGGGCATGGTGCATTGCGCGACATATGATTGCTTCTGTGACATCGCATTTGGTCGGGGATCTCTCAAATATCTACAATAATACTCGAGGAGGTGAACGAAGCAATTAGCACCATCCTACTCTGTAGTATGATTCCATGTGCAAATGCAATCATTCGTAAAGTAGGTAGGTTATTATTGAAGTCAAAGTAGGTACGAGTAACCTTAGGTGAGGTTACATAATTTATGTGGGGCACGAGGCCGAGCTATTCAGACCTGTGCGCTTTGTGTGGAATTGAGAAAGCTTCTTTCAATAATCAGAGACACCAATCCAAACATTCAGGACACACGACACAATCTTCCCAATCATTACATGGAATAATTGTAACTAAGATTTTCTATTCAAAGGATTATTTCATTTCAGTGCCGTTGAGTTGATCAACCTGCTCAGGATGTCGCGCAGGCCAGCAAATCCTCAAGCTGAGCGTATTGCGCAGAACACCCAAACCATCAAGAGTCTATTGAAACTCGAGTGTAATAAAGTCTGCTGCGATTGCAAAAGGAATAAGCGTAAGTTCTCTTGACAAGTCTACAATCACTGTGCGAGCAAGGAGCTGACACTTCTATCCTGATCCGACAGATCCAAGATGGGCAAGTTGGAATTTAGGAGTATTCATGTGTATAAGATGTTCAGGAATACACCGAGGAATGGGAACACATATAAGCCGAGTAAAATCGGTTGATCTGGACTCTTGGACAGACGAACAAGTACAAAGTGTATTGAAATGGGGAAATGCTAGGGCAAATAAATATTGGGAAGCAAAGCTGGCTCCAGGCCACGTACCATCTGAAGCCAAAATTGAGAATTTTATCAGGACGAAATACGATTCGAAGAGATGGGTTATGGATGGACCAATTCCGGATCCCTCAACCTTGGATGTCGATGGAGACGATGATATACCCCTTGGACTTGTCAAAGAGAAACACAACCTCGAGAGATCGACATCACAAAAGTCCGCTCTACCTAGTAAAGCTCCAACTCCGATCAGCGCTCCCCCACAACAAGATCTCTTTGGTGATGATATTGGACCACCACCGAGAGCGAGTACTGCGGTTCCAGGGCCCGCGAGACCTCCGCCAAAGTCAGAGCCTGCTCCTCCAAAACAAACGAAGCCGGCGGACTCCCTCTTGGGATTAGACTTCTTCGGAACTGAGGCTGCTCCTCCTAGTCGACCATCAAGTACCGCACCCGCTTCAGGAACTCAATCAAGACCCGATTTGAAACAATCGATTCTATCTCTTTATGCATCTGCTCCTCGCCCTCAAGTGCAACAACAGACATCACATGCATCAACTGGATCTTTTGGTGGTATGCAAGCTGCACCACAGCAATCACCACAACGTTCTACCTTTGGAGGTATGAACGATGCATTTAGTAGCTTGAGCTTTTCAAACTCTACATCTCCAACAGCTCAACCGAAGCCCTCAGCTTTTTCCAACTTGGGAAACCTCTCCAGCCACCGATCAGCACCCTCTGGCGGTCAAATTTCCTCGCCTCCCCTTAGCGGTGGCGGGTTCTTTGACTCGAAACCAAAAGCAGCTCCAGCGCCTTCACAGGTATCCCGTACATTTAGCTCTTCAACTGGATTCGGAGCTTTTGACTCGGCGCCAGGCCAATCTCCGACTCCACAGTCTACAAATGCAAGTTCTTCATTGGGAGATCTTTTCGACTTTTCCACCCCTGCTGTACAAAACGTCGCACCAGCCAAGCAAACAATCGCATCGCCATCTATTCAATCGTCCGTTTTTAATCTTTCAAGCCCCAATGCTACAGGACAAAAATCTCCACCAGCAGCACCTGCTATGAGCAATGCCTGGGGTAATAATGACGCATGGGGCTCAAGCAATGCTTGGGGCAGCTCAGCCAAAACTAGTCCTTCACTCCCTAAAGTTGCGCCACCGCCCCAAACTAACGCTGGGGATTTCGGTGGTTGGGGAGGACTATCGAGTCAAAGCATAGTACCAGGTTCTGGAGGCAGTTTCAATACAATGGCTAGCCCCCCAAAAGTTGCGGCGGATGATGATTTCGGAGGCTGGAGTAGTGCGGCTCCTGCGCCAGCCGCGAATGCGACTTCTGGGGCTGGGAAATCTGCTGGAGGTTTCTCATCGGGTGGAGAGGATTTGTTCTCGAATGTTTGGGAGTGATGATGTTATAGGGATATAATAAGGTGTGAAGTAGGGGAGGCGACAATGTGAACTTGGAGAGGATATGCGGAACATCGGCGTAGAGAGGGTATGTGGATATGGATGGATTGATGGGAAATGACATGGACATAGATGTCCCATAAATTACAGGTAATCTCAGAGTCTGTTTCAAGTTTGATTGTTTCTATACAATTTTCGCATCTACTTATATTTCATCCAAAACCAATGATGAACCGTGCAACGAAACACCCCGTTTATCCCAATCCATTCATTCGCAACGTATATGCGACCCATAACGCCCATCACAATGCTAGAATAGCTGTGTAATATATCTGCCAGTGCCCTGTCCGTACATATAATACAGCCTTTTCGTCTCGTATCTTTGCCTCTGTCCCGGCCTCTGCCTCTTGCTCTTTCTTTCCATCTGTTTTCTCAGACCCTCTTAAATATGTATTGTAACTGCCAGCCCACGTTGCTATTCTTGTTCAGGATTCATTGATCCAGATATCCGCATTCCCCATGCTTCTCGCCTGAATCCCCCCCCTATCCCCCTACATAAGTTTCCAACCCCTCAATCAAACAAACAAGCCCCATAGAAACCACAAAACTAGCACAAATCCAATAATCATCCCACTTAGTTTTAATATGGCGACTTTATTTCCCGAAGAGGCCATGCGGCCTAGGCGTGAGGCGGATCCTTTGAGAGAGGAGGACATGCTAGAAAAGGTATCAGACTATTTCCAGGTGAGGTTAGTGTTTGTTCATTACCGGAGGGCGAGTGACGACAGAGGGGAACGAGAGGAGAATAGTGAGAGGCAAACACCTACAGTATTATCAATAACGTCCTGCGCCCTAGCGTTATCATATATATCCACCGTAACGCCCCTCAGCGCAGACACCTTGGCTGATAATTCATTGAGACGGGAGTTATTTTGACGTTCGCGCTCGTATGCGTCCGACATCCTGAACGGTTTGTATGTGTATTACTTGTGAATGGGAGGATATTTGGTACAGCAAGTAGATGGTGCTATGCCGAGACGGTAATATCTGTGTTTCGAGATTCGGGGGCGTAGATTGGATGTGGAGGAATCTCTTTGTCCGTGAGGAGCAACTCCAAGTGCTCAGTATGGAAGGGTAGCAGTAAAGGAGTCACAGTGATGTATGCTATTCTGCGTGGGACACTTGATTTGGTTGTACTGATTATCTGCGTCAATCCATTCAAAGTCGTAAACTGTACGTTCTGGGCACGTTCTGGGTAATTTGTCGCAGCCGTGTTCGTTCGTCGTTCACCAAGAAGGTCCAAGGCCGGGTTGACACAGCCACATATGCACACAGCCACACAGCCACAAACCGGCTTCTTTGCTTGACAGCTGATCATTACATTCATTCATTAGCCCAGTAAGCTTACGAAGTACTGCAGGTTTCAATTCGACGACGTCAATGGCACTTCATATGTCACAGCACTTTTGATCGGACTTTTCGGAATCTCTTCAAATTTCATCTTTTCTCGAGGAGGTTCCCGAGACAAGAGCAAATGTATTAACAATATCCAATATCCAACATCCAACATCCAGCATCCAGCATCCCGCATCCCGCATCCCGCATCCCACATCCCACATTCCACATCCACCAATAAAGTTTCGAGCTCAAGTTCAAGCATTTACAAGTATCTCCGTAGTGTAACGGTTAACGGTTAACCCTACTTCATTACAGTACATAGGAGATAAAGTTCAGGTCTGGTGGGTAATGTAATGTGATGCGATGCGATAAGTTGGTAGCTAATCCAATCAACCCAGTCAACCCAGTCAACCCAGTCAACCCAGTCAACCCCACCCCTTATCACCAAATATTCCCTAAGTAATCCCATCCCATTCCGAGTTCGCGAACGCAACATACACAAATACTCGAGTACAGTACAAATACTTACATATCTACACATCTAGACCAACGAACCGATAGACCTTCCGCGCAAGCTCAATACAACCAACCATACGACCATACAACCATACAACTACACAACTACACAACTACACATCAACTACACATCAACTACACATCAACTACACATCAACTACACATCAACTACACATACGATAACTCCATACGCATAACCCCTCAAGATGCCGTTAGGAATTAATAATCCGCTTCCTTCGTCTATGGCGTGTAAGTTTATCGATTTTCTCTTGCCTGCCTGATATGGGATCATTCGATTACAAGAACACTTAAGCTGACATCTATTCCTTCACCAGCGGAATGCAAGAAGTGCGGAAAAATTTTAAACTCTTTTATCGATCCGCGACAAGCCTTCGGTCCTGATAAGATCATTCCACCGCATATCCTCGCGCAAGCAAAGGTCCATCCTCCTTCCGCTATATCCCTTCGCAGCCCTCAAAATACCCGAATTACTCACTAACATCATCCTCAAAACTAGGGTCTCGCAATCGTTACTGTCCTCAAAGCCGGATTTCTTGGTTCTGGTCGGTATGGTAATGGTGTCGTAGTAGCTCGACTCTCCGATGGTTCATGGTCCGCTCCCTCAGCGATTGGTATCGGTGGCGCCGGTGTTGGCGGACAAATTGGTTTCGAGCTTACAGATTTCGTTTTTATTCTTAATGATGCCGCAGCCGTGCGCACTTTCTCACAAGCTGGTTCGCTCACTCTCGGTGGAAATGTCAGCGTAGCAGCTGGGCCAGTAGGACGAAATGCCGAAGCAGCTGGAGCTGCGAGTATGAAGGGTGTGGCTGGTGTTTTCAGTTATAGTAAGACGAAGGGACTATTCGCCGGTGTCAGCATTGAGGGAAGCGCGATTATCGAGCGAAGGGATGCGAATGAGAAACTATACGGAAGGAGGTTCACAGCTGCGGAGTTGCTGGGAGGAGCAGTTAGAGCACCGCCAGCAGCGCAGCCTCTTATGTCTGTGTTGAGCTCAAGAGTTTTCGCGGGCCAGGGTGTTGGTGATGGGACTTATAACGATGTACCCGTTTATGACGAACGACACGACGATGTGGTATGGGAGGGTAAAAGAGGAAGTGCATATGGAGAAGGTACACGAAGAGATCGAGGCGCAAGTTTAGGAAACGATGAAGATTATGTCGACAATGCTCGTCCCAAACGAGCGAATACATGGGCCGATGATATCTATGACAGGCCTTCTAACAATGAAAGTAGAGCAAGGTCTGGAACCGCATTTGCCGATGATTATGTGTATACGGACTCTCCACGTACTCCTTCAAGTCAATTTGGTGGAAGTGGAAGTGGAAAAAGCGGACCAGGTAGACCTGCCGCACCAAAACCAAAGTTCCAACCAAAGATAGGGAACCTGAGGAGTAATGAAGCGGTTGCGCAATTCACATTTGATGCGGATCAGCCGGGAGATTTGGGATTTAAGAAGGGCGATGTTATTACGGTTACAAAGAAGACTGAAAGTGATGAGGACTGGTGGTATGTATATGTCTATTTGCATGTTTTGTCATATTATAGGGGTATATGGTGCAAGAAATGGGCAGCCGAGGTTAATTTGTCGCACATTAGGACTGGTACTCTTAACGGGCGATCGGGCATCTTTCCTTCGAACTACGTTAAAATGAGGGACTAAAGTTTGTTTACCGAATGCGCCATCACTCCCTATATTACTCCTCTCGTCAATATTCTCTGACCCTTCTCGGTAAGAAAATACTCTCGACTTGTTCAGGCGTAGCCCAGTTATCATATTTCATATATGGGAGTTTCTTGGAGTTTCCTGGGTTTTCTCATGGCCAACTCCTCTTTTTGTGCCTTTAACGGTAGCGAATCAAAATACATTTCTTTCTTTCACTTTATCTCTCATGTTTCGGGGCTTGGACATTCGTGGTATGAACTTCAAGGTGCGCATGAAGAATTTGCGAATAAAAAACGGGGGTGATCCTTTGGTACATAGTGATGAAGTGGTTATAATATTTTGGCGATTTTAATGAGGATATAGGAATAAAGAGAAGAATATGTATGAAAGAGTTTGATTGGGATAGGATGGTCAGCTTGAAATAGGGGTCAGGAAATGATACATGAATAAAAGTGGATATTCATATCGTTTAGTTTTTGTTCTGAATTTTGAAGCAAAAAAGTGTTGTGTAATAATGTGGGGATTGTAAAGTAGAACATCGGTATGTATACAAGTACGCCTTATTACTCGTAGTTGCAAGTGAATTCATATGAGTAAATAGACGAGATGATTCTGTTTAGGGATGGATGATACAGAGTCAACGCACCGCACCTCTGCCAGATCTGATCCTCCAGAACACAAAGACCATCAACTAATCTACCACAGTCCTTCCTCCCCATGCTACCATCCTCGCATGCACCTATCCCTTGAGATCCCTCTGCGCAATGAGCTTGCTCTAAACCTAACGGCTTCCTCCATCTCATCCTTGACTCTTAAGCGATTCACTCACTTCCTTTTACTCGAGGTACTCCTTTTTGGGGGTCTCTTTTTTTTATCTTTGGTTTGGGGCTTTGGGGTTTGGGTTTGGGTTTGTGTTGGTTTTGGGTTGGGTTGGTTTGGTGCTGGTGTGTGTGTGTATGTTTGTATAATCTTTTTTTGATATATAGTGTGTATTGTTGAATGGATGGGTTGGGAGGAGGTGAAGGGGATAAAACTCGAATATGCTGTTTTCCATCTTTTTTAGAGTAGGGTTGACGATGATTTGTATGTAGACTTCTACATATAAAGAAGTTCAGAAGTTGTATTGCGCGGTGTTGGGTTATGATAGCGATAGATGATATTCCTTTTTTATGTGAGTGAACCCCTTTGCTGTGTGCGGAGCGGCTGAGAAGGTTGAAAGGAGGTAGGTAAATCGGTTGTGATATACTGTGTTGATTTTAGTTCTCTCTTCTTTGTACCGTTGGTTGATTGATCGTTAAGCTCACCAATTCTTTCCTCGGGCTTCTTTCTCTTGGCTTTGTACAGTGGTGGTTTTCTTGATACTTCTCTTTTCATCTCCAGGAAGTAAATCATATACCTTGTGAAGGTCATTGGAGACTATCATAAGAAGTCCTTATGATATACCAAGCTCCTATGTTGGCGGTGGAGATTCGGTCGACGAGTAGTATGAGAGAGTGACATGGTTAGTTTATGCTTTTTTGTCCGTTATCCGGTACCAGATCTGTTTAGATGTAGAGGTATGGTGACGCTGGAATATTGAATATGACGAGAATTTGGTGGGAGGTTATTTTAGTCTAGGTAACGACAGTGGAAACATGCATGCATATTAGAGATATGGCCATGTCTTGCAATGACTTGCAATGGAACAAACGTTTATGGAATAGGAATTGGACAGTTTGTTTTTCTCTTCAATAACCTCTCATGGTTGATATATCATGTAAGATTACAGGAAACCATGTTATGGAAGCATATCTGGAATCATATAGGTCACAGAGAATTTTATCCAATCATACAGTTCTCGTCTGCTGTATCAAGAATCGTAATCTTCAACCATTAATAATAGTATTATGCTATTGGCAGGGAGTATTACTTATTAGTAAGTTTGTGAGACTATTTTCCCAAGCTCTCATTGTAAATGGTCTCTAGGTGAGAATAGGATGAAAATCGGATCTTTTGCTATCTCGTACATCTTACTAAGAAAATAGCACGTTTCCCCCCCCAAGAGAGCTGAATATGGCTGGACGTTACTATTCACTCCTCTCAGCAAATGTCTCATATAGGACGAACTCTGACGTTGTTCGTAGCAAGAGCAGGTAGCTGGGGACTAGAAGCTTATTTATTAGCCACTATTCTTCCATGTCTCTGTAGGCTGCCTTTTACCGAGGAAACTTTAAAGGGGGTGGTAGATTTAAACATCGAGATTCACTTCAGCATCCCCCCGGTTTCCTCACTTTAGAACTCCATGCGCCGCAATATCCCACAATTTACCTTGTTCAGCTTCTCAATCGTTTTATACTCATTTGTTTTCTCGGACTATAACGATAACTCGAAGTCCTCTCACATTATCGAACTCTTTATCATCTAAACTATTCCTTCAAGTTGAGTTACATGTAACCAATGAAAGCTCTGCGAGAAGAGGTAGTTACTATGCTTATTATCGAACAAGAAAGAGGCATGATTTGGTGGGGAGTTTTTATTACATGTAAATGGTAATCAAAATCCATCAAGCTCCAAATCATCTCCAAATTATCAACAAATGCGTTTGAGGTGTCACATGCTACCCATTCCTCATCATTGGTACATTAGGGAGTTACCATAGATCAATTAGTTTTCAGAGGGAGTAGCTATACAACACTATTGAGTACTGGTGTTTTTGTTGTTCAAAGGAGATTCCCAAGCATCTTTTGCTCAGAAGTTGGTCTAATCGTTGCCTCTTATGTCCCTAGCGGTAACGACAGAAGTTGCATCAGGGACAATGGTTATGGAAGATAACAGTAGAACTATGATAACACTTTTCAGATGGAAGAGCATATAATCCGAGCTTTTGGCGCTTCTTTCGTTGGCATCCAGAACTGGACAATCTTTCTGTTTCATAAGCGAAGGCGTCCGAAGAGACTTTGCCTGTACGCACCAGTTTCCCACACCGCGGTCTCCTGTGCGTTCTACATGGTTGAATTCACTGTGCTATATATAGAATTTGCGAAAACTGGAAGATCTGCGCATACTGAGATTAATCATGACCTTCTACTGGAGTGTATATGGTTACATAATCACATAGTCACTCTTTGTCTCTACTTTCTCTTTCCTTTCATCATCTAGAGTACCTTATAATCCCCATATATTTTCCAGCAAGCAATTTCAAACTAAACTACTTATTTGACCAAACAGATAGAACAAAAATTCATGACTGTCTTTTGGCAGTATCTATGTGCGCTGAGTTCCAACCTCTTTGAATTTTGGTATGGTTCTCGTCTGTTTGTATTCTTAAGAAGCTTTATGAGCAACAGCGATTGTGGGATGAATATAGTGGCAATGAAAAGAGGTAGAAATGAGTTAGACGAGAAGAAAATACAGGAAAACTAGTCGATTTTCCAAACCTTCGTTGATAGGCTGGTGGGCTCTCAATGAGAAGTCATACTTGGTGTGAGGCATTATAGACCTCTATTTTCATCCTTCTCAGTCGCCACATCTGTACCAGCAATCTGACCTCCAAAACTGATCCACCATACTCTTCAGCGTCAGTTTTTGGCTTCTTTAGTTTTCATCTTCTAGTTATAAATTATTTCATTCAAAGTAGAACGAAGATCCCACACAATTTTAACCCGACAAAACCGTTGGCATAATATCGAGAGAATGCGGCTCGGCCATCACACATGTTGGTAACTAAGTGCAAGTAGCAATATTGAACTTGGATTACATGGTGTGGCAGCTGAGTTGATTCTAATGAACATGTCACATAACTCGAAAGAAAAAAAAGAGGTAATTAGAAGGACGATAGCAGTGATTGCGACAATGATACAAGTTAGAACAAACTTGAGAAGAGACAATGCTAAAGGTTTCCAAGCTCCCCATAATCTCACCCAAAGTGAGCATATCTTCCAACTTAGTCTATTAGGATTTAGAATAGATCACAAACTGTGACCCTGCCATCCAAAATCGGCGGGAAACTGTCCGTTTGAGATTCAGACCACCATCGAATAGAGGATTATGTATCCAATTCTTAAGTGTTAGAGCAGCTGTCATTCACTACACCCTTTCAATATCCCACAAGCCTATCTACATAGGTCATCTACACAAAAGTTTCACACCTCGCTTGACAACTAATTCACCATACCCACCGTTCTGATCACCTTATCTATTCTATTCTTAATTTACCTATCCATCTATTACATATATATCTCCTCCATCAATGAGCATGGATCCCACAGGTATGCAACAAGTATAACACCGAAGAAGATGGCGCTTTGCTCTCTGGGTCCGAGAGCCGAGCCAATCAATAATAAGGAGCTAGCGCTAATACCTTACTTGCTGCGTGAGACCATTCGTAGTGTAATAACTCCATACTTTGATTGGTTTTCGTCTGATGATATACGAGTGAGCTCAAATGAACAGCAGTGATCAGATAAATGGCAACATCCAGGAAAGACACAACAAAATGACGACGAGAATACAAGAAGACATTTTACACCCCTTCTAGAAAGCTTCTATGCTTCAACCGAAGCAAAGATACATAATGCTCGTCCGGAGAATGACCGCCGAGGTAGACCTGTAGGATCCTCATTGCTTATGTATTCTCTGGCCCAAATCTGGACATCAGGATGAACGATTGAGGTACTCCGTACCCCCTCTCTTCCGTATCAAAAAGCTACCATTCACCACCTGGTATCCAGAACGTATCTCGATCTAGCGCTACAAACGATACGCAATTTTTGCCTGCCTCATCCGTACTCGCATCCGTCGTCAATCCAAGCTACCCCGCTCAACCAGCTGCTAATTCACCTCATCCAAACACCCACCTATCCTATGTCGCACAACCAGACAATCAGCGCGGTTGATCAGCGAGTCCATCAGCTACCAACTGACACTCAATCTCTTGCTCGCCTGCTCCAGAGATCTCGTCATCACGGCTAAGTTGCCAACATGAAGAAAGTGACCCAATGTAAGTCATCCGTGGGTAAACCTCGGGTATGAAGATTTGCATGGAAAAGCTCGCGTATATTTCCCAATCAATATGAAATTTCCCCTCTCAGAAGTGCATCAGGGCTAGACTGAATCGAGTTCAGATTAAGCTTCGCTACTCTTTTTCTTCAAGGGGGCTGAGATATTGCCTCGTTTTCTAGCGCGTTTGATACTGGAGGGCAACTATGATGGTGCGGCGTAGTGACGGTGGGTGGTAACGACAGAGGTAAATGACGGAACATGGACAATACGATGCAAGTGATGAGGTAAAAACAGACGTAAACTCTTATATTTATCTGCCTAGGTTCGGTCTTGCTTTGCAATAGATAGATGAATGCAGTTAAAACACCTTGACAAACTCTAGCCACAGATAACTAGAATACGCACCGGGAACCATGCACGATCAAGTAATACAAGCAAAGGAATTGAGATTGGTGCTATACTCGTAGGATGATGCACCGGCCATGGAAAGCCAGGGAGGGAACCTGGGTTTGGTTTAATACTTGACCAGACGTCTAGTATACCACAAGAATAGATCGAGATGAAATAACCACCCAACACGCACTCACTGAAGTCTTCATGCTCAGCCCACCCCTTCCCCCAATACCCACCCTCAGCCCCAATCCAAACCCCCTAATAACCACAAACACCACACTGCAAACCCCATACTCCATACTCCATGCATTCATCCACTAAGATTTCAATCCGACGAATGTACCCTCACAGCACCTACCTACCTACCTCGACCCCGACCAAAATCCCACCTTTCAAATTCCACCTTCCACCTTCCACCTTCCACCTTCCACCTTCCACCTTCCACCTTCCACCTTCCAACCCCCCCCTCCTCCCGAGCAGTAAGAGCAGTAAGTACAAAAGAGCCCGCTTCCTACGTGAAAACATGCTATCTAATCAAAACATAACCTTACCTAACCTAACCTAACCAGACCATCCCAAATCCCAAATCCCAAATCCAAATCACAAAACATACCAAATACCCCCACGCAAGAACCCCGATAATCAATATATTCCACACCGCAATGCGACGTGGATATGAGGGGCTTCATCTGTATTTATCACGACGTGAAATGAGAGAGAGAGAGAGAGGGGTAAAACCTGTAATCCTAGGAGTACGGGGTTTATGTATGTGCTTTGTGATTTGGATTTGGATTTGGATTTGGATCTTATAACGGTGATGGTGATGGTGACGGGGGTAGCAATAGTAAGATTTATCGACTTAGATGATTTGCGTGCGAGCGAATATGGGGATATAGTGACATCAAGACGTAGCCAAAGCATATGGACTAATTGGAGGATGGAGTGTGGGGTCGCGGGTATCAATTTTGCAACACAGGATTGTAGAGATTGAGTGATATCCATATTGTATTTAGTTCTTGTATGCTATATCGTGGCAGTATTTATCCCCTGAAATAGAAAGCATCTTACATCTTGTAGGCCACAAGTCATGGAACCAAGACGCCATGAAAATCCTAGATGAGGGGCTCTACGTAGAAAACGGAGGATCAATCATCTCAAGATAGCCCCCAAAAGTCCCGTCAATATCATGCCAGCACCAAACGCACCTCCTCAAAAATGATTCATATCTCAAAGGCTTTCAGAAAACACGAAGCATCTACTAAAATATTCGTCCAGTTCACATCACACATTGAGCCCCTTTTTGGAACTCAACATAAGCTGTCCCTATCTGGATATTCATCATTTAAACCTTTGAGATTGAACCTCTTCATACTTGATCCACTCATTCCTTCGTAGAAGAAACTGCATTCCATAGCAATCTGAACTAGGAAGTCAGGTCCCTTGCCCCTGACTTTCCTGCTAACGAGAGAACATAGGAAATGACAAATGACGTGCGAAGAAAAGAAAGATATGGGATGTTGCTAATCCTACTCAACAAATCTTCCCCAACATTTTTTTGATGCAAGTGAGCTGTGGGTCTTGATATTATTGATGAATGCAGACTCCCTCTTCGAGTCATCAGAAATATGTCCGCGGATATGCGCCAAAGCTTGACTTGTGATCTACTACCACTCGACACCAAACATGGTAATAGGGCGATTATATTTTTCCGATGACAGAGGTATCCCTAGGGTGAAAATTGTAATTGTGATCCAAGATAAAGAATATACCCGTAGGTCAATAATGTAATAAAGAAGATTCGTAGGATTATGCAGGAACATCAATGTGCCGTTCGACAATGATGTATGCTCAGATTCGTCAATTGCGAGGTATTCCGAATGCCGCAGAAATTGTATAGTATCTTTTTGCTCCGACCAAACAGTAGTTTAATTCTTGGGTGCAATATTGAAACTTAGCTGATATACATACATACCCAGGTGTCATCGTTCATTATTGCAGTTACATCCGTGAAATTATGGTCGATAACCATCATTGAAACGACATATAACGTAGACGACTCCAACGCCCAATGGCCCATTCGTCACCCACCGGTAATTTCGCAATTCGGAGAACACAGTATCGTACAGGTAGGGCTGCGTGCTGCATGCGTTGGTATCCTTCTTGTTGAATGTGCGAGGGTTGAACGGATTGGGCTGAGTGAGCTGGGTTTAAGGAGATTATACCATCAGCTAGCTAATCCTGTAGCCACATCAGATACGAAAGGACAACTCATCAAGAGATTCGGTGCATCCAGCTATCATGAAAATTGGGTATCGAGCCTGGGAGATGTCGAGATGAATGGACATTGATGTAAGAGATATGTAGGAGGGAAGATATGATGATGAGATGAAGGAAAACAAGGAAGAGGAAGAGGAAGAGGAAGAGGAAGAGGAAGAGGAAGAGGAAGAGGAAGAGGAAGAACTAAGAAAAAAAGAAAAAGAAAAGTTGATGAAGAATTTTCCTTCCCTTCCCTTCTCTTCCCCACCAAAAATAAAAAGGAAAAGAAGAAGAAAAAGAAAATCTTTTTTCTTTCGGTTAGACTAATTAGTGCGAGTCACTTAGGGGTTAATCCCTTCTTTCTAACAAGACTCCATGGAATAAATACAGCAGAATAAATAGTATTATTGAAGTGGTAACAGTATATTGTCTAATATGCTAGGAGTGGCATATGTGTTCTACTGAGTATATGAGGTGGAGACACTTAGCTAGGTATAGCGCTACACGTGATTACAACAAATATATACGAATAAAGGAATAATACGAGTACATTGGGATTTCCAAAATATCTCGATGGCTACATTGACTAGCCTTAAACCGGCTAATTGACACACTGGTTGATAAGTAGACTATAAAAGTAGGAAGTTTTAGAACAAGTTCATATTTTGGAGAAATACGCTTTAGATATGATAGATAGACATGATAGATACTCTGATACTCGAGTATATCTGATAAGAATGATAGATAGATAAATGATAGGGCTGCAATCTTTGAGATGGGTATAAGCATATACTTAGTCCTGTATCATCAAAACGAGATTGAAAAGGTTGAAGATGCTGGAAGATTGAAAGAGGATCATCATTATATCATCTATTTTATCCCCTTTGCCGCCACCAAATCTACTCTATACTCGAGTATACTCGTACATACATGCTACATACCCAAAACTGCCTATATTTAACTAGCTCTTGTCATACAGATTTCCAAATCCCATCGTTAACCCATCCACATCCACATCCCCATCCCCATCCCCATCCTTAAACAAGAATCGAAATGCGGAAAACAAAAACAAAAACAAAAACAAAAACAAAAAACAAAAAGCAAAAGCCAACCTCGAGTGAGTCAAGTCCTCGTAAGATTTTAACCTTTTTCATAGTATTATTAGTTCATCAGATGACTGAACTTTAGAT
Source organism: Monilinia aucupariae (assembly GCA_002162555.1). Classification (NCBI taxonomy): domain Eukaryota; kingdom Fungi; phylum Ascomycota; class Leotiomycetes; order Helotiales; family Sclerotiniaceae; genus Monilinia; species Monilinia aucupariae. Next base: position 139,243 of record NGKF01000012.1, read on the forward strand.
CCAGGTTTGTATCATTATTAAGCCGTTATTCTACCACCTCCCCCCAAGGAATCGGATATTGTTCAGAAATTGGATTTTGAGTCCTGGTGGTCTTGACTCTTGCTTGAGTCTTGCCATCTCATTCCGGCTCACACCGCTACCTACAGTAGGTCCCAGAAGAAACCGTGAGATTACCGGTACCTTTTGGCTCCGCAATCGGGTTCTTTCTTTTCAATCATGTCGATGGAGATGGAGATGGAGATGAGGGTTTGAAATGAGGTATAAATCCTCGGGGAAAAGCGTGGGTACGTATGTACATTGTATACGGAGTAATTACTCAGTATAATGGGTTCGGATTCAGTTCAGGTTGAAGGTGCTTAAGATGGGGTAAAGAAACCTTCGAGAAATTGATGTGGATTAATCTCTGGGAATCATTGAACTTGGGTGGATGCTTATTATATATCTCCTCCCTCGAGTTTGATCAAAATCTCCTTCTCTTCCCCTCTTCTCTTCGTATAATAAAACCCAAAGGCTAGGCATAGGCAATAAGCATCAAGTTCAAGACTTCAAGTTCAAGTTCGAGTTGTCGTGTTCAATATTATCGAACCACCACATCGTACTGAGATTGAGTATGGAGATTATCAAATTGTCCAACCAAGCTCTCCACGTTTTGTTCGGTTCCAATTGTTCCAATTTGGCAGATGTGGCTTCTAGAAACATTAAACTTTGATGAATTGCCCAACGATCCATAAATAAAATGTCTCAGATGCTGCTCGGTACCGGCAAGGGCGAGATTGGCGGGGATCTGGCTCCAACAGCCAAGTCTGATCAACCCAATCAAATTTCCATTCCTGATGAAACATCAATAATACACGAGTAGAGTACTAGTACAGCAGTAATCATCTCATCAACCAACAAGAGAAGTGAATGCCAAAAGTTCTCGCCACATTCGACCCATTTTCTCGCATACACTTGAAAATACTTTGCAGCGATCGACAAACAACCACTTACGTATAGAGTACACCGCCTTATCATCATCATCATCATCACCACCACCGTGTTTGTACAGGTTCTGGAAGTATCGGAGAAAGGAGACAAGTAGTACATACCTTTTCAAACGGTCAATCACCCCCCCCACGGCTTCTCAAGTTTGCCATGCACCACGCACCCTCCGCCATGCCAACCTTCTCCTACACAACCCAGTCATGATCCTTGAATCTGATGATCAGTGGTCACCCACCGCCGCCACCATCATGGAAACATGTCCGCTGCATTGATGTTCTAGCAAATATCCCGGCATCATAATCCTGGTTCCGGGCGCTCCTGTAGCGTTGGGAGTGGGACAAGCCATGCAAGCCAGCACGGACTTGGTGTGAAGCTACCCTGTAGAACCCTGATATGTACAAAGTAGAGCTTGGAATGAGGAAACCTAATAATGGAAGTCGCCGATGGAATTGGGATAGGAAGAAAAGAGTATTTTGCTTTAAAAGGCCTTTGACTCTTCCCCAACTTTTACCTCTTCTCCCTTTCATATCCTCTTGATTCCATTAAGAACACCCCGACGCCTGCCATTTACCAAATCCTCTCTGTACTGCTTGTCTTGTTGAATAGCATTTCCGTTCTATTCGTATAGATTTCCAAATCGTCAACTTTCTACAATATACGAGTATAGACCACGGTTTCTAATTTCGACTTTATTCGTTCGGCACATATATCAGTCAATCTTTCAAAGGAAAACCAAGAGCTGGATTCCTACATACACAGTCAGCATTCTTTCCTTCCTGCATTCTCTTCTGCTCTTGAAATCCTTTACCAGTCAGTCATAAGAAGAAAGAGGATGATCATCTCCGGTCCGAGTTTCCTCCAGCACAAGCAACTGTCTGTGTCTCTGTAAACTCTGGGTTCTACTTGGAGGCTCAGAGTCTCAGCCGTGTTCTTTCCTTGGTGGAGATGATCTGAACCACCCAGCGACTCTTGCAGATTGTGCAGAATTTGCAGAATTTGCAGAATTTGCAGAATTTGCAGAATTTGCAGAATTTGCAGAATTTGCAGAATTTGCAGAATTTGCAGAATTTGCAGAATTTGCAGATTGAAAGGGGTTGTGTTTTGTAGTACTTTGTTTTTGTCTCCTTTTCATTTCTGACCAGTTAGCAGACTTTTGAAGATACCATATATACATACTACTTCCACAGCATATATCTCTTTCCTTGCCAAATATAAAGATTTGTTTTTAAAGGTTCGTTGGGATTCCTGTCTGAATATTTTCTCTATCCATGCCATACACATACATAAACTCTGACCAGGTGGGTGGATGAGTGAGTGCGTGAGTGAGTGCGTGGAGTGGGTAAAGGGGAAGGGTGAATAATACTGGAGCTGTCCAAGGTCCCATTACTTATTCCGCTCTCCATTCCATTCACTCATGAAGAAATAAACTCTTGCCCTCGGTCATTCGGCTTTACTAGATTAGCTTTATAGTTTGGATTAAGAAACAACGCTAAGATTTTATATTTTCCCACAGTTCTTTCCATTCTCGAAACAAAATAATATTTCAATCGTACAACCAACCTCAACCAACCTCAACCAACTTCAACCAACTTCAACCTGCAGATTCCAAAGACGGTCTTTCGACTCTTTTCTTGTTGTACTATATCAAATCAGACTTTCGAACTCCTTTTCTGAAGCAAAAACGGTCATTTCATACTTCAAATCCCATCATGTCTGCCATTAGATCTTCCATTGTTCGCGCTGCCGTCAAGGCTGGCCGCAGAACAACCCCTTCAATCGCCAGGCAAGCTGTTCGCGCTTTCAACACTACGCCACAAGTCAATGATTATGAAGCTATTCATGAGAAGGAGATTCCTGCGACCAAATACCAACCAGGTACGTTTTTGATCAGTCCATTTTATCCCCTACCAATGTCCAACTTTGTGTGATGATTCAATTCCTGGATCCATCTTCACTACACTTGGCAGCGTCAATTCACCTATTTCATACAAGATCCTTCTCTTCTCTGGTAGTCAGTCAATTACTGACTCCCAGATGTTACAGGTTCTGGTGCAGAGAGGATAACAATTCCAGTTGAGGAGGCCAACCACGCTGCTGTAAAGGAGACGGTCGATGTCGTCACCCCTCTCACCGAGTCTGCATACAAGGGGATGACTCCAACCATGCAAAAGATGTCCTTGATGGGCAAGGTCGTCATTGTCACTGGGTATGTTAATGAATTTTCATTCTCTTCACATCCATATTTTCATTTTCGTCTCTTACAAGGTTGATTTTGAACAACGAGCCCAAACTTTTCTTTTACCCCTTATCGGATCTTATTATTGCATGAGCTAGTTGGTCCAAATTGAATTAGTTTTGGATATATTACATCTCCGAAAGTGGATTTTGAAGACTAACAAAGTTTAAATAGTGGTGCTCGTGGGCTTGGAAACAATATGGCACGTGCCTGTGTTGAGGCCGGTGCCAAGGCTCTTGTTATCTTTGATGCCAACCAAGAGCTGGGTGATACTTCAGCTGCCGAGCTCTATGAGTTGACGGGTAACAAGATCCCAATCAGCTTCTTCAAGGTTGATGTTCGTGATGCCGATGCTATCGAGTCTGCTGTAAACAGCGTTGTCTCTGAATACGGTGCCCCTGATGTTTTGATCAATTCAGCCGGAATCGCAGAGTAAGTACATTCTATCACTAATCGGCGAAAGCCTTATGCTAATAATGACTGCTAGTTCTAACATACCTGCTGAGACATACGACCACAACATGTTCCGCCGTCTTATCGACATTAACCTTACTGGATCTTTCCTCATGTCACAAGCCGTCGGCAAGGCTATGATGGCTGCTGGCAAGCCTGGATCAATTGTCCTTGTTGCCTCGATGTCTGGATCCATCGTCAATTATCCCCAAGAGCAATCTTGTTATAACGCTTCCAAGGCAGGTGTTGTACAACTTGGTAAGAGTCTCGGTGCCGAGTGGGCCAAGTACAATGTTCGGGTCAACATGATCTCTCCAGGATACATGGACACTGCCCTCAATAACGTTCCAGCCCTTGATGCTCAAAAGGTTATCTGGAAATCCCTTACCCCCCAAAACCGCCTTGGTGCCGTCGATGATCTTAACGGTCTTGCCGTCTTCCTCGCCTCTGACGCCTCCGCATTCATGACCGGCTCCAACGTCATCATTGATGGTGGATACACCCTCTACTAATCGATAGTGAGGAGCTTCATTTCGTGAGATTCCATCAACGTCTGGATATTCTTTTTCTTTTGGGTAATTCCCAGATATACTTCGTCGTTTGATGGACCTCGGGAAGGGGCAATAATGACTTCTTGATACCCCTTGCATAAAGATTTCATTTCTCCGATAATCGATATGATGTTTTCTTTGGTGCGTGGCATGGAAAAGGAAATAACTGCTTCTTTGTAATTACTTTTTTCTTCAAGATGGATGACAGGTGATTCAAAGATTTGAATTTAGGTGGTACTTTGGGTTAGGGACGGGCGTTAAATAGAATAAAACGGGTTGTATGAAAAGATGATCTATATGATCATGAGCGAATGGGCTTGGTCTGTTTAGAGGGAGATGCCCAAACTTTTAGAGGATACTGATACTGCTGGCCATAGATATTTAATGGATTTAAAGTGGCAGAGCATTAGCAATTGATGCGAAGAGTAAAATTTCTTTCAATATTGACAATTTCTTGCGATGAGTGGGATTGGGTGTTAAGTGTTGACTTCCATCTCAGTTTTCTGGAAGGCTCTCTCAATAGCCCTATTGGTCCTAATCATTGAATACATTTGAATTCATTTGAATTCATTTGAATTTATTCATCAAATGCATTCAATCATAGGTAGGTTCGACAGTATCCTATAACAGCATCCCAACCATACAATGATTCCAAGTTGTCATCCCTATCAACATAAGATGGATGCTGTAACTTGTTATAAGTTTATCGATCCTCACAGCCGCCACCACTGCCTATCCATCATACATGAACCCCCGCCGTCCCCCCACGCATCCCGTTTCTCGTTTCTCGCTTCTCGCTTCTCGCTTCTCGCTTCTCGCTTCTCGCTTCTCGCTTCTCGCTTCTCGCTTCTCGCTTCTCGCTTCTCGCTTCTGGGTTCTGGGTTCTGGGTTCTGTCTTGGTATATATATATGCATGCATATTTAGTAGTAGGCCTGGTACTGACCTGGTGGATTGGTACTGTACCATCAATTCGGATAGAAAATATGTCGAATGCTATTTCATGCGATGTGCTGAATTTATTGGTATGTATGAATGTACCTCGATACGTAGATAATCTAGATAATCTACTCGAGTACTCTACAGTAGAGAAAATACACACATAATAAGCGAAGAAATTGGAAAGTGTATGTGTGAGTACTCATACAGTCAAGTCAGTATCTACTCCTATTGAGACACGGTAGGATTATTCAAGATATACATACTTGTACAAGTGAGGACTCGAGTATAAATAAGGTGATGATTTTATCCATATATTCTATTTATTTATTTATTCATTTATTCATCTACTCGAGCATCTACTCGAGTATCTAACTAGAAAACCATTTTCAAAAATCACTCCTTTCACTTACTTCGTCTAATATTTTAATTTACTCGAGTAGCATAGTTTAGTTTTCTTCTTTTAAATTGATGTGATATGGTTTGATCGGTACCATTCATACTCGTAGGTGTGTATCGTTACGAGTAGATATCGAGGATTTCTTCATCACGATAAAACAAGTCTTCATGATGGGATATTATTCATTAGTGGCCTTTTGCAGCCCTACTCATCTTTGATCTTCTATCTTCATCTCCCTTTTTCTTTCTTTCTTCTTCCTTCTAGAGTAATCTTCCTCCCATTTCCCTTTCTCTCGCACTTTTCTTCCCTTGCTTAATCTAACCAACTAGATACCTCCTACCTCCTACCTCCTACCTCCTACCTCCTACCTCCTACCTTCCACCCCCTTCTTTCTTCCCTCTCACCCTCTCACCCCTTCACCATCCCACCCTATTCCAAGCCCCAACCCTAAAAATATATACACCATACCATACCCCGCCGCCGCCCCCCCCACACACACAAATCCCATCCATCATCATCAACAACCTCATCACCACTAACAACCTCATTAACCATCCATCATCCATTTACCAGCTCCCAATAAACTCAAAGTATTCCCCCAACCCACTCCCCCTTCCCTTCCCCTCCCACTTTATTCAAACTTCCATACCCATCTACCCCTATACATCCAAACATCCAAACATCCAACCCTCATCAATCTACATTCCATCTTCTACTCCAATCTCCAATCTCCAATCTCCAATCTCCAATCTCCAATCTCCAATCTCCAATCTCCAATCTCCAATCTCCAATCTCCAATCTCCAATCTCCAATCTCTAACCTCTAACCTCCAAACACCAATCTATACATTCCCTTCCCTCCCCTCTACCCTTCCCTCTACCCTTCACACAACCCTCGTAGCATACTCCAAATAAATCCCCAACTCCCAACTTCCAACTTCCAACTCCCATCCAGATTCAAATTAGATCCAAACGCTTCATTTGTACACGACAAAAATCTCTTCATATCCATCACCCTTTGCCGATATCACGGGTTATCAGTGTTTGACAGGACGGACAGTAGCCATGGGCATCTCGGAGATCTTCCGGGGGATGGGAGGTTGTTTTGTAAAAGCTTTTTCTACTTTTTCCTTGTAAAACATCTATTATCGTATATATCATAGGCGAATCGCATGGTTAGCGTAGTTGTAGCTATAGATAGATCAAATCGATTATGAATTACTACTACTACTATCCATCACCCCCCATAAATTCCATTCATTCCATATCCACTACCCGCTCCTTATCTTCAGTGATGAAACAAAGGGGTCGGTAACCTAATATTGGTGCGTATGTTATTCTTACGCTCCCCTATCATTTTCACATAATTACAATCACAATCACATAATCAGATGGATTTTTCAACCAAGTGCATTAAGCTTGTAAACACCAACTCCCATGATTTTCCCAACACTATCTGCTTATGATACGTAAACGAAAACAACTATATGCTCAAGCCACTGCCTATCAACCCCCTCCAGATGCAAACATAGACAGCCCAGGAAAGAAAAGAGTAAGCCCCGCATGCAGCATGACAAATGCTTTCGCTCATGAATCCTCCATAATGAAACATATCAGCTGTATCCATTTCTCATAAATCTTCACCATCCGTGTCCACACCGATTCCCTACCATAATGCGTACTCCATTCGCTCCACTATGCAATTAGTATCTATCGCCTCCACGAGCGGGCTTATTCTTTCCCTCAGCAACAGCTTGAAGTATCAACACCTTGGCTTTTTCAATGCCCTCCTCGCTACCAACAACTTCAATCGGATCAGTTCCCTGTCCACGAGGAACAGTAACGTTACAGCCTGTGGCCTTTCGAATGCTGTTGACCTTGCTACCATTCTTACCAACAATCGATCCATACAGGCTAGGATCAAGGAGGGTAAGGTGTCCAACAAAATTGTTCTTCGAAGCCTGTTCAATGGCTTGAGCCAAGAGGGACTTGGCTTGCTCAATGTTTTCGGTTCTGCCCCGCAAGACCCATGGAATTTCACCAGTCTCCCCGGAATCAGACTTGTTGAAGACGAACCATTCCTCAACATCATCAGATGTATCCTTTTCATCTGTGATCAAAGCATCCTTGGCACTTGCCCCAGAAGGTGGTGCAGCTCTTGCTGGGATCTTAGCTCCAGCATGATCGACTGTTACTTGAAGATCATTTCGCAATTTTCTGAAAAATTGACCATTATTTGAAATGTCATGGTGAAGCTTGCGGGGAACCAGAACAGTTTCACCTTCTTGACCTTTGACAAGTTCAAGAATGTGAGCCTTCGCCTTCTCAACATCAGCAGGGAGACCAGTGACGGTGATTCCGGTCTGGCCACTGCCCTGTCTAGGGATATCGATCGAGACCTTGAAGTTCTTCTCCATACCCTTCTTAGTCTCTCCACCGGCACCGATCAAAGGACGATGCTTGTCGGTTGGAATATCCACAGTTTCTGTAGTTTGGCTGTCTCGTTCCTCAACAATCTTTTGAATGGCAGCAACAATGTTATCAACAAGTTGTCGATTACCTTCAATCTTGATAGTATTGCCATCAGACTCGGCTTTGGGGAATTGAACAACGCGAGCGAGCTCTCGGCGGTCACCAGATCCACCAGCATTAACAATTATGGAATGAATGTTTGCGCCTCCAGCACCAATCAAAGCTCTGTGGTGCTTCTTATCAACATTCAAAGACTCGGTTACTGTCGAATCAAAGACGCTCTTCTTTTCTTCGATCAATTTCTTTGCCTTTGCCACTTGAGATGCTGTGCCCTTGATTTGAATTTCAACTCGTCCCGATGCATCAGCACTGTCCCGAGAGTTTGGAACATCAATCTTAGCTCCAGTCAATTGTCTCAGTTCTTCCATACCAGCTCCGCGTTGACCGATAAGCGAAGGGATTTGGCTTTGCTGGACACTGACAGTAGCGCTATGCGCGTTATCTTGAAGGTATTGGAAAAGAGAAAGGATTTCATCTCTGGCTTCATCAGCTCCCTTCTTAGGTCCCTTGATGGAAACCTCGTCTGGGGCTTGCTGACGTCGAGTACCCTGTTGGCCAGCATCGCCTCCTGCATTTTCATCATCTACAGGTCGAGCAGAGCGTGGGAAATGGATTTGGACCTTGTAACGAGTCTGCAGTCTGTTGATCTGGACACCCTTTGCACCAATGAGCTCGGGGTGGAACTTAGGATCAATCTTCAGAGTATAAGTGGTTTCGTCAGCCCATTGTCTACCAAGAGACGAGATATGAGCTTTAGCAGCATCTGCCTTGGCCTTGGGTCCCTTGACTTCGACTTGACCACCATCCTTAAGTTGAATATCGACATCAAACTTTTCACGCAACTCGTTGACGAATGAGCCGCCCTTACCAATCAGTTGGTTTGCATGCTTTTGAGGGAAATCAAAAGAAATGGTGTAACCACGCTCTTTCTCCTCCTCAATTGCGTGGGCAACGAAATCTCTGACCTTGGCAGCCAGGCTCTCCACAGTAGGTTTAGGTCCTTTGAGAGTGATGACAGTGCCACTGGGATAAACACGAACAGGAATCTGACTGTTCTTGTTCTCCTGTAAGATGAATCTCCTAAGCTTGTCATGGTAACTAAAAGAATTAGCGTTATAGTAAATATAGCCTCTTTACAAAAGACTTACATTGCTGGCACATCGATTGATTCACTGGTGACCTCGGCCTGAGAACCAATGATATTAAGAATGTGTTTGCGAGCATCTGTCAGACCACGTTTGAATTCCTCGAAATCGTTTCTTGAAGGCTGACTGCGGGGAATGCTGTATTCAGGTTCTCTCCCAGCGAGTCCTTCGAAAACAAGGAGTACATCACCGTCTGGAAGCTCTGGAAGCACCACGTGCACGCCATAATCCTGCTTGACTCTTGGAGAGATTTCCTTTCGAAGATGCGAATGATAGAAGGGGTCCACTGGAATGTTTGTCATGCGTGAGAGAGGATGAGCATCAATCAGGCTAATCAGCTGCTCCTGTACATCAAACAAACTATCCTGATCCCGGGAGTAGACCTCCCAAGGGGAGGTAACATCAGCTTGCGTCGGGGTGAAGATGCGAGCATTAAAAAGCTTCTCGAGTCTTTCAATTTCCGCTCGCTGGCGGAAGTATCGCGCAAGGTTCTGTGCATGTTGGGTGGTATTTCCCGATGACTTCTTGAGTTGTTTGTGGATGTCAATGTTGACAGTCTGCGTGGCCATTGCTTGCTTTCTTGCTTCCCGGACGGCATCCTTTATTTTATCTGCAGGACCAACAATTGTGATAGCTTCGTCTTCATCAGCTTCACTAGGCACAAATATGGCACACCCAGTCTTGGTAAAGAATTCCTGTCCTGGGTTACCTTGGTCACCAAGAATAAATTGATGACGGCCTTTGCTTATTCCTCGTAGTTGTTGACGAGTCAGCTCCTGGTGATACTGCTTGGCCCGGCGCTCAATCTCCGCGCGTGCTGCTAGAACGGCGGCCCGATCACCATTGAGGGTGATGTAGTTATCGGCAGCTGCTGGAACAAAAAGTGGACCATCAGTTTCGCGAGGGGTAGCTGGCAAGGTATAACTATACGGGATTTCCAACTCGGACAAGTTATGAGTGTTTCTCAAAGAATCGGCATGGGCAGCAAGGAAGGTGTAGAATTCAGATGGAATGCCATGCACCTTTGTCTTGGTTGTACCTACCCTTTCTCCCACAATCTTCTCGATTGCCTTTCTAGCTTCTGCAACTGCGACAGCATTGCCTGCGACCTTGACATCAACTGTAGCATCTTCGTCATCATCGGCAGAGCTAGGTTTATCATCCTTGGGTATCTGAACTCTAGCGCCAGTAGCATCTTGCAATTCCTTGATTTTTGAACCTTGCTTTCCGATGATGAAGGCTCGTGCTTTGCGGGGGATGGGCACTTGGATTTCTTGCTATTTAGAGCGTTAGAATGGTTAAGAGAAGAGTAAAATCCAGCTTACCTTTGCACCAATCTGTTCCATCAAAGCCTTGATACCAGCACGGGAAGCTGAGGCAGGACCATAAGCTGTGAAGAACATCTTGCCTCCCTCGCCAGTTGATTGAGAAATGTTAGACCTATACTTCTTGTTGACCTCCCTCAAAATTTCGGGCAGGGGTTTTTTCAACTCTCCCCGCTTGAGAATTTGGTCCGGTGCCAACCCGATTCTTTCCTGTGGTTCCTGGCCTGGTTGATTGACCTTTGGAAGATTGGCATAAGACAATGGGGTTGCAGCGCCCGAGTTAGGGGTAGAAGCTCGAGATATACCATTGGTTGGAGTTCCATTGAGATTGGCTGCCGCTTTTCCACCGCCCCAGAAGCCTTGGGCTTGAGGCTTAGGTTGAGAAGTGGCACCGAGAGCTGGGAATAACTCATGAGATTGTGTATCAATTGAAGGCTCCTTGCGGACATCCTCCTTCTGTTTTCCGGCAGCTTTGGCGGAAACGGGGGGAACCCATCCAGGAGCAGTGGAGTCGCCATTGACATCCTCGAGAACGCTGGCAGAGGTAGGTTGTTCACCATGCTTCAAGTCTTCTTCATCAGGGATATCCTCAATGGTGGGCTGGTGTTCTTGGTCATGTTTAAGCATAAGCTTCTGGGCCTGGCTTAATTCAGGACCATTGCCGTTAGCCTCGGAGTGGCCATTTGGCACAGCAGTATCGACGGCAGACATAATTTGGATTGAGATGGAATATTTATAGAATATAGACGAGGGTAAAGTTTAGAAATCGACTGGTAATTCTATGATAAGTCCATTGCATCAGTACATGGTGTAATGGACAACCCTCTTCTCCCTGCAACAACGAATGAATGAGAAGCAAAAACAACTTACCTGAAGAATTGCTGAGTGATTGAGAGTAGGGTGAACGCAGATCAGTTGAACCGGATAGATAAGGACAAGTAAGGCCACGCAGACAAATTATGGGAGAATGAGCTCCAGGGTCTAGAAGACTGGCATAAGGGGCGGATGCAGAAATAAATGTAGTAGGGTCAAGAGAAATTGATGCAATGCAGAGCTCTTCTTGATTGAATGGGCTCTGTAAATACAACTGCTTCTTCTTTTTCTTCTGAAATTCTAAGTGCAACGACGTCGAGGTTGTGTTGTAAAGTTGTCAAGATCTCAAAGTGGTGGGTGTAATAATTATGGAGCCTTCTTGAGGTGTGGACGCTTATTAATTTAGAAGCTTGGACTACCCAAAGAAAATATTAAGCGAACCCCGACCTGGCTCAAAGTTCTTGGCATCTCGTGACCAACGCAAAGACTTGATCCGCCTTCTCGAGTCCAAATTCCAAATCTGGGGGAAACTGCCAAAATGGATTTTCAAGTCTCACCACACTTTAAGAAAAAGGAATGGATAAACAAGCTAAGTTTGCTCCAAAATCCGAAGATCAGATGAGAGCTTTTGTCCCTGAATTCCAACCGAATCAAAGCAACCATAATCACAAAATAGGACATCAAACAAATACTTGCTGAATCATTAAAGCTTGTACATTATACTGAGATTTTGATATTGCACCAAGCTCATTCATTGGGTTAGTATAAAGCACATAATCGTGATCTCATTCTCAATTTTTCTTGTTGGTTTCCCAAATTCATTCTAATGGGGGGGCATCTTCATACTCAAAATACACCTTCGCATATGAAGAGTGTATGAGACTTAATCAGACAATACTCGAAGGGTTGAAGATGATGCACCTGACGCTTTTGAACAGATGGAGCTGGGGTGGCTTCATCATGGAGAGAACACTTGGGTATACATACATGCACTTACGTGATGTTTGTATCAAGAAGTAAAGTACCTTCAGATTCGAAGGCACCTGCCAAGACAGGAGCTTCCTGTTGAATTCATGTGCCAAGTGGTTATAGGCATCATTCTGTTCTTCATGAGGGTCCAGAGTTTTTTTTGGTGCATTCTACTGTATCTGGCTTATCACAAAGCCGAAGGGCCATGCACTTCAAGTCCAGTCTGAATTTCGATTGAGGATCACCCCTCCTGTTGTGTAGCAGATGTGGTGTCTCGAAGTCTCTCGGAGTCAGCCCACCCACCTGCTCTAGGTAACATGTCACTACTTTATACAGAAAATTCAGTACAAGAGGTCCGCTGCACTGTTGTATATCGTCGGCAAGTACCATACAGCGTGGTAACGGTGCTTTTCTTTTGTCTATTGCGAAGTTACATAACAGGTGATGGTTACTTCGGCAACCAGAAGTATAACCCCACTATCTTAGTGGGCGTAGGCGAAGCTCTATCATTTAAGATTTCGGGGATAAGAGAACGATTTGTATCGATACTTAGTCAGAGTTACAATCAAAGGTCAAGAATGATTCGGGCTGGCTGTGGAAAAAATGATAATATGCTGTACCAGCACAATCACATATAACGGCTGAGGGGATATCTCCTTATGAAGAAGCGAGAGAGATTCCGAAGATTGCATTTTCCATAAAAAGCTAACTTGTAGATTATTGTCCAGTACCACATTGTGACTGTTCAATTTGAAACTATGAGTAGGGATAGGGAGGTGAAATTGAAGGGATCCTTGTTCTCGGAACCAAGGATACAGCTTCATATGCTTTTTCCGGTGGTAATTATTAACCTTATTACAGTAGTAGTCCTAGGTAAAAACAACTAATAAGGTTACAGAAACTGTCGCTCAGGTGGGCAGTAAGTAGAATACGATGATCTTCAAGGGATCTAGAAGCCGGACCATCCTCTTTAACAATTTACTGCAAACAAGGTACTTATTATGATCAGTTGCGTACATCTCATCCTGGTTATTGACGATACGCTTCTTTTGTCCGACAGACAGAGATGGGCGGCTATGCTCTTGGGGGGGTGGAGGGGGAGTGTCGGCAGGAAGTATGCAATAAACGTCCTAACCAACAAATGCATTCCAATTCAGCCCACGAGAGAAGTCCCAGATGAATGAATACTCGAGTAGAAACTACTGTGGGCAAGTAGGCAAGGAAGACTTCTCGAAGAGTGGATACCTGCTGCAAGAAGCCATTATTCGGGGTCTTCGCAGGAATCTTAGACGGCGTAGGAAAGAAGAAAGAATGGTACGAAAATGTATGCTAAACGATAATTGGACGGATATACTAGTACTGACTGTATGTATAATGCCAGTAAGAAAATGGGCTGCAGAGTTTGTATCGCAATTTGACAAGGTAGAAAGGATAATGTATTAAATGGATACACCTCGTTTAAAATGTATGTAGGTATGTACAATGTATTATGATACAAATGATGAATACTCACGAGTAGAATATATAGTATTGAAGTACATGAGTATCATGCATGTAATGTATATGTTGTGGAAGTGAGGTTTGTTTTAGGAACTGTAGGAAAATAGAGCAGTTCAAGCAGCAGGATGAGGAGGGGGAGGAGGAGGAGGAGGAAGAGGGAGGGAGGGGATCGAGAAGCAGAACCAGCTAATGAAATGATATCAATCAATTTAATCAATCACTCAGCCAGTCGGTCATATCGATCACATCAGAACGGTCAATAGAGTCGGTGGCATCAGAATTGTAGTATAAAAAAGTCTCTATCAATATTTCATTCTCTCTCTCTCTCTCTCTCTCTCGTTCTCTCGTTCTCTCGTCTGCCTCTTCCTGTCTCTACCTCTATCTCTATCCTTATCTTTATCCTCCCTCCCTTCCTCCCTCCCTCTTCTCCTCTCTCACCCCTTCTCCATCTCCCCTCTCTATCCCTCTTTGTTATTCTCGCCTCAGAAGTTGAATCATATTTTCGTACATACTTGGGGTTGATATCGTTGATTGATACCCTCCTGAGTCCAGTCCACGAGTGCCCCTCTGATTTTATTTATACTTTATTATAAATCTTTCATTTAAAAATTGAGTTCAATTACTCAATTTTTATATTACTTGAATTTGCCTCTTCGCAATCCTCTCCTTCTAGAATTGAGTCTCAAGATTTCCCATGATCCATCACGATTGCACCCAATCTATAACCCAGTCAAAACGACCCTCTCAGCCCCAGTCAAAATCGGAGAAAATCGAAATCATCCCCTCCCCGAAATCGAAATCTACAAAGTAAATCAAATCTTCACAATTCTAACAGGGAACATAATCCAGAAAATCTGGTACGGTACGGTACTGAAGTGAAAGCCTGAAAGTCTTATCCTGCCACAAGTCAGTCCGTAAGTGAGAAGTGGCCATAAGTGCTCAGTGTTCACACAGCCAGACAGCCAGACAGCCAGACAGCCAGACAGCCAGCCAGACGTCTATAGTAATAACATATACTCGAGTATACGAGTGAGTATATACTCTCTATACATATATGCTTTCGAGTGCGCATATTAGCAACTCTACGCCGAGCCATCTCATCACACTCACCGGTCAAAAGCCAATAAAGCCTGTTCAAATAATAACAAAGAAATCTTAAGAATTGGAGAAAGAAATCTCTGGGACTCTGGGAGATGTTCATCGGCAGTTACCCTTTTGGAGACAATAGAAAAAGTAATCTTCACCCGAGGGGAATTACTCGTACGGTCAATCAACCATATACACCTACACTCACTGACTGACTTGCACTCACTCACACCTGTCATCACATCAAATCACATCAAATTCAATCAATCGAATCAATCTACAGTCGCATATTGTCGGATGCACCATATCTATCATATCTATCACATCTATCATCGCATCACATCGCTCTCACCACTCATCAATCTCATCACCCGTCACCTATATATCTATCCCTCCTCATCTACGAGTAGGAGATCTATCTACCTTGTCTCTCTTTTCATGAAGGCTTCAAGAGATCCTCTTATTTTATTTGTTTCAAAAAAAAAACCCTCCAAACTTGCCCTTCAATTGATTCACCTCATACCGCCAATTCATCACAAGCTATTTATTATCTGGATCCCGCCTATTCTATCTACAACAACCTATAGCATAGTGTGGCTGCACTGTTCGATTTCTGGTAATAGATCTTTGTGATACTATCATAGGAATTTCCGCCTGCTACCAAATAATAAACAAACAACCCCTTTCCCATCCCAATTCCCATTCTCATTCCCATTCCCATCCCCATCCCCATTCCCAACTACCAATTCCCATTCCCTCCCGGCGTCCGCTCATCTTGAAGGGGAAAAGGAAGAGGAAGAAGGGAAAGACGGAGAAGCAAAGGACGAAGACCAAGAAGGAGAAGGAGAAGAAGAAACTACAGACCATTCCAATTCTGTCTGTACTGTACGAATTACCACCTACTTGCTTCCTTGCTTCCCTCCTTTCGTCTTACTACAGCACACACACAGTGAACAGTGAACCCCGTCACTCGTTACCCTGTGCCAATTTGATATTGCATGCAGATTTCGTTTTTTTTCTATTGGTTAAAAGCTCACGGCAATTTTACGAAACACTCATCATCCACTCAAAAGCGGCGGAACTGCCAAAGTTCAAACGAAGGTCTGAGCAGTGACCGACCGATGTCAATAATGGATCAAGAAATCCAAACAACCAGTCGTAGGTTAACCAGGTTAACTAAAAGGCCACCAATATCCAAGGCTATAGCTAAGCAAAACGAGAACTCGTCACTTCCCTTCCATAAATCTTTAAAAAGTCAACGAAGCTCTGGAAGCTTACAACGAGCCCCATCGGCACCTTACCCCAGATCTTACTACACTCCAGGTCATAACCGAAAACTCACCTCCCCTAATCCCGCCTCTAGCAATTCGTCTTTCGAGCATCAACATTCGAATCCCTCTCCAGTATTGGCCGGCTCCGAATTTGTGCTTCAGCCCAGAGGCATGGGAGGAGCGAGTGACAATCGCCGTTCCATTCCATCGCGAGCAATAAGTGAGAAGAGCTCCGAAGAGTTTATCGGCGCTCCCTTTGATAGTTCGGGCATATTTAATCATATCGATTCCACAAAGTCTTCTGCTCCTCAAAAGACGTTGCAGCGACCGCCACCACCGCAACAGTCGCATACGAGACCACCGTTACGGCAATCCGCAAGTTTTACTGCAGGCGATAAGATGAACGAAAAAGCCCCCCCACGCGTGGGCGATAACCAGCTCATCAGCCCAAAAAGATATTCAGATGAGACTAAGGAGCCGAAGCCTGGAATGCTGAGAAAGAAGTCTGGCTTCTCTGGCTTTATGAGCAGTATCGGTGTTGGCTCACCAAGAGGGGTCAAAATTTCGGCACCCGAGAATCCTGTACACGTTACTCATGTTGGATACGATAATACAACTGGACAGTTCACTGTAAGTATCTCTATTGACGAATTGTCATGTCCCAGATTCATTGCATGTCTGACGGGTCCATAGGGGTTGCCGAAAGAATGGCAGCGTATGATCAACGAGAGTGGAATCACGAAAAAAGAACAAGAGCAACATCCGCAAACAATCGTCGATATCGTCGGTTTTTACAAAGAGAACACGGATAAGGGTGGTGAGGAGATATTTGACAAATTCGATCATGCGAAGGTACCAGAGATGAAGATGGCGCGACCTGTGCCAGCACCATTGCCGCTATCGCCAGGCTTCAGCACCCCGAACTATGGATCAATCACCCCAATTATGAGTCCTCCTGCTAGTCCTCGATTCCCTGCAAATAACGAGTCGAATTTCGAGAACCCAAGGTCACCACCTCCGATTCCGCGCGGAGTAGGATCTCAATCTAAGCCTGAGTCCAATGGACTCGTACCGGGCAGGCCAGCTCCTAGGCCACCTATGTCGATGCAAGGACCTAATCGAGCTGCTCCACCACCACCCGCGGCCGGTAAAGACTCCGGGATAGGAATGGCTCGTCAAAGTGATGATTTACCGGCATTGGCGTACGTGCCTCCAACGGTACAGGATAACGGGCCTATGCTCCCAGAGGAACACAGGTCAAGATCGAGATCAAACTCGAAAGTTAATGGCATATCTCCATATGCAAACCTAGCGTCGTCGTCACCACAAGTCTATCAACAACAGGTTTTCCAACACCAGGAGCAAGCAATGCAACACGCCCAACAGGCAATGGGCCGATCGATCAGTGTGAAGAAACCAATTCAGCAAGTCGCTTCACAAACCCCTCAGGGACAATTTCCTGCAAATGGTATTCCACACCTGAGCCAGCAAGCTAGACAAGTACCAGGCCCACGTCCTAGACAACGAGCTCGACAAAGCACTGGTTTCGATATAGTTGTAAGGTTAAAGCAGATATGCACCGAGGGTGATCCTCGAGACATTTACAAGGAGCTCACCAAAATTGGTCAAGGTGCTTCCGGTGGTGTCTACACTGGTTATGAAAGAGGAACGAATCGATTGGTAGCCATCAAACAAATGAATCTCGAACAACAGCCAAAGAAGGATTTAATCATCAATGAAATCCTTGTTATGAAAGATAGCTCCCATCCAAATATTGTCAATTTTATTGATAGTTTCTTGGTCACTGGGGAACTTTGGGTTATCATGGAATATATGGAGGGCGGAAGTTTGACGGATGTTGTTACTTTTAATATCATGTCAGAAGGTCAAATTGCAGCTGTTTGCCGGGAGACTTTAAAAGGCTTACAACATTTACATTCAAAGGGCGTCATTCATCGTGATATCAAGTCCGATAATATTCTGCTGTCAATGGATGGAAATATCAAATTGAGTAAGTTTTCTGCCTTCCCAAATTGTGAGACAAATCCTAATGTCTTTTGCAGCTGATTTCGGCTTCTGCGCGCAAATTAACGAAGCTCATAACAAACGTACCACCATGGTTGGTACACCATATTGGATGGCACCCGAAGTTGTCACACGTAAAGAATATGGGCGCAAGGTTGATATTTGGTCTCTTGGTATCATGGCTATTGAGATGATCGAAGGGGAGCCGCCCTACCTAACAGAATCACCCCTCCGAGCTTTATATCTCATTGCTACGAATGGCACTCCTGCTATCAAGAATGAACAGGACTTGAGTCTCGTCTTCCGCGATTTTCTCTACTTTGCGCTCAAGGTCGACCCAGAAAAGCGAGCCAGCGCTCATGACTTGTTAAGGGTAAGCTTATTTCTTCTTCGCACCGTTAAGATTCTGACCAAGGCTAACAAAATATCCTTCGTAGCACGATTTCATGAAGCAATGCACAGATCTCATACAATTAGCACCCTTGGTTCGCTCTGCACGCAATGCTCGAGCTCAGGAAAAGGCCCAGAAGGCACAATCATGATCCTTACATAAGCTGGATCATGAACGAATGATGAACTTAAGATATGATGTTGGCGTCGCAATCTTTGCAGTGGAGCAACGAATTTAACTTGACTCTTGGCGTTTATGGCGAACTACAGCAAGAAATGGCCTTGCCTGCTTAGTAGCATATATTTGCTGCCTTTGATAGAGGACATGATGGATGCCATTACCTTAACTTCACTTTTTGAATATTTCTTCTTTGGATATGCGGCTTATCATAGATCATTGTACACAGCTGGATACATGGTTTGTAAAGCACAGCAAGGAAAAAATTTCTGGATTTTCAGCGTTTTTTGATCAGAAAATATACCAACATTTGCAGCAAGCGAAACCCCTTTTCGTCTCACACCAAAGTTCTAATTGCGATTTTTTTGCGATTTTTTGCGATTTTTTTGCTATCTTCTGAGCCACAACACATACCTTTGTTCAAATTATACTCATTTCTCGTTTTTCTGGTTAGGTGAAGATGGTAAATCTTCTTTACATATATGAAATGTAGGGCTCTCCGTGGAGGAGATTGGGAGGATTCGGAACCGCCATTGGATTTGATTAAGGATATCATGACACATTTAGAAGAGTTGATGGTCGGTGGATGGATGGTTGGCGAATATATGATATCCTGATTGAATTCAAAATTTTACTTTTGCCTTTACCTTTACACTTTGAGGATGGACAATTAGATGTTGGGGGTGATGGATTCGAATGGGCATTTGTATGAATGGTGGGGCCCTGTTCGGTCACCTCCATGGACTTTTTTTGGTTGTTGATGAGGGGATCTTTCTTTGGTAGGATTATGAAATTGGAGGGATGGTGGATGAAGTGGGACAGGATGACCCTTAACATTTTGGTAGGGGGGATTTGGATTGATTAGATGAGTTGAATGGGTGAGTATAGTTGATAGTAGTTCCAAATGGAGAGGCTCCTCGCTTGATTTTTGTCCAATCCGTGTTGGTTGATTGCGCGAAGTTGAAAATGTGATGACAATAGTGCTCAATGGTAAGTGCCACGCTCATTCATACCCCCTTCTTGCCGATTGGGTTGAGATGACAACCACAGTCTCGACGATCTGACGGCGTCACGTGCAGTGATTTGTTGGGGTCGTCTTCTGTGAAGTCGGGGACAGATGATCATGTGGAGTGATTGGTGGTAATCTAGAGTACAGCAAGAGGAACTTGACACCATCGCTTAGGCGGGGTGCGGCCAAAGATCATGTCGAACTTTTTGATAAAGTTGGGGCGAGAATTTGGTCCCGTTGGGGTTTCATGTTGTGGGTGGAAGAATTTGGAGATCTGTTTCTCTTCGCTCTCTTGGAGGAGGAATTGAAATGAATTGAAAATTAAGATTGAACGAGAGGGATGGGAATGGGAATGGGGTGGGGTGGTTCTTTTATGTTAAGAACCTCGACAACCTCTCACTCGCGAGTTGCGGGGTGTGATGGTGGTGTGGGGGTGGGTTATCTGGGTTGAATTTGTTGGATTTTGTATGAGGTTGTGCATGATGTTGGTTGCTGTTGTGGGTTGTAATCTGATAGGGCTGAGTGTGCGAAGGGGGGGCGGGGTTTAAAAGGGCTCTGGGGCTTGGTTTATGGGGTTAGGGTTATATATGTATTTAGAGATCATGCTTGGATTATTTTTGATGCTG
The DNA here is from genome assembly GCA_002162555.1 of Monilinia aucupariae. Classification (NCBI taxonomy): domain Eukaryota; kingdom Fungi; phylum Ascomycota; class Leotiomycetes; order Helotiales; family Sclerotiniaceae; genus Monilinia; species Monilinia aucupariae. The sequence continues at coordinate 159,672 of NGKF01000012.1, forward strand.
CGAACTTTTATTGCTCAGGGAAGCTACCTATTTGATGGGGTGATTTGGGGGAGCTTGTTGAGGTGGAGGGAGCATGGTGTGAGAAGGTGTGAGGTGTGAGGAGAAGCTTTTTGGTTTGTGTTTGGGTTTGAAGTTGAGGTGACGATTGTTATCAGAATTTCTTTTTTTTTTCATTGTTGTATTTTTGAGGTTAAGGAGGTATGTGATCATGGTGTGAGATCATGAGGTGATGAGCACTACTTGAGTAGAGAGAATTATATTCAGTGGAAATATTCGCTGTCGATTGTTCTACTATCTCTATATTCTCATGCTTCCTCATTTCTTTTGCAACCCTCTACTACATCCCTGACTCCGCGCTTTTCATTGATGAGTTGCGGTGTTAGGTATGTACTAGTATACCTCTCGCTATTGTTTATAGGATCGTAATATCCTTTTGAGATCACATTTACGAGTAATATCGATGCGCTTCTACTCAAGCGTACTTACTGCATCTATATCTTTTATCGGCAGAGAGGAGGAGTATTATAGTCTCTCATCTGATTTTCAAACCATATATAATGATGTGACCGAAAGAGTATAGACAAATCTTCGATTATATTCAACTTAGAACCTACAAGTGAAGAACTGTGTAGAGTAGGGTTAGCTATGTTTATATAGACGAATTCGAAGGCTAGTCCCTCGAATCTAAGGAGATTGGATTCGCCAAAACAAATACGAATTAAGCATTGTTTATATTATTTGGGAAGTAATAATATAAATCGTAATACGAAGCATTTAATCCTTCCTTAAGAGCCAATTTTTGAAAGGGATATATGTTAGTAGCGGCAAGAGATCCGGCTCTTTCGTTAGATCAGTATATATTTCTTTAGAGTAGTTTCTTTGTATTATCAAAATCCATTTAGTCATATTTATAGATATAATGCAAATTTAATCATTCCAAAATCTCATTTTCTTTGGCGAGATTTGATTGTTCTCGACTGTAGAACGATTTCACATTATTACGAGTAAATCAGGTGGTATGAGGTGTTTAATCAAACCTTGAAGTGTCTTCTCGATGCTATAAAAACACATGATATCTTCGGTGTTAGAATTCTTCAAACAAAAGCTACAAGTATTGACTGCATCATCCATGGGTCGGGATGACAAAGGGGATCTTGATGATTTATTTCTTTGATAGGAGCTGAAGGTTACTTCGATATCACTCTGTGGTATTCTGGTCCTCCTTCTTCAGAGAAGAAGTGCTGATAGCGATGAGAAAACGGGTTTCATGACAGTGGGATGCATTCTCATATACTCGAGTACTTGAAGGAAGATTGACAGCACCAATACGCTGAAGAGCATTTATTACCTATCGCCCTGTATATGTTCTGATCTCAAAGAAAGTTGAAACACGTTTGCGCATCTCCATTTCATCTTGATGGGGGTTAAAAGCTCCGCAAGATTTCAAATGTTCTCGTTTATAGTTGGGATGAAAACCTCTAACAGTCAAAATGTATAGCCATCACTATGCTATGAAAGTAACGACGACAAACAGCAACATATGCCAACGACTTTACAAGAAGAAGAAATTTACAAGAGCATACGGTCGAGGATAACCAAACCTCGTAAGATATGAGATCCTTCAAATGATTTGATTTAAATCGAACCTATGAATGCCGAAGGCCAAGTAAAGCCCAACTCGGTGTCTTTTCATGCCATTGGAACGTTTGAATAAACTTCCCCTTCTCCGAACTCATAACCCAGACCACGACCTCCAGTTGGCCCTGGTGATTCTGGGACGATTGACCAACTAGATATGAGAGCCTATGAAATGAGCCTTCTGCTTTCGCCACCATAATCTTTCACTCTAATATCATGGTATGAGGTTAATCTTCCCATATCTATCGGAAAACATAGGATAAGACGACGGCGATATCTACATCGTCACCTCATCATCATCATCATCATCTTTTCTCTCCCACTGCCACTCTCCTACTGCCACTCTCCCAACTTGAGCTACTAGACACATCACCCCAAAAGCGCCACGTGAAAGCCTGCCTATTCCACTTCCAGCTGCTTACTTTTACGAACAACTCTTTCATATTGGCTCTCGTTACCTCTTTGAATTCCACCCAAGTATCCGTCCAAAAGCAAAGAAATATTGGCTTCACTGTACAGCTGAAGAGAAGTGCCGGGAACTTTGTGCGTTCGAACACATCCAAACGATACAATGGCGCCGGAGATTCAGAACGCACTACGCTATAATATTCTCAGGGGGATGATCTTCATGGCTAGTTGTGTAGCATCATGATGTTTCCACTCGACAAAGACCAAACCCCAAATTCTTATCATGATGTGATGGCAAGTCTTGAATTGGCATGATGGGATCAGTGTTTTTATTGAGAATAAACTAGAAGGCTGACTTTAGAAGAGTATTTTTTACTCTTTCTATTGTCGGTGCTCTGGAAGGGAGCACCTCTGTATACCTTGGAACAAGTTATAAAGGATATCCACAATATCTGACGAGAACAGACTTGTGCTTTAAGGATGCACAGAGCCTTCTTGTCGACTTTCCTTTTGACTTGTTTTTCTTGTGGTTGCGTTACCCCAAGCAGCGACTTTCTTTTTTCTGGAAGGTCAACTTTACTTCGCCTTCCGCTGATATAGGTTGGAAGTCTCCCGGGTCAGATAGAATGAATCCTACACCTAATCTCGCCTCTCCAAGTCAAAGTGGCTTAATAATCTCGTCTTGTACCAACCAACGACCCAAGTAGTCTACAGGTATATCCATCAATTTCCTTTAATTCTATATCATTCGCAGATAGACAAGTCGGGAAATCCTCGGAAGCTCAAGTCACCCCGCAATCCTTGTACAGAAAATCACAAAATTGCCCTAAAGTATGTCTCGGGCTGGAACAACGCGGCACAATGCGGCCGTTAGCACATCCAGAGCATCGTTTTTTCCCCTCCACATATTATTCAATTTAGCTGCCCCGCGCCTCTTCATACTTCAATCTTTCAATTCGGTTTTTATTTGGTCTTCTCACAACAACCTCTTCGGACTTTTGGATACTCCTTTTTAAATCACAAGAATATCCAAACCCCCAAAACTACCATCAAAAGCCTTTGATTAACTCATTCAAGATGTCTGCCAACGACATTTACCAAACTCCGTTGACTTCGCGTTATGCAAGTAAGTACTACTGACTCCCATCGACCCATTCCCCCTCAAACCGATCACCTTGATCTTTTCCCCACAACCAGGTCTGATAAAGAGATTGATCTATCCACTTGGCCCAGTGGAAACATGCGTCCAATCGTATTCACGGATACACTGCTGATTCTTCTTCTATTGCAGGCAATGAGATGAAGGAGATCTTCTCTGCTCGTAATCGTGCTAATACATGGAGAACTCTTTGGATCGATCTTGCGGAGGCCGAGAAGGAGTTGGGCTTGGACATCAGTGCCGAGGGCATTGAACAAATGAAGAAGAACAGAATCATGACCGATGAGGACTTCAAGGTTGCTGCAGAAGAAGAGAAGCGCCGCCGTCACGATGTGTAGGTTACTCACATTTGAAATTTCCCTCCCTCCAAGTTTGTAATTGCTAACCATCTTATTCTCAGTATGGCACACGTTCATGCATTTGGTCTAGTTGCTCCAAAGGCGGCCGGTATCATTCATTATGGTGCCACCTCGTGCTACTGTACCGATAATGCCGATCTCATCTTCCAACGTGATGCTCTTGACTTGATTCTCCCAAAGTTGGCAACTGTCATTCACAAGATCGCACAGTTTGCTCTTGAGTTCAAGGATTTGCCTACCTTGGGTTACACTCATTTCCAACCTGCCCAATTGATCACTGTTGGTCGTCGTGCCACGCAATGGGTTCAAGATCTACTCATGGATTTGGAGGATATCAAGAGAGTCAGAGGCGATCTCCGTAAGTCACCATAATATCTCTTGCACACAAGCACGATCAGATTTCAAAACTTCCCGACTACCCACTAATACTTTCGAACTCCAGGTTACCGTGGTGCTCAAGGCACAACTGGTACTCAAGCCAGTTTCATGGAGATCTTCAATGGCGACGGTGCCAAGATTGACCAGCTCAATGAAATTCTTTGCGAGAAGGCCGGTTTCCCAAGCTGCTACTCCATTAGCACTCAAACCTATTCCCGTAAGGTTGATCTCAGAATTGCCAATGCCCTCTCTAGCTTTGGTGCCACTGCCCAGAGAATTTCAAGTGACATCCGTCATCTTGCCAACTTGAAGGAGTTGGAAGAACCATTTGAGAAGGATCAAATTGGTTCATCTGCAATGGCCTATAAGCGTAACCCAATGCGTTCTGAGCGAATTGCCGCTATTGGTCGTCACCTTGCCAACCTCAACAAGAATGCCAATGACACTTACGCCGCGCAATGGTTTGAGCGTACCCTCGATGATTCCGCCATTCGCCGCATCACCATTCCTGAGATGTTCCTCTCTGCCGACGCCGTCTGCATGGCTTTGGACAACGTCGTCTCTGGCTTTGTTGTATACCCAAACCGCATTCACTCTCGTGTCATGGAAGAATTGCCTTTCATGGCTACTGAAGTCATCATCATGAGAATGGTTGCTTCTGGAGGATCAAGACAAGAGGCTCACGAGGAGATTCGTGTCCTTTCTCACCAAGCTTCCGATGTTGTCAAGAAGCAAGGTGGCAAGAATGACTTGATCGATCGTATTAAGGCGACCAAGTACTTTGAACCTGTCTGGGCCGATCTCGACAATCTCATGGACCCCAAGAACTTCATCGGCCGTTGTGTACACCAGGTTGAAAAGTACTGTGGTGCTGGTGGAGAAGTTGAAACTGCTCTTGCTGAATGGCGTGACCAGATTAGTTCCAGCAAGGTCGTTGAGTTGAGTCTTTGAATCAAACTCTTACGATTCTCTCAGTGGATGATTTGAAAATGGATACATCGTTCTGGGCGCATTGGCTGGAGTTCTGGGAGTATGGTCTTTTCGGATCTCTACGGTTATGGAATTTCTAAAATAAAATTTGCGACTCATACCCATTCTCTTGAGGGTATTGCCTTATGCAATACGAAAAATCTTGGTAGAAGCCCTCTGCTTGTGTTTTAGTTTTCTGGAGGTACTTTCTGCAATATTCGCAAGTTAGTAACCTCGTCAGCGACTTAATACAAACAAGACATTACATAATACCTTTGCCCTTGAACATGATGATCGTATCGTGACTTGAACTATGTTAGCATTCAACCATATTCTTGGATGGGCTGCCTTCTAGCCTAGATTATAAGCACATTAAGGGAAAGAATAAAAAATGATTTTGAACCCAACCAGCAGCTTTCGATGGTTACACATTCCAAAATATCGAGTACCTAGAAACACATCAGCAGATACCTGGTGCCTACCCACAAGCCATGAAAAGAACCGAGGCGACCAATCTTCCCAAGATGATAAAATTAACTTAACTTAACCTAACCTAACCCCCCCCTCTGTCTCAAACACTCTATGAATATTATTACCCAACCCACAACTCGAGTCTCCATCGTGCACGCCTGTCTCCCTCATCGGTCCATAGAAATCCGATGCAGGATCGCTTTTGTGGTGGGTAGGGAGGCGGGTATTATGTGCATGTGTGTGTGAGGGATGTGATGTGATGTATTGTTGTATTTATGTATCTATGGAGAGGTTATTGAGTTCGATGGCGCGGTTTACGGTTACTGGGTGGGTGGATGGATGGGTGGGTGGATGGGTGCTGGTGAGTCTTTACTCTTTGGGGTTTGTAATGTGTGTGTGTGATGGTTATGTATACTCGGGTGCTAGAGTGGAGTACATATGGAGGTTTTTTGTCGAGGGGGTGGGGAGTGTGAGGGTATGAAGGTGAGTAGGTAGGTAGGTGTATGGAATATTTCGACGGAATGTTCGATGTTTGATAGCTGTTCCATTATCATGATTGGTGATTGATGATTGATTATGGTTATCGTTGATCTTTATTACGCGTGGACTCGTAGAATCTGGAGGATACTATAGGGATATATCATGTTGGGCTCGATACTTTACTTTACTTTACTTTACTGCGTAATCTTGTAATGCATGCGCAAGAATTCATGGAAGAGATACGAGTACATTTATCTATCTGGCTTTTCAGCTCAGCTCGCGAAACGAGGATTGTGGAGCGAGTGGTAGGAGGCAGTTGGGGGAAGACTTGATGGATTTAAAGGAGAAACTGCCAGATGGGGTGGTGAGGGGTTTGAAAGAGGGGTGAAGGTATATTTCGGGGACTGGTTGGAATTTTGATCGAGTAGTGAGAGGTCAGTGAGAAGCTATTGATGGGAGTGATGAAAAACTGGCTGAATTGGAATGCGAAGAGAAGATGATGGGCGAAGAGGACTCAGCTTTCAAATCGAATCTGAATGTATGAAACCGCAGGAATATGAGCCGAATTTATGAGTAATTTTGAACGTCCATGTTGAATTCAAGGTATGAACTGGTGAACTACCAATCAAGGACACGAGAGATTTTGATCATATGAAGATCCTCATCTCTGGGGTTATTTCGTTCTAACTATCCATAACTTCTACGAGTATGATGCAGTGATGAAAGACTCGGTCGTTACCAACCGATTGGTCATTGGGAGTAGGATATTCAAACGGATCTCCGACCACCAAATTAGTCAAAGGAATAGCAGAGAAGTGAAAGTACCTTGTTATCTTCCAAAATCCTGGAGATGCCAAGTTTCTGTTGTGCAACCTCGTATATCAAGGGATATGGCTGACGGGAAACCGTTTGAAGTTTCCCGATGTACCCCACAGCGGAAAACTGCGAATGGGCTTAGTTTTCCGTGCCCCGCATTATGTTTTCCGAGATATCATGTCGCCAGGAAGTATGAATCAGATTATGAAGGGCATCATGCAGTGCCATCGTAGAATGCGTGCTAGCTATCGTTCCATACTTTCGGGCGATACACGCATAATTATATCTAATCTTTGTTGATAACAGATTTTTGGTGCATTGAGGAAAACATGTGATAAAGAAATGACTCTACTGAGTATATAAGAGATCATGCTTTCCAGTTTGAATGTACGAAATTGCCAAAGTCCCCAGAGATCAACTCAGAAAGAAACAATCAAAGCTCAACTCCCATATTTCCACTTGTTAAACCCTGAAGATCAAGATGTCGCAGCTTCAAGCCTCATCTTCAATTGTCCCTCCTTCGAGGAATAAAACTCTCTACCAAAACATCGACGGAAAAGCCATGAGAGAGGCCGCAAACTCAACACTCATACGATTCGGAGGAAACTTTTCATCCGACATCATTGTAGGAGCCGAAGGTGTTTACATTTTCACCGCAGATGGGAGAAAAATCTTAGATTTTACTTCTGGACAAATGAGCTGTCTTATTGGCCATGGAAATCCTGAAATCGTCGAGGCGATTACTGCACATGCTGCAAAGCTCGATCATTTGTTCAGTGGTATGTTGAGTCCGCCTGTCGTAGAACTCGCACAGAAATTGACGTCGTTGACACCCCCTGGACTTGATCGTGCTATGTTCCTTAACACAGGAGCGGAATCGAATGAAGCTGCAATCAAAATTGCCAAACTTTATACTGGGAAGTTTGAAATTGTGGGTTTGGGGGCGAGTTGGCATGGAATGACTGGGAGTGCGAGTGCGTCAACCTATCACTCTGGGAGGACAGGTTATGGCCCTTGTGTAAGTTGTTCATCTGCCTCACAATCGAAGTTTTGATCTTCCGAGCTGCAGTCAAAGAAAAGCGATAAGCGGTATCTCGGATTTGGTTGAAATATTACATTTTCAAAGTTGCATAGAATTTCAGCACTGACGATGAAAAGATGCCAGGAAACCTCATTCTACCTTCTCCAAACGCATACCGTTCCATCTTCCGTCACGCAGATGGCTCATACGATTGGGAGACCGAATTAAATTATGGGTGGAATTTGATTGATCAACAATCGACAGGGTCCTTAGCCGCAGTTATTCTTGAGCCTATACTCAGCTCCGGGGGTATGCATGTCCTGCCAGAAGGATACATGAAAGCGATGAAGAACCACTGCGAAAAACGTGGCATGCTTCTGATTGTTGATGAGGCACAAACGGGAATTGGTAGATGCGGTTCAATGTTTGCATTCGAGCACGATGAGTGCACACCAGACATCTTAACTCTGAGTAAGACTTTAGGCAATGGACTTCCACTTGCCGCTGTTGTCACCTCTACAGAGATTGAGGAAACTTGCTTCAGTCGCGGATACCTTTTTTACACTACACACGTAAATGACCCCTTACCTGCTGCAGTGGGGGCCAAGGTTCTGGATATTGTGGTCCGAGATAATCTTGTCGAACGATCTCGTGCAGCTGGCCTGATTTTGAAAGCTGAGTTGGAGATCCTGCAAGGAAAGTATGGTTGTATTGGTGACGTTCGAGGCAGAGGTTTGATGGCAGGAGTAGAAATTGTGAAGGATCGAATCACCAAAGATCCAGCACCAGACTTGGGTGCAGAATTAACTGCAAGGTTGAGTGGGCTCGGTTTGTCTGCAAATTTGTCGACCATGAAGTCATTTGGGGGAGTTTTCCGTATAGCTCCTCCTATCACCATTACTGATGAAGAGCTGATGGCTGGACTTCGAATCTTTGAGGAGGCTTTGAAGACTACCCCGGGTACGATGCCAATTGACTAGAAACAAACAAACAATTATGCTTTCGAGATACCATTGGAATCACTTCTCATTCCAAATAATCTTGGTCACTCCATTGCTTGAAATATTGTGATTGTTCAACCGGTTTAAATTGCGAATGATATACTTGACGCTTGACAACGTGCAGCCACACGATGAGGTGCACGTTCCATGGTCAAGCCACCAAGCCACCCCGAAGTAATTCCGAGAAAAACTTGACCTCGCTTTCTGTAAACGTTTTGGATTGGACCGTTAACAACAATGCTATGAGGAATAGAGTACTTGAGTAGTCCGAGTAGTCCGAGTAGCATCATTGTTAACAGAACCGGCTCTTGATTGTCCCATGAGCAATTGCAAGGCAATTAAAGATCCTAACCCTCAATGGATTCTACCCCTACTGGGAATGGACCTCGACCATACCGATCGCACAAAATTCCAGCCTGCGATCGGTGCCGGAAGGGTAAGTTGAGATGTGAAGCAAACGTGTCAAACGGTCCATGTCGTATTTGCCGAGACCAAGGTGTAGATTGTACTAGATCAGAAGCCTCGAAGGCCTCTAAAAGCAATAAACGCAGCACTTCGGCCTCGAATGGCACTGGTAGCATTGAGATGGCTCCAATGCGTCCGTCCAAACGTCCTAGAATACCTGGCTCAAATCCTTCTGCTTCTCCGAGACCTGAAAACCCTTCCCGCCTTTCTATACAAGAAGATGCTCCTGAGCAATCTGGACTCCAAAGTCCCGATTACAGCCGACAAGAGAAAGCCAGCACCAGGTCTTCTATGATAATCGGGCCTGTTATCGCAGAAGATGTCCAATTGCTGGAGCAGTACATGGCCACTCAAGCTCGGCCGAGATATTCTGAGAGTAAACGCATGTATGATACTGTATCAGACAATCCGAAGGACCCTGTAATCTATCTCAGTGTTTCACGGCAAAGAGAAGGGTTATCTTCGAGAGAGCGACCAGGTGAGAAACAAAAGGAGATCTTGGAACAGATTTTGATGGCAAATGTAGACGAAGTTGTCAATCTGTAAGGTGCATGTCAATGTTTTGTTACGTAGGCTGATTAATTCTCAGTTACTTTCGCCATATACATCCTAGCTTTCCTATCATTGATGAGAACAGTTTCCAACAACTATATTCAAAGAGTGACAAGAGCCTATCACCCGCTTTGGTTTGTGATATATTAGCTTCATCTCTGACATACTGGAGACTTTCACCTATCCTTAAGCAATTTCCAGTTCCAGATCAGCGGTATTGCTGGAATCTAGCCGTAGAGTCACTTCAAGGAGACTTTCTTGCACCAGGCCTGTCGACTCTTTATACTGCACTCCTTGATTTATCTGGACGCCCTGTTGCCTCGATCACAGGCAATACCCTTACAAGTGGAAGAGCTGTTGCTCTGGCTCATAGTCTAGGGTTGAATCGTGATCCCAGTAGATGGAGAGTGTCTGATCATGAAAAGAACTTACGTACTCGTCTTTGGTGGGGTGTGTTGATTCATGATCATTGGTGAGTATTATTTTCTTGCAATTTATTACAATATCTTACCAAGATAACCTCCTAGGTCAAGCTTTGCCCATGGTGTACCTTCACACATTCGAAGGAATGAATATGATGTCCCGCTTCCTACACTTGACGGAATTCTCACAGAGGGAGGCCATATAACTTCACGCATCGGTCCAGCGGAATGCTTTATCTTATTGTGTGCACTCACCAAAGTTCTTGGTGACATACTTCCACTGCTATATGACCGAAGATGTAGACCAGTTACAGAAACCAACAAACTATTACGTCAATTAGAAAATGATCTTGATGAATGGGAGGGATCTCTTCCAGGATGGGCAACAAGTCAAAGCAATACCACACAAGTATCAGGATCAAGCAGTTTAAGACTCGGCTTTCTCTCCGCTAAGATGCTACTTTGCCGGATAGCTTTTCATGTTAGTTTGAACATAAGCTTAGAGAAATCTGGATACTGATTTTCATGCAGAGTGTAACACATTCTTCCGAACAATGCCAGAAGGAAGTAAGAGCTTATCACCAAGCAATGTTACGAGAGTCTGCAAAGGCAATAACAACTTTTTTAACTTCTCTAACGGAGGAAAATCTCAATGAGTTCTGGATGCCATGTAGGTATTTCGTACCCTCATAGCTGTGCTTTTAATGACCAAATCTCCTACCAGATAGCGCATATCATATCTGTTCAGCAACCATAATTCTCCTTCGTTGCGCAATTGATACCACTGATAGAGAGACCGCCGAGTCTTGCAAGTCTAGCTTATTAGAGGTAAAGCAATGGTTAAGTTGGGCACATACTTCTCATCATTGGGATCTAGCAGAAGTTTGCCTCGCGCAATGTGCAGAACCTATCGATAGATTGAACGCCTCATCGCAACCAGCAGCAACGGATCAAGCAAATGTTGGCGTAAGTCCTGGTATGGAAGCGGCCGGTGAAAGCATAGGAGATCTAGGAAACGTACCCATTATCACCGATACCGAAAGTTTAGTCAATGGATTTGAGTATCCATTTGTAGACCTTTGGGACATGTTTGAACAGGAATAGCAATAATCATAATAGTGGGAAGCATTTGTGTCAGAGAGCTCTACAAACCATCATTATCAAAAAGGTCTGATAGTTACGAAAATGAAGATATAAAATTCATGTTTACAGCACAGCTACTTGAGTGAGCAGTTAGTTTACCAAGGACGATTTCAAAGCCGCGGTGCTTGGAAGTTCATATATTACTTCATGCCGGGACCATCAACAAAAATAGGCCTGATAGTTCAGTGGTAGAATTCTTGCTTTGGGTTGCCCCATCTCAATTGTAAGAGGTCTCCGGTTCGATCCCGGATTAGGCCCTGCGAAATAATATTTTTTTTCTTTTTTTTTGCTGTTAACATTCATTCAAGGACGAACGTTCTCTTGTGGCTTTTCTTTTGGTGATTACAAAATCTCCACGAGTACTGAATAAGGTAGGATACGAGTAGACAGACTAGCCATATAAGTGGTACGAATCTATATATACGAGTTATACGACTATTTCTTCACTGCAACAAACAAATAGCAACCTTGATCTTGTCTGCCATCTTACAAAACGATGTGACGCATTGAATAGTTTAGGATAATTCATCTTTTTACTGAGTTGTTTAATATTTCAAGGTTTCACCGCCTTGGAGAATTTTGCCCATAAAACAAAGGCGGTGAGTTGAAGGCATTTCACTACTCTATGTACTCGAGTATATCCATCACTTCTTCTCTTCTCTTCTCTTCTCGTCTCGTCCCGTCTCGTCGCCTTGCGCATCTTGCTTACTTCCATTCTTCCATTCTTTCATTCTTTCATTCTTTCATACATTCATGATCATTTGAACCACACAATGGTTCGGTTTTTCATTGGTCAACAAGGATGTGGGTGACTTTCCTTACTTGCTCTTATTGATTATCCCTTTGCGCGATTTGTGCTTTTTGCGGTTTGCGTTTTTTGTGCGGTCAATCGCCATTTTGTCATAGGTATGGTATATATGTCTCCTTCGTACTTCCTGTTGTTCCTTCTCGAATCCTAAACAAAGTTTGTAGAACAACAAACTTGACTTTTTAAGAAGTCGTTTTCATCTCTTGAAAATTAATTACCATGGATCGAAAGAACGAGGCTTCTGTCGATAAGGTCATTCATGCAGTATACAACCAAGATATACGAGTAGATAGCATCAACTCTGATGAGCTTGAGAAGATGAATATCTCAACTCATGAAGATAGTTCCTCATTCATTACAACATCTTACCTCTTATCAAATCTTCATTGTCCCTCCTGTGTATCAAATATTCAAAAGTCACTTTACGCATTGTGGCCTAGGCCAAAGAACGTTACGCCGTCTCTCATGTCATCTTGGGTAACTGTTCAACACGAGAAAGATTTATCGACTCAAATTATTCGGGAGGCTTTACATTCCGCTGGATTCGATGTGTGTGATGTAACGTCCGAGGAGGACAGTAATGTTGCAAAATCACACATACTACACGACACCTATACTGGGTACCTAGACCAAGTTCTTAAACGATGGTCAGCTATAACTACCAAGAGAACTCCAAGCCAGCCTCCATTATCCCGCTTCGATTCATACTCCGAAAGGCACCTAGAGAATTGCGAAATATGTCGTCGGGAAGCTGCCACTGGAGATGATGTTTCGAAAAAGTTGGTGCCAGCCAATGTTATACAGAATTTGGGACAGTCATATGTTTATCCTGACATATACCCTGGCTTGCCTGGACCAACACATGCAAGTGGCAGTAATAGTAACGGGAATGACGGCGCAGCAGATAAGAAAATGTCTGACGATGGGAAGAACGATTGTCTGGTCATTATCGACTCCATTTCTTCCTCAATTTTTCGTGCATCCCTGGCTATTGGTGGAATGACATGTGCGGCTTGTGCCAACAACATCGTAGTAGGGTTGAAGAAAAAGTCTTGGGTGAAGGACGTCGTTGTCAACCTCATTTCCAATAGTGCTACAGTTGACTTTGACGATGAGAAATATACGTCTCAAATAGTCGAGGAAATTGAAGATCTAGGTTACGATGCAGCTTTGGATAGCGTTGTCGATCTAAAGCCGGAGCCTCAGAAACAAAAAGTGCTAAGGACGGTGGAGATTATGGTGGATGGCATATATTGCAGTCATTGTCCCCCAAGAATCAACGATAGCATGAAAAGCTTCGGTGATCGTGTTACTATCGAGAGAGCCCTAAGTTTGGAGAACCCAATACTTAAAATAAGCTATACCCCATCAGCACCCAGTTTCACGATTAGGCAGATTCTCGCCAAAATTTCTGCCGTTGAAGAAGGATTTATACCAACAATTTATCATCCACCCACTATTGAGGAACGGTCTCGAACGATTCACAAACGAGAGCAACAGCGAATATTGTTTCGGGTTATTATTACCTTTATTATTGCCATTCCTACTCTAATTATTGGTATTATTTTCATGAGTTTGGTCCCATCATCGAATCCTACTCGACAATACCTAATGCAACCTCTAAGGGTCGGCATCAATCGTGCGCAATGGTCTCTTCTCGCTATGGCTACGCCAGTATACTTTCTTTGTGCTGATGTCTTCCACAGACGAGCTTTGAAAGAAATTCGATCGTTATGGAGATCTGGTAGCACGACACCAGTCTTCCAAAGATTTTATCGTTTCGGAAGCATGAATATGCTCATGTCACTAGGTACTACAATTGCCTATGTGTCTTCCGTGGCTCAATTAATTGCGGCAGGAGTTCACCCAAAAGAGATGGCGGATGATAATTCTTTCTATTTCGACTCAGTTGTCTTTTTAACTTTGTTTTTACTCGTTGGACGCCTGATCGAAGCATATAGCAAATCAAGAACTGATGATGCGGTTACCATGTTGGGGAAACTGCGACCCACAGAAGCACTTTTGATTGTCCCAGATAGCAAAGAGTATCCAACGGCGTCAAATGACCAAGGGAATCTTGTTGGAGGTTTCATTACCCCATACTCCGATGATCATTCGGGAACTTCAGCTGGAGAAGGAACTATCATCAGAAGCGTCAACGTCGATTTACTTGATTTTGGTGATACCATCAAGGTCTTGCATGGTGGATCTCCAGCTTGCGACGGTAAAATCATAAAAGGGGAGACCAGGTTTGATGAATCGAGCTTAACAGGAGAAGCAAAATTGGTCAAGAAAGACGCAGGCGATGAAGTCTTCTCTGGAACAGTCAACAAGGAATCTCCGGTAACCGTCAAAATTACAGGTGTTGCTGGTTCTTCAATGCTCGATCAAATTGTCAAGGCAGTTCGTGAGGGACAAACTAAAAGAGCACCTATGGAGCGAATTGCGGATACCTTGACCGGCTACTTTGTACCTGTAATTACTCTCCTCGCCATTGTCACTTTCGTTACCTGGCTTTCTCTAGGACTTTCAGGGGTCTTACCAGATGATTATCGCGGTTCTAGTAGTTGGGCCATTTGGTCTCTTCAATTTGCCATTGCTGTCTTTGTTGTGGCATGCCCATGTGGCCTCGCATTAGCTGCTCCTACCGCACTTTTCGTTGGTGGTGGTCTTGCAGCTCACCATGGTATTCTAGTGAAAGGTGGTGGTGAAGCCTTCGAGAAAGCAAGTATGCTTGATTGTATAGTCTTTGATAAAACTGGTACTCTAACACTGGGCGGCGAACCTACTGTCACGAACTACGAATTTGTTGGGGGCAATGAAAATGATGTTGTTGCCCCAAATCATAAGAGTACCTTAAATTTTCACATTGACCCAAAGAGCAAGGATATCTCCAGTGTTCAGATTTTCTCAAACGGCAAGAATGTCTCAAACGATGCCGTTGTCTCGAGCAACATGATTGTCAATGACGAAGAACTTAACTTCCTTAATATGGTAAAATCAGCAGAAGAGAATAGTAGTCATACTGTAGCCAAAGCTATTGTTTCATTCTGCGCCAGCAAAGGAGCAAAAAGCGCCACTAATATAACGAATATCGAAGAAATTGCTGGCCACGGAATGAAGGCCATGAGTTTTGATCAAGAAATAATTATAGGCAATGAGAACCTGATGAAGCAATACGGCGTTCAAATACCCTGTTCTCAACAATCTCAAATCAACACTTGGAAGGGTGAAGGCAAATCCGTTGCTCTAGCTGCTTGTTCTGTATCTGGAACCTCATACAAACTCGCTGCCAGCTTCGCCATTTCTGATCCAATTCGCCCAGAGGCTATTTCAATCATCTCAGCACTTCAGGCGCGCGGTACAGATGTCTGGATGCTTTCTGGTGATAATCCAACTACAGCCATCGCAATAGGTAATCAAGTTGGAATTCCCCCAAGCAATGTCATCGCAGGGGTTCTCCCCTCAGAAAAAGCCGAGCAGATTTCCTACCTCCAGAAATCGTTGCATTCACGCCGTTCCAAGAAAAACATCTCCTCTACTCAGAGAGCTTTGGTGGCAATGGTGGGAGATGGTATCAATGACTCTCCGGCTCTTACTGTCGCGGATGTTGGGATTGCTATTGGATCTGGCTCTGACATTGCCATTTCTTCTGCTGAATTCGTGCTGGTTTCTAGTAATCTCAACTCATTGATTACGCTGTTGGACTTGAGCCAAAAGGTCTTCAGAAGAATCAAATTCAATTTTGCATGGGCGTTAATCTATAACCTGACTGCGCTCCCAGTTGCAGCGGGCATTTTTTATCCAATCGTCAGCAGAGGAAATCACGTCAGGTTGGATCCAGTATGGGCGAGTTTGGCTATGGCAATGAGCAGTATTAGCGTGGTGCTGAGTAGTTTAGCATTAAGGAGTTCAGTACCAGGGCTAGGGTTCAAGGCTAGAGCATAGAATGCTTGATGGCCATTTCGATTGTATGCTTGAAAAAAAAGAAAAGATAAAATAATGAGAGGCATCGATCCATACACCAACACCATAAACTCATTACAAATCCTCCTAATGGGATCGTTCCAAGTGCTCATTATAACCTGAGTTTTCCGTGATGTGGAAGGTCTTGGAGGTGGCAATGCCATACCTTGCAACAGCTTACCAGGTGCCTCGTCATCGTCTGCTGCAGCCAAACTACCTCCTCCAGTCGATCTATCATCCCATATCCCGTCTCACCCATCCAATATAAAGTAACCCTAAGCAAAAGAACAAAATGCGCCATTATGGCTCCATCGCAATCGAATGGAAATATGAAGAAGAGAGAGGAACAAATGCACCTGCGGTCCAACTTTCATGGCGAATAAATTGTATATATACTTGAGTATGTATATATATTGAGAAGAGGAAGTTGGGGTCATGGGGATGAGATGAGGTTTATGGGTGGAACGCTTTCTGTGTTTTTCGTTGGGGGCGTCGCCTCGTTGGATTGTGTGGTGTGTATTGGGGTTTATTGGAGGGGATTGATGGGGGGATCGGGGGTAGATAGCTACGAGTATGAGCATGAGTGTGAATGAGTACGAGTATACTCGTTACAATTTTTCGAAATGTAGATGGTCCTTTCCTTTTCGCATGATGTCTGGGATGTGTAGCTATATGTGGGAATCTTGGGGATGTTGGAGAGGAGAGGAGAGAGAGAGAGAGAGAGATAGAGGGGCATTGGTTTGTGAAGGGGGAGAGATTATGATGCGCTGGTGTTGGATCTGTGAAGAAACTATTGGAGGGTTATTGGGATGAGTTTAAAGTTTGAAGTTGGTGATATTAGAAATTAAGGTATTGAGATATGGTAGAGCGAAGTGACGGTCTGTTGTCGTTACTTTTCCTCTGCTAGTGGAATTAACTTTCCAGACCCTCGGGATGGATGTCCCAACCACCATTTATAAATCGTAACTTCGTGTGCTTCTCCAGTATCGCTTCCACTTTTTGGACTATATGTGGTCTTCGAGCATTATAAAGATGGGCAAAGGCTTATCCAAGCATCTCGATGATTGCATCAGCAGTCATAGTTAGCCTGTCACTTCCGAACTGGGCGAGATCATTCCAATACTGGAAGACTCTAAAAAACGAAGGAAGGCTCGAATATATGGAGCTATTAAATATTATGTGTCGGCATTTGACGTTGTACGGAAGAGAGTATGCCGAGTACTTTCAAGTTGGGGGTCTGATGAATAAAGGTTTGGGAGTAGTCGAACTCATCCTCCGACCAAGCTATCTGGCATGTTAAACGGCCACAGGTAACTTCCTAAGCCGGAGGACCACTGTACCAGACAGCCAGCGATTTTGGTGCGTAACTGCCAGTAGACTAAGAATCGGTTGCCATTATTTGCTGGAAACGACTTTTCTTACCTGTCTTTCAATAGCGTCTGTAAGGATTCAAACCACGAAAGACCTTGGCTATTTCTCTCTTGGGAAACTTGAGTCTTTGCGGAAGCGCCGAGCCTTCAGGAAAATGCTGCCTCCATTCTTCGCTATCGAGCCCTTGCCCGAGGTTTTTCCAGATGGCAAGGGAAACTTCATAGGGACAATCTTCGTTGAGGTTTTTCCTGTGATTGAAATCCATAGAATACTCAGTTCGACAATGACGACAATGCAGGAACTTCAGAGAGATATGGTTGCCCTTCCAATTCAGCCGCTTAACTCCCAAGAGCATCCAGTCTACGACAAAGCAGTGGCCACCGTGTGTACGTACCCGGAGTATAAGATGCTGACATATCTTGAAAAGTAACACACCAACCTCTGAACAGTTCCCTTGAAATTCTTGGTGCGTGCGAATATAGACGGAACCATTGTGCACCCGCCATTCGGCCTCTTCCTTTTGAACCGTGCTATATCGCTTGCCCAGACAGTATGAGAAAGGCCTCACCATTAGAGAATGTAAGAGCTGATGGCTAGGAATATCATCCTTGAATCTATGGTGGTACTTCAAGTCCTTGGCAATATATAATGTTACCATCTTTATCCCCTCTGCGTAGGCGCTTAGACCTAGACGTTTCAGCACCTTGGGGTCTGTTGCCAGAGGTACGCCCTGAAATTGGTACTCGGTATATTTCCTTGCAAGCTTGATCGGATGCAGCTTTTTGCAAGATATACAAACGACGTGTTCCCGAACATCACGTACCAAGAGGCTCATGAAAATCAATCTTTCTTGCCTCGAAGTTGCGAGGTTCGTGATGTGCCGGGTTCCGATTGAGAAAATAACTTGTCGACAAGTGAGAGCAAATGATGCTGCCGATGCGAGGGGAAGCTTGTCGGTAATCATCTCTAGTATCTCTATTGGGAGCCGCATCAACGGAGAATTTTCCTGCGCGTCGAACAACGAATATCGTCTTTGGTTATTTGGCTCCTGGGGAAGTGGCCTCCGATAACGTCGATTCTTCGCGGGTCGGCATCTCTGATAAGGCAACACAGAAAGATGCACCTGAAGAGAAACATGTCGAGATGATTGATAGGGTCGTCTCTGCAAGACATGGAATTTATTCCTAATGTAATCCATCATGGGGATGGTGCTGCTTCTTGTAAGAATTGTCGCAGTCGTGAAAGAGAATGAATCAATCACCGTTGGAAATCATGTTGACGACAGTTGTAATGTATTTTTATACATAGCAGTTAAAAAGAGGTTCATGGCGAGCTAAGTTAGCTAGTATGATTATCTCTCCCATTGATGACGAGGCAATCGTGAAATTTGGGCCAGGGAGGGCTAGAGGCTGCTTGACTCGCCTAGTCACTCTAGCTCCCGCTGTGCTCAACCCCCCTACTCATTGTTGCGGGATGTAATTGCGTATCCCAACTAGGAAATTAGCGAATCGATGTGAGCTCTTTTTTTCTGAAAGAAGCTTTCGATGTACGTTTTCAAACAGTCATCCAGTCGTTTTTGAGGATTTGTCTGTTTTAGAGTACATGACTTCCTCGGTTCACGTTTTACAAAGATAATGGGACTCCAAGACTCATGACAATAGGATCATTCTCATACATATATCCATGACAGCATTCAAGGGTACATGCTCATTGTTCAAAGGTCGTGCTAGGTGTACAAGGCGGCCGAACTACTTTGATTTGATCTTGAGTAGATGATTAAGCCTAGTGGCTAGAAACCTGGTTTGAAAAGAGTGGTATAAGTGATAAGTTGGGCTTTGAGTTTGCAGTGGCTCAGAACAAAGATGCCTCGAACTCCAGAAAATGTAAAGTGAGGGATTGCTGTGAAATATAATGGGTGTAGACATGCTCGATGACAGAATTATTTTCTGTTAAATTATGTTTCGGGGGGATAATATTGAGGGGTTGTTATCATTTTAAAATTGTTGTGGTGGATCTCGGGTGTTTTTGGGAAGACTGTTTTACCCCTTCGCTTACATCGAGGGGCATTCGAAAACTCCTACATTTTTCAATTTGGAACTGTAAAGAGATTCACAAACTAAGGATTGGATTATTCATACTGTGTTCAATAAAAGCTTGTAACTCAATGAGACTTTCTGTCTTGTTTTTGAAGTTCAAATCCTGGTTGTTATGGCGATATGATTAAGTGTTGAGTGCTTTAGTGATGGAAATTGAATATACCTTTGATGCACAGTCATTCTTTTCTTTGGATTTCGGCAAAAGAATAAAAAGTCTTTTATGATTTTCAAACAGTCATGTAGAAGACATGTTTGATAAGCACAAAGGATATAAAATAAATGTTGAATGTCTGATTCACACATGATACAGTAGTAGAGTCTATCATTGTCATACAGCAGAGTAAACTCATCGAGAATTGCACTAGTTTCTAGAAGGATACTATTTCGTGTTTTGGCGAAGTTCAACATTTATTATTTGCCATTTCTTTTATTGATAAATCACAAAGCTCTTGCGTGAATTTTTCACACAACAATAACAAAGTCAAAACACAGTCACAAGTTTCCACACCAACCATTCTTTATTTTTGGCAGAATTTTATTGCGTTAATACACTCCGTACTTCATCTCTCCCATAACATATCCAGCTAGTAGTTTTGGATACTTTGAGTTCTCCTAACTAGCCTTTACCATCCAAAACCCACAGTAAGAACTGCCCAACTCCTACTTCAGACTTCTCTCTCAAACCTCATCCTAACCAATCATGCCTCTCATATCTAATACTGTGCCCCTGTTAGTCTACGAATAACTCAGCATGTGTTATATCACTTCCATAACCTACGCTTGTTTCCCTGCATGCCAGACTGGCCGGCGTATGCAGCTCGCGCAGTGCGTCTTCATCAATCCCACGTGGGATTCCTCCGCGCCGCATAATGATAGGTGCAGCGGTAGGGACGGGAGAAAAACAACATTCCAAGTTCTACCACTGCCACAGCGCTGCCCCCGATGCGTAAAGCGGGCAATAGCTGCAAGGGTTCTGGAGAGAAAGGAGCGAGAGGAGCGAGAGAAGAACGCTGAGAGAAGGGGAGAAAGAGGAGAGGTCGTGAGACTATTAAGGATGGAGGACGACGAGGAGCAGGGGTTAACCCCAAGAGCAGTTCAGGGCCATTCAGCTGGAGCCGAAGTTTCTGCTGCTACGGAAGGAGCTACGGAGGTAATTCCTGAGACCGAGGGTGAGGTGGGCCTAGGAATCTTTTTCTAAACTTTGGGAGAGGCGGAGAGCTGGGAGGATGGGAACATTCAAGTTGCGCCTTGAACTTTTGTTCAATTCAAGATGCCCGAAATGTTGAGTCCTGGTCCTTCCAACAAGCAAACCGTTATTTTGATGACTTTTATGGCATGTGATAAGACACATCCAGCAACTACCTCCGACTTCTCTGGGTGAATTTCGAAATCCCGACAGACCTTGTTGATGATTGAGATCTTAAATACTAGCCTACACTTCCGCTTACACTTTTGCGATGCTGTTTGGAGAATTGTTGTTTGCCGTCATCGAATACTGAAATTTCGTCGGCAGAAGGTGTTTCTTGACTGAAAACTCGGTTTGGTGTGCCACTTGGCCTTCAATTTTTCAGTGAATTCATCTGACAGGTGACCAGCGTCGTCATCGAAAACTCCATTAACCGGCATTGGTATGCTGCGGCCAGAAGATTTTCTGAGCACAATTCTTCATTTGGACGAATTCGCGCATCTCTGTCCGCGGAATGTCCAACCATTGCGTTACGGTTGATAAACCTCAAAGTCGGTTATACTCTGGTATCGCAGGGCTGGCAAGATTTGATTATACTCCTGGTGAGTATAATAGACATTCTAGTACCAGACATAAAGCTCTCGCTTCAATATTGAGTCGTTTCTGCTTGTGCAATTCCACGGTTGTCTGTACTTTTCAAGCTTTTACTAAGTTGAAATTTGGGGGTGGCCGATGCGAGAATCAGGCCATCAAAAGTGCCTTTTTATGTGCACCAGGTGTTCTAACCATTGTTTTGATTGTGACTCGCCTCCGATATGTAAATTAGAATCCGACATCCTGTTTGATCTAACATTTGGCAAGATATATTAGGTTTTTATACCCTGCCAGAAATCATGCAGAAAGTTCAGAAGAGTTATAACTCAAATTCAGGGAGGATATGTTGATGCAGAACGATGACTCGGAGATCATAAAGTGATTCGGAACAACAAACTAGTCATGTTCATGCATGCTGAGCTTTCTTCTTTCAGATATACAACACTTTGATTTGAGTTGTAGGACAGGTAGTTCCCGTAAAACCCACCTAGTGTGACATGGAGAGGTTTAATAAGGGCATCGAGGCTTTCGCTACCCTTCATTTACCGAAATAAAGACTCAACCACAAACGACTCAAAAATACCCTCTTACAGCGGGCCAATTTCAATCCTCGTCAAACAACGAACTGTGAAAGCTATCCCCAAGTTTGAGCTCCACCTATAGCCTCATCAAGGAAGCAGAACATCTCGAATCGACACTATCAAAGCAATGGGGCAACCAAAAGCTAGTAAGGACCATCTCAAGAGAACATCTAAGAATCTGCCCCAATGCAACAAAGACCAAGGCTACTTATATAGGGATAGGGCTGTCAGTTCTACTATTCGAGTGGTATGGCTAACGACTTTGAAAAGTCTTGACTAGAGCAGCGCCTAGAGTTCTGAGAATCTTGCCGTGTGGTGTTCTCCAGCCCTTTTACGGCGGGTGCGGGTAAACTGCGGAGTGATGTTACGCCTACGCCGCTTTTGTATGGAGCTTTTCTATATGCAAAGTTCGGCCGCTGCTTTAGATCGATATGGTCCTCCTGCCTTCATTGCTCCTCCCTTGGAATGCCCTCCAATATCATCCATCACAAGCGTCAATCTAGATACCAACAAGATACCTTGATGTGTAGGTCACTTCACGATTGTCTTTCTTCTCACCGCCGCAATCATGATGTATCTCTTGAACATATGATATCTTTATCATTCGTATCTATCTCTTCCCTCATCTCATCCCTCGTGGCGCCCCTGTCTCCCGTCTCCTCTTGAAGAACAACCAGTCAATTTTGCACCTTGGCACATAAGATCATCAACGATCAATTGATAGACGGCTAGGGCTTCCCACTCCCGTCCCTGGATCCCATGGCGATAGATGTGTTTAATCCTGTTTTCGACTGATTGATGGTCACCAAGACCTACCTCACTGACCGCTTGTCTTCCGGAAAAGATACACCCGAGAACGCCTCTAGTGGAATGCGTAGGTTGCTTCTATTATTTGATAGTTATTGTTCTCCTCGCTGTTGGTTGTACCCTCACTCCCGTTTCTCTCTTGGCCAATTCTCTCTTCATGTCTGTGCGATATCATCACAAGGTTCTTTTTGATTTCCGGAAAAGGTTTGTGTGTAGCCCGAACAAGAGACTGTGAAACACGAGTGGTAGAATTTGAGACGAACACGACGATCAAAATCTCACACAAACGAAGGGATCGCTGGCTAGGTGTGAATTGATCATTGTGAATATTGGATGGGCAGCTGCACAACCTCAACACAAGATGCACAAGTATCTCGAGACTTCAGACGAAGTGTTGTGTGAGCTGAGGATTCCTCGAAACAAAGCAACGAGTCTGCGGAAGTTGAATCGGACCTGAGACTCTATTGCGCATTATCTATTATCATTGTCCCAAGAGCAAACCTTTTTACAATGCTCTGCACAAATAGACCCGAAGGCTTCGTGAGTTTCCATAGATGTCCCTAGCTCCACCTACCCCGCTGACTCCTCCAGGGCTCAAGATCCCACCTCAATTCCTCTACCTTCCCCACAACATGTTTCACCGATGTCATTATCATTCCCCTCCCAACCTGGCTCGCTCTCGCCTCCATCCCTATCCTCTTCGCCCTAGGGCTCCACCACCGTAAAATAAACTACAACCCCTCCACCGCACACCTCCGTTCCAGCACTCGCTCCTCCTGTCTTTACCTTGTCGTTCTTATTATCTACTATATCCTCATTATCTGCAACTTTCTCATGCTCACCCTCGAAATTGTGCGATTGTCACTCCTTCATTATGGTATTGGTTTACTTCCATTTGCATACGTTGGTCTTCTTCTCTCAGCTTTCTTGTTTTGGAGTGAAGGAATACAAGGGCGTATAAAGTGGTGGCAAGGGACAACCATGTTGGTTTGGATTGGAGGAGTTGTCATGAGTGTCGTGCAGGTTATTGGATTAGAGCAGCAATTTGGAGTCAATGGGAGGAAGGGGAGCAAATACCCAGCCAGTGACCAGATTATCGATGCAAGTGTTATGGCAGGTGTATACGCCGTTATTGCGCTACTGGAATTGGTGCTGGTGGCATGGAAGAGAAAAAGAACGGCGGCAGCGTTGAGGGAGGAGAGGGGAGAGATGGGTGTGTTTGAGTATTGGAGGGGTATAAGCGAGGGTCCCATTATCAAGGAGTAGGCCATTGTTTGAGGATATTGAGAAATTAAATTCTTCGGTATACGGTCGCTTTTGTACTTGTACGTACTTGTACGTTTAAAACTTGGTTTGATTGGTTTGAGGTGTTGGGATGAATACATTGGGTCCATTCTATTGGGATACGGTCATGATATACCCTGGATATATGCCTTTTGATGGGAAATTGGAGCGACATAAACATGATTTCTATACAATTCCATTTTTACATAAACCAAGCTCATTCAAGACGTACATGGTTTCTCAGTTGGGTGGTCCAGTGTAACATCTCGCTTAGGTACGTTTCCCGTATTACTCGCATGTCCAACTCTTCGCCGGCTACCGCATCGGCGGAGGAAATCCAGGGGCTCATTGAATTTCAAATGTCTTTTCCTTTCCCAGAAGATCGCGAGTACCTTTCCCGTTCATAATCCCATCACCGTATGCCGATTAACTTGAGATGCAGATTCCTCTCTTAGTCGAAACTCTGTCGCAGCCGAAGAGGCACTGGCACGGCCTTTCTTTGGCAAACTTGCTGCTCCCTCCATACAGAATAGGGATACTGGAGCCCAATAAGCCTAGCAGTGAGAAGAAATCATTTTCTTGGAATTTAGGCAGGCAATTGTTAGCGAATCATTTCTCAATTGAGAAATCGGACAATGAGGTTTTCTTGTCGGATAGCTTTGAAGGAAATCTTCGTTATTTCGTTGACTTTAATGGCTAGACCCCATTCTATCTCCTAGACAAGTGTCGTTTGGCCTGCTTGGCCCAAGACTGAATATCTAGCCTTGTATCGGGCCGTCCCATTGTTTATATCCAAGGCGCTTGACCTCGAAGTCGTGAAAGCGTAGCTAGCATACGACGGGAATTACTCGCCGGGTTCGGTTAGGCCGAACCCGCCTTTTAAAAGTTGTGTCTCTTACCGATACATTCGAGGTTTGAGTCTGCGTGATGAGAAGAGCCTTGGTTCAAGTCTGGCTGATGATGCTTTTATGTGCACGAGTCAAATCTCTATAGATCCTTACAGTATGCATGCCCAGCTATCCCCTAAAGCGCGGTAAGCGGGGGTGCGTGCTGTTAGGTTTAGAGCAAAGTAAGGGCGTAGTAGAACTTCAATGGCTTGGGATCACAGAGCGGCATATAGAGCAGAGCAGAGCAGAAGAAGTAGTTGTTATAGACTACTCATCCTTGAGGCTCAGATCTAGCAGACAACAACGCTGTTGATAGATACAGGGTGCCGACTCGACATGATCCCCGACACGTGCGTATTATCAACGACGTCAGTGAAGCCAGAAATACCTGATTTTATACTCTAATATACCGTCTAGAGTACTACTCGAGTAGAGTAAACAATATAACAAAGGAATCACTACAACCTTACAGTATGGAAACACCAGATATCCACTCTACCATCTAGCGGCAGAGTTGGATCTCTTACGAGTACAACCACCCGCTACTACTGTATGTTTCTTCTAAGGAATAAAGCTCTGGACGAGGCACACTGTACGAGGACATTTTATTCGTATTCGCTTCAGACGAATCTGCTCTCTTTAAATTCACGGCTCTAGGCCTCGTTATTCATGCATATAAACCTAGCCGGCTAGCTACCTGCTAAAGAGCTTTGAGCTTGGGAGATTCTAAGTTGAATACAATCGCAGGTTTACCTACACTCTTTTTGGTCACACGAATTTGGATTTGTTCAAGGCACTTGGAACGATGTCTTATAAAACTTCGATGGAGAACCTAAAAAAAAAAGATGAATTCCTGTCTCTTTTGTTTGAGGATGTTAGAACCGCATTCTAGTGGTTTATGATATCTTCAGTATTTCACATAAAGGGTGCAGTATGTGAAGCCCTATGTCGATTATTGGAATGATGATAAATTTAATGAACTATATATAACAATTGTACTATGCTTTTTCGTACGTCAAATCCCATCTCGACGTATCGATAATTGCAAACAAAAAAAGAAACTAAGTTTTACAGAAAGATATCGCTAACATGATAGGTACACCGATACTTCCATGGGTATCCGGTACGGTACTCAGGCAAAGCTACCGCTAATCACAAAGCTTACATCATTATTGAACGAAGTGGTAGAGTCAAAGCTATGAACTCCACCGTTGCTCGCGGCGTAGAGCAAATTCGAGAAGTGTCGGAAATAGCGGGTAGGGTAGCTCCAGGCTCGAATCGAGCTGCCCTGGCCATTAAGGCCGGCTTGTGGGCAAAATGTTGCATCTTCATTGAATTGTTTGCTTCCATCACTGGCGTTGAGCAAAAGGCCGAAGTTAGAGTGGCGTATGTAGCTTCCAGCAGTGTCTACGGACTCGAAAGAGAAGCAAGCGCTATTCCCAAGACCGCTGTGAACCTTCCAGCTAGCGGCTTGTTTGAGGGCTGTGGCGCTGGATGATGTGACAACCTGGGTGTCAACGCTGGCGCCGGTATGTGCTATGTAACGTGTTGTGTATCCGGGGGTAGTGACTCGTAGCGAGATCGAGGATCCAACTTGTAGCGCTGTACCACTGGTCAATGATGTCGTGGCGTACTTAGCAGCTACGATATTAGCCTGAACTGCGTTTTCGGTGGCATCAGATGGATAGCCAGTGGTCATTACACCCTCGTAGAATGTTCCTTGGGCGCCGACACTATTATCACCACCGATTCCGAGAATGATAGCACCCTCTTTTTTCATAGGGTTGTAGCCAGATCCACTTGGGCGTACGCCACTATAGTACGTCGATAGCGCACCAGAAACAGCATTAGCACCGCGAATAGCCCACTTGTTTGGACCTCCTTTGAGTACTGCGGTGAAGAACCGGTCGGAGATCGATGGGTCGCCAGTGTTAGTTTTTGCGCTGAACCCAGAGAACAGACCATTCTCGAGATCAGCCATCAACCAAGGACCGTTGCCAGCTCCTTTTCCCCAAGCAGTACTGTCTCCAAAGTAAATGGCCTCCATGTGGCCATCACCCGTATCACGGTTATTGGTCTCGCCATTGCCATAATCAAAGCAACAGGCACCATTAAAATGGGTTCCATCGAGAACAGCGTACATGCCTTCCGCTTCGTCACCTTTAGCTATTCCGCTGACAGCATTATTGCGGTATCCAGTACCAGGTGAGAAGAAGACACCGTACGCCTTCTTGCCGTTCAGGGTGACTGGTGCACCAGTCGCACTGGCCAGATTATCGTAGCCATTAACATCTGGGCCTTTAAAGCCTCCAGGAGGAGCCTGAGTGAGGTGGTTTCCACGGCCGGATTGATCGTAGATTGTTGTGATGAGGCAAGTCGTGCCAGCACAAAAAGAGTCTTGGGCAGCAGCATTGGCAACACCGCCTGCAGAGAGCGGTGAAATCTTAGTCGTGGCCCCATCAGAGCCGCGTTTCACCTAATGCAAAATTGGACAGTTAGTGATTATGTATGAAAGAAAGGGTTTCAAGGCAAATCAAGAGTTGAAACTTCATTAGAAGGTAAAGTAGGTACAAGGAATAATAGAATGAAAGAACAGATTACACACCTCGTAGAGTGCGCCGCTGAATGCGTCATATAAAGCGCGAGTAGTAGCGTGTGCCGCGACTACAAGGTTAGAGAGTCAGTAGTTGCATATGATAGGAAAACCGCATGACAAGATTTGGTTGGCATTATGGGACGTGAAACTGATAAAATGATCAAGCTTACTGCATGGTGTTCCGCCGGAAGCGTATATATCGCAGGGCCCAGCAGCAACGAGAGAGCCTGTGGCAACAAGGCCCAGAGCAACAGCTCTGGCGCGATTCATTCTTGGCCTTGGGGACATGTCTGATAGTTGTCGTTGTGGGAAAGCTGGGAGGGGCAAGTCTGTATGAGTTTTGCTATGGCCAAGGAGATGCGTGAAGGGCTACCGACTTCGAACTCTGGGATTCGTAGGCTGGGCTCGCCTTCTTATAGTCTACATCCAGCCTGTGAAGATTGGCCTGCGTGGTGCTGATTGGCCCGCATAGGAAGGATGTCCATGTCCACATCTTGGTAGACGGTCTGTTTGGTAGACTCCCTCAGAACATCCGAACAACCAAATCTGGATGGAACGTATTAATCCACCTCTGATGCTCTTGACTCTTGAGCTGTAGTGTCGTGTGCGTCACGAGGTCTGTTTTAGTTTGCACAAAACTGGGGAGAGCTCGGGCCATCCCGAATGCACTCCGCACAATGACAAGTAGCCATGGGAAGGAAGGTTTTCCCCGGTCCATAATTATTGTCATTGGAGGAAATTCCCGCCACTTCAGCAACATGCCTGTCGCTCTTGGGTTTGGAGAACGAGTATATTTTTATATTCATCCTCCATTGCGAGGATGGGCCCTGCTACGCGCACCAATGGCTACGACACAACCCGGTCTTGGCCATTCGACATTCGACATTCGACATTCGACATGCGGGGTGCGGAGGATGCGGCAGGCACAGAAACGCACCGCAGTCACGGAATCCATGGCCCCACCAAGATCAACGGCACAACTGAGTTGTCAGCTTGTCCATGATATTCCATGGTTGAGCGAGCAGACCACCTGGTGGACGGAGGTGCCGTCCTCTTGCCGCCAAAAAGAAAGTATCCAAGTCAATACTCTACGCAATGATACCGTCCTTCTCTTCAAAGTGCAGGCGTTCTATCATGGGACTTGGATGAAATCCTGCATGCTTCCTGTCACCTACGAGTAGCATCATATCATCTACTCTCCAAGCCATATGATCTCAAAAGCAAAGCATGCTGTATTCGCTTAAGCACTGTGTTATGCCGGGGTAGTCCAAGATGCAGGTACAGTACCGAGGAAGGATAACTGGAATAATCCTGTAGAGGCATTACTCGAGTATCTACGAGGAGCGATGCACCAACTAGCTACATCTCTCTATTGCTTCACGTGTACGGGTAGGTAGGTCTATACTGTACAATCACTTTACCCTTTCAGAAGATAACTAACATGGAGATAAACTTGATCACTTGTCAATTACGTTCCCTACGTCCACTTCCAACCAGTCTTTCACAGAAGTGTAAGTAACCACATAGCTTTCCCAATCTAATACTCCGGTAGATCCACCCAAAGCTCTTTCTGAGATTTGACTTCACTCTTTCAAGCACGCGTTCACAAGGGATAGCTACTCCTACTCGTGCTGCCAGAAATCCCGCAACCCGGGAGCAGGCGATGTTGGGCATCCATCCGTATGCCGATCGTTTTACCGTGCACGCCAGCTTACCCAAATCATTGCGGACTTTCTGGCGGCACGAGCATTTTCCCCTTGGAATGAATGGAAAATTATGAATGCTTCCTAGTACGGTAGACTTCACTTGGATGATCAGCATCCTTGGTACAAATCAAGCTTCGATTTGTGGGCAAATGCAGGATGAAACAAGCTTCCACTTCTCTTATCAGATCTATATGAGCTGACCTACTCGTATAGTTTAACATTTATGTAGAGCGGGAGAATAGTTTATATGGCATTGCTCAATCCCTCGAATGTGCCCCGTATACTCGTACATCATGAAAAGCTACTCGCACAGTCGTACTGCTAGAAAGTATTCGACTCGGTACTCTCAGGTGAGGGAGGAAAGGCCACATCGTATTGGTCCTTTTTATAGATCCATTCTTGGGAATCCGAAGATTCTCATACTCTCTACAAAACCTACTGTACAACTTTGAAGAACACGTTTCAACGATACAATTAATGCGACGGTTCTTAATATATCGTCAGATAGTACAGCGAAACCTTTTTGTCAGGGTGTATCCTTAACCTTAAAAATCCAAATCATACGAGATGTCTCGATGCCTGATACAGAGGTCTAATTATTTCCGACGAGAATCATGAGATAGTATTTTAATCTGATAACGTATATTCCGATGGGCGCCGGAAAGGTATAATTGTTTTTGGTTCATGATAAATCTAATTGATATAAAGGTTATATCCATCACATGAATTAAGAATACACAGGGGTTTTGAAATCACAAAATATAAATAATTATCCTTAGAATACACACGTTCGGTGGGCCGTCGGTGAATATCATTTAGAAAATGATTGGAGGAGCTTTGCGAAGGTAAGCTGTGATGGTATCAATGGCTATGTGATCACTGGATGGAGAATGGAGAATGGAGAATGGAGAATGGGCCGCACAATGGACTGCACTCAGTGGTGTTGGGGTAAGTAGTATTTCGTCCCCCGGCGGATACAATAAAGTCATAATCCTTCCTGCCAACAAATCTCACGCCGAGGATATAGGCATCATCGTAGCTAGATCAGCAGCGGTGACCTAAGCCGAAACATGTTAATGTTTGGTCCCCGACATACTAGATAATACAAATGGCCCTTGACGGTCACTATATATAGCTTCTTTCGTAACATCCGTAAGTCTGCCATCCTCACGGGCTGGGCTTGAAGGTAGATTGTAATAATCCATGGTTTGCCGTGAGTTGATAGAAGTCAGAATCCACAGGATGACAAGACCTGTTGCAAACGTCTAAAATCCAAATAGACCTTTGAAAACCATGTACTCTCCCATGAAAATAACTCTGATCGTTGACTGTTTGAAATCCAATAAAGAGCTGGTTAGAAAGTGGATGCTTTGACAGATTAGCTTTGCTAATGATCCACCGGAAAGCGGTGCAGTATTTATATTATTAAAAGTCGGCCACAACATCAAGAAAAACATCCCTCGTGGCGCAATTGGCTAGCGCGTTCGACTGTTAATTGAAGCAATTCAAATCAAGCTCAATCGAGAGGTTCGTGGTTCGACCCCACGCGAGGGAGTTATTCTTTTTTGCATCTCAAGGAACGAACATGTATAGATTTTTTTGAATAAAAATCGCCAGAGGGGCGGTAAAGTAGGTATTGTGACGCTTGTGCCGTAAAAGAGCTGTTTGAAACAGGGTCAAAAGAGTTCTTAGAATTTACTACTGAGTGCTATACTACGAAGAAGATGCGGATATATATACACTGTACGCACGTGCACGTCACGTGCGTGCTAGTCGAGCACGTGAGCCGCAACGGCGGTCATGCCGGCCGGACGTCAGAAGCGTGACAGGTATTTGCGTTTTTACCAAAAACTCATCATGCTGTTCATTCAACACGCACACTCGAAGGCAGTTGGTTTGCTCTTTTCTTACTCCTCTGAATACGAGATAAGGACTAAGCGGTGACGAATAAATAGAGTTGGACGCCCATGTGGAGTAACTTCTCTTGAAGGTGGATCTGATTGGGCAAAATGAAAGCCCAGAAGTGGGTTCTCCATCAAACTTTTCACAACATGCATGAAAATCAACTTCTATTACTCGAGCAGACTTGGATTGGCTTAGGGAAGTCTCCCAGAGTCCCAGTATCAAATTTATAAGCGAAAGGGTACAAAACTCCTGGATTGCTTTCTAAAACAAAACCAACAAAGCAGCTCTTCCGCCAGAAGCCTGTCAAAAGTATATATATATGACCCAAAAAAATCAAAAGAATCACTGATGAGAGTGGGATTCGAACCCACGCCTATTACTAGACCAGGAGATTGTAAACAATCTTGAGTTAAGAGCTTTGTACCTTAACCTGGCGCCTTAGACCAACTCGGCCATCTCACCTGATGTTGTTGTGGACTGCCGAATATTTCTTGGAATGTATAGTAGTTCAAAAGCAGGTAACAGGTAGGAGTGACTTTCTTTTCCACCATTCTTAAGAAGTTCCCCACCGCACATGACCCCATGATCAGAATTTATTATTGGAAACGAGGTATATTCACAAGAAGAGGGGTGTTGTGGACCTTGTGGTAGTACGAATTTTGCATTGATTTTTTGATTTGTTTGTTGACAAAGGAAGACCTTGTCCTCATGAGCTTTATTCTATGCATGGTGTAATCTATCCCCAATCCAATACCTATGTATCCTCTCACCGTAACGCCTCGCTATATCATTTTTCTGCCATCGAGATATCATGACTTCCATTCATATTTCCCAATCGTAGCTTTTCCATTTGCCCCACCTGCAGCTTTCCTCATTTCAAGAGCTCTCTTGTATGGAGGTGCTGTTGGAGGTTGTACTGGATCAAGTGTAATACGATCCTTTGGCAGATGATATGAAGCATCAGCATCATAACCTGATAAATCCCCACATGCCAAAAATGGAGCTATCCACCTTCCTGATTTTCTGGATTTAGCTTCAACAGTAGGAAGTTTGGTTTCCCAGATTCCATCTTCCCTTAGCGTCGTTGTCGTGACTGGATTTTCTGACCAAGTCCCTTCAGAATTTTGTGAATGGATAGGTGAAACTATTGGCTCTTGGCTAACAGTTTTATCGACCATTTTGGCCAATCTATCTCCAACACCCATAGGATCTTCCATACTAGCTTTAAATCCTTCCGGAGGTTGGAAATTTAGACAGACAATGAAAGCTTCTACACTGCTTGCACGACTTGATCTTGGTTTTGCAACAACCACTCTTTCAAAAAAAATCTTTAGCTGTGCAAATAGGAGATCGACATTTCTCCCTCGGAAAATCTTGGCAACAAATTTTCCACCCGGACGAAGGACACAAAGGGCAAGATTTAAAGCCGCGAAAAGTAACTGTGACTGAACATAGATGTCTAGATCATGGAGACCCGTAACATCAGGGGCGCCATCGCTGATGACGAGATCCACAGGATTGGTGGCTTGCTGAGAGAGGGATTTTGGATCATAAGAAGAATCGAGGGCACTTAAAAGTAATGGAACTGTCGCTGGATGTGTAATATCTGCTCGAAGCGTTATAATTCCTTGTAAAGGACTCATGGGCTGTAAATCGATAGCCACAATTTTGACATCTTTTTTTGGTTTCAATTCGGTCTCATTTGACTTCTGAATCTCCTCTGCTATAGGTTGAGCGATCTGAAGTACATTTTGTCGCATTCTTGCCTCTTTATCTTCCCATGCTGCTCGCCCGAACTTCTCTCCTTTGATCAAGACTCGAGATAGGACTTGAGACCAACTCCCTGGGGCAGCGCAAAGATCAACAACCCGAGTAACATCGGAGAAGAGGTCGAATTCTAATATTGAGTCAGTCAGAGGTAAATTTTGAGACTGCAAATAAGTCCATCATGGGGTTTAATGCCTTCATCAAGTTGCAGTAATTTGAAAGCACTTCGAGCTCTCCATCCTTGCTCTTTCGCAAGTCTGTAATAAGCATCACGCTTGTCCTTTGAGGATTTTCCCATATTGAGGACAGGACAATTGTGAATAAACAAACTTGCGGAGAAAGATTGAAGTCGTCGATGAATGAATGATTTTTGCGACAAGGCTGAATTACTAAACTAGCGCGGGGCTAGAAGGCTGGAACGACAAGGGGATACTATCAATCACAGGGGTCTTTGGAAAAAAGTTATGATATGTTTTTCCGAGAGAACGAGTTGATTCGAGACAACCAGGAAGTATCAAAATTTCGACTTCGTGAATATTTTAATGAAAAATGGACAGCAAGCAGAAGAAGCGTTCTCATTCAGAGGCCAATGGCTCACAGAAAGCTCCAAAACGTCAAAAGATTCAAAAATCATCCAAGAAGCAAAAGAAAGATGCGCCTAAGAAAAGAGTTGCCGTGGATTCTCTACCATGGAACGAAGTAACAATGCCAGATATGTTTGAGGATGCAGAGGGTTTCTATGGACTGGAGGAAGTTGATGATGTTGAGGTAGTAAGGGACGGCGATGTTGTCACATTTGTATGTACTTCCGGGATGGACTATTTGAGGGATGCTCATTATCTTTTAGGTATCGTCCAAAATACAGACTAAAGACGACGATGATGATGAATTCGAAGGCTTTGGAGACGATGGCGAAGATGTCAGGGAGGCAGGAACGAAAATTACCAGCGAAGTAAAACCAATTCTGAAACCTACAGAAGAGAGTGCGAAAGAGGAAGAAAGGATAGAGAAAAAGACAAAGCCCGAAAAGAAAGACAAGAAGTCAAAAACGACAGAGGAAGAAGAAAAACTGCCGAACAAGAAGGAGAAGAAACAGAAAAAAGAGAAACCGCAACAACAACAACAACAACCAATAGATAAAGATGCTGGTCTCAAACAAGATCCCCTCAAGAACGTCTTCCAGGCGCTCGAAGAAGATGCCGCCAGAGAAGTTGATGTTTCGGGTTGGGCAGAGTTAGATCTTTCGTCAAATACATTATCCGCATTATCAAAGATGGGCTTCTCGAAGCCAACTCCAATTCAATCCGAGTCTATTCCGGAAGTGCTCGCTGGGCATGATGTTGTTGGAAAAGCATCTACAGGTTCTGGTAAAACATTAGCATTTGGAATACCAATAGTGGAAAAGTGGCTTGAGGTATATGGAGAACTCGATGAGGATGAACTCAAAAAAAGCACAAGACCACCAACTGCATTAATTCTTTCACCTACCCGAGAATTGGCACATCAATTGACTGAACATATTACAGCTTTATGTAAGGGTATGTCTACAAGCCCATATGTAGCCGCTGTTACCGGAGGACTTTCCGTACAGAAACAACAACGTCAATTAGCAAAGGCGGATATTATCATCGGTACACCTGGTCGGTTGTGGGAAGTTATAAGCTCCAGTAACGAATTGTCAGCTAGCTTGAAACAAGTAAGGTTTTTGGTTATCGATGAAGCAGATAGACTTTTGACCGATGGCCATTTTAAAGAAGCAGAAGAAATTCTAAATGCTCTAGATCGTACACACGGCGACGAGGATGATGACGAGGAGGACACATTACCACCCAGACAGACTTTGGTTTTCTCGGCTACTTTCCATAAGGGATTGCAACAGAAGCTTGCAGGGAAGGGCAAGCAATCCTTTAAGGATGAAAGTCAATCCATGGAATATCTTCTGAAGAAGCTCAATTTCAGAGAAGAAAAGCCCAAATTTGTTGATGTTAACCCAATTTCGCAAATGGCAGCCAATTTGAAAGAGGGTATGGTGGAATGTGGCGGAGAAGAAAAGGTAACATTGCATACACAAAAAGAAATAGTTACACTGCTAACAGGCTACAGGATCTTTATCTATATTCTCTCCTCCTTCACCACCCAAACCAACGAACCCTCATCTTCACCAATTCCATCCACTCCGTTCGCCGTCTAACCCCTATGCTCCAAACGCTTAACATCCCTGCCCACTCACTCCACTCCCAGATGATACAAAAAGCCCGCATGCGCTCCATCGAAAAATTCTCCCGCGCAAACAACACCGGCTCGGTTCTCGTAGCCACCGACGTTGCAGCACGTGGTCTCGACATCGGAGGTGTCCAATTAGTCATTCATTACCATCTCCCCCGCACCGCAGACATGTATGTTCACCGCTCCGGTCGTACAGCTCGTGCCGCCGCATCAGGATCTAGCATCCTTCTTTGTGGTCCCGAAGAAGTAGTCGGTACTCGTCGCTTGGTAGCAAAAGTTCACGCCCAAAATGCTTTGCATGGCGAGGGCAAGAAATCCAAATTCTACATCCGCTCTCTCGATATCGATCGCCGAGTCGTGTCTCGTCTCAAGCCTCGTGTTACCCTTGCGAAAAAAATTGCAGATAGCGCCTTGGCAAAAGAGAAAAAGGGTCATGATGATGATTGGGTCAAAAATGCAGCTGAAGAACTAGGTGTTGAATATGATAGTGAGGAGTTTGAGGCATTAGGCGGAGGACGAAAGGGTCGAGGAACCGGAAGGAGGATGAAGGAAAAAGAAGCGAGGAGCATGAGCAAAGGGGAATTGGGGGCCCTGAGAGCAGAGTTGAGAGCCTTGTTGGCACAGAGGGTTAACGTGGGGGTTAGCGAGAGGTATTTGACGAGTGGGACGGTTAACGTCAATGATTTATTGAAGGGGGCGAAAGGGGAATGGCTCGGAGAGGTAGAGGGCATCGGTATGGAAGATGATTGAGGTGTGGTGTGGTGTGGTGTGATGAGGTGAGGTGTGCGGAGTAAGATTGATGGAATACATATTATATATCGTGCCTATTAATGAGGTTTTGTTGGCATTGAATGAAAGAAAGAAATAAATTCATACAAGCCTTCTCGAGACTCCGTTGAAAAGAGGGACCTCACCCATAAGTCATCTATTCGAATACCCAGTACTTACTCTACTACGAGTATATAGAGTACGAGTATAATCAAAGGAGTAACAGTAAAATACCCACAATCCACCTAGAGATTCCAGCTAGAAAGAATTCGTCTGAATCTACATGAAATACGAAATATCAAAATTTAACCCGGATTGATAACAG
Organism: Monilinia aucupariae; assembly: GCA_002162555.1. Lineage (NCBI taxonomy): Eukaryota > Fungi > Ascomycota > Leotiomycetes > Helotiales > Sclerotiniaceae > Monilinia > Monilinia aucupariae. Next base: position 195,827 of record NGKF01000012.1, read on the forward strand.
GAATGAAACAGAGTTAACTAGCTTTCGCTCTACCAGGTCCTACTCTCACGAACAGTAGTGGTAGGCTATTTATTAGTCGATGGGGTATCGATTGAGATCACGCAGAGAACATCGTATACTCGTATACACACACGTACACACTTCATCACCCACCCTCTCACTTATGAGCGTCATGTTTGTAATGATTTGATATATATATATATATTCCTACAAGCCTAATCAGTTAATCACGCGCTTAATAAGCACACTCCTTCATATAGCACACATACGTACTACTCACTGCTCACTGCCCACTACCCACTATCCCCCACTCCCTCTTGCAAATTGATTTTGCTTATTCTTCTATGTACACCAGACAGCCCATTGAATCGCTGTGTATGTTGCCCAAGAGCAACTCATCGTAGCATAACCACGATCCCGCTAATCGATGCGAAGACAACCTTTTAATCCTGGCTGCCCCCTTTCCCCCACTACCCTCCATCTCACACCGTCCCATATCTCCCATACCCCGTTCACCATCACAGCTCAACCCGACCCATCCTCCAAACAGTGAAACAGGTCGAGTGAAATGAATCCAGCCCTCCCCTCAGCCAGCCCCTCCTCACGCAACCACCCCTGCCCGCCCCACCATAACCCCAAATCCCAACAACTAGCCAGCCAAAGCAAAATTCAATCACAAACATAATGTTAAACCAACCCAAACCCAAACACCAATTGATATGCAGGGTATGATATGCAGCATTCCCAATGTCCCGAATTCCTGTATCATTAAACATGAACTCAAACAGGCCATTTCCTATACTCCCAACAAAATGTAAATGGGTAAACTTTGAGTGTTAAAAAAAGTCCAGGTCCTTCCTTTCCTTTCCTTTTCTTCCTTCCTTCCCAACCTTCCATTGTGTCTCCAGCCCAGACAGAAAGAATCGAGGAAAATTTCAAACTGACATCGACAATGAATATTATTCTTGTAATCACAACGATCTTTCATCAGCCCCAGACCACTGGTGGACCGAACAATTAAGATGACAAAGGAAAAGCAAAATCAATAACTCAAATTTGCCTCATCCTCATCATAATCATCCTTCAAATCAATCTTTCGTTGCTCATCACCCCAATCTCTGGCCTTGATGCCCAAATTCTCCCTAACATCTTTTTGAATTGCCAAGAAATATTTCCGCAAGCTTTTCAATCCCCGAAGAAATCCCAAATCCGGTTGATCAGGGTGTCGAGGTGGACAATGTCTTCCCGGTGCCAAACAATCTTCTTTGATTGCACAATTTGCAAAATCCGCCATTTTCAGATCAATTTCTCTTCTCCTGCTCAGTGGCTCAAATGCATTGCTATCGGATTCTTCCTCTTCGACCGTTTCTCCATCATAGAACAGGAGAAGACTGGCAGCATAAAAACGATAGCCTGGTAGACTTCGAATCAAAACCTCCAGCGTTGAAATCTTATGAATAAGAGTCGGAATATGTCTTAGAATACTTCCTTCATCGACACCATCGTACAAGAACCGAGTGAGTGCTTTTTGAAAGTCCGATCCTGCTTTGAGATCTCTGCCGAAATATTTGTCGTGGAAAACGTACTTCTGAGTTTTAACATCCCAAACTTGGAGACCACAAACTCTTACACCTAAATCGTGAGATGTTGTTGCCTCGCACTTGGTACGTTGAGATATCTGTTTCTTCTCAAGTGCATCGATGCCATATTGACGAGTGCCCATCTTGAGGTCCATGATACAAGGTTTCTTCATGCCAGCTGTCAAGTCTTCTAAAAGTAAGAAATATTGGATGCGCTGACCTTGGGTCTGAGCTTCCTTGGGATTGACAGGTCGAGGAGGAATTACAAGAGCGCTTGGTAACGCTTTCGGGGTAGTGGGGCGTTTGACCAGAGCATCCGAATCAGCAGGATTCAATTCGGAGCTTTCCTTCCCACAATCGAGCTTCGGTATTGGCTCCTCCTTGATAGATGGTGGCAATGTCTTTTGTTCACACGTCGGTTCGGGATCCATAGCAAAAACATCATCCTCATCGCCCTTGTAGCCAGCATCATCTGCCTCTGCAAAATACTTGAGGTTTCCTCGATCATCGGCCACTTCTGCGGGCTTGCGGCGAAGTCCACCACTTGAATAGCGTCTCTTCGGTCTTTTGGGCGAATCCTGAGGTCCCACGATCTCTGCTTCAGGAGCACTTGTGCCGGTCATGTTATCGAATCCATCTTCAACTTCTCCATTTTCACAATGGCCATTTCCATTGACGTTTGAATCATTAGTCGCAAGTGGTGGCGCGGGTGTGACAGGTGTCATTGGAGAGAGTCCAGTTCTCTGTTCGGCCGCCGTCTTAATAGCTCTTGTACGAATTGAGTCTTTGGGAGGCTCGCTCTTGTGTGCTTTTAAGCTAGACTCCGAACTCGCACTTCGTAGCGACGAACCGGTTCTTAATGTTCGGCTTTGTGATCCTGGCTTCTTATGCCGGTAGATAAGTATTGGTTGCTGTAGAAAAGCTTCACCAAAGACCTTGTTCCGAAGTTCCTTGTTGACCGTGGTTGCTCCCCAGCTAACAGCATGCTTGTCTGATAAAGTTGGACGAAATGTGAAGTCTCCACTTGGTGGGGGCTGAATTTGACTTTGACCTCGTTGCATGGCCTGAGTAGAGTCTTTGAGACTTGGAGCCTTAATGGGATCAATGAGATGCGGATGAGGTTGCAAGAAACTTTTTGGTATAATATGTCTATTATCGGCAAAGTTAACAGTTGCTATAGGAATAGAAGATGTTCTCAGTGACTGGCTGATCATTCTTGCTGGCTCTGGGGCCTTCTCGGGAGGTGTGTGACCATTTGCGTCGGAGCTAGCAGCCTCATCTTTTGGTAGATGCCCATCAGTCACGTTTGGCTCGGCCAATGTATCTTTGTCATCCTTGGGCAAAGCCTTTGGCTTTAAATGCTTCTTCTCTAGAGTTACATTCAGAACACCAATGTACCTAAAAGAAATCAATTAAGATAGGCGCGTTAGTCGATGTACCATGGGTGCCTGAGGACATTTGTTGTGTTTGTCTTGATGAAGACTCAGCTTCGGTGCCAGAAGCGGGGATGAGTCGATGAAAATTACACGTACCTTGGTAAAAACTTCATGAGCTGGGGGTGCTTTTGTTCACAGATCTCGTAAAACTTATTTTCACCATTGTTTAATTCTTTGCAAACTGCACGGTTGGAGAATCTCCACATGGTTGTGTGACCACCAACTTGATGCTTGTATGGAATTAATTCAACAGAACCTCTTGATTTTCTAGCTTCTTCTGGGTCTTCGATAACATTGGCTTTTGGTGTTGGTGCCTTGAAGCTAGGACGACGATGTCTTGAAGATGTTGGTGTTGCCTCAGGATCATCGGTTAAGGACTCTTCATAAGCTGTGGATTCTCCTTCGTCAAACGAATCTTGACTATGGTCATGAGTATCTGTAGGAGTAATATAGCCGTTGCTTTCTACTGGCTCATGCTGTTTAGGAAGCCGTGGTGATGGCAGCGGTTGCCGTTTACCTTCTTGACTGTCATAAGTGTTTTTTATTTCACATGATGGGACTCGGTGTTCTTCAAGCCACTGTTGTGGGTCTGAATCTTCTGATTGGAGTTGATCATTATCCCCAGCCCTTGCAACAAGGTCTAATCTGTCTCGTAGACCGTCTCCTCTTCGTTCAGATGTACCATGAGCAGTCTTGTGAGGAACGAATAACGCCGATGAAATCTTCTCCTCGCCAGATTCATTACCTTCATCACGACTCTTGATCTTTTCCAAATCAGCACCGTCCTCACTACCCTCTCGATCCAACTGAGATTTGCCCGTAGAATTTTCCTCACCCGAATCAGACTTTGACTTTTCAGACTCCGGAGCTGGTATGCTTCCTGAGAATGACGATCCCTTGACATTGCCAGGTGTTAAGTTGTGATGCTTTCGTATATCGGCCAGTAGCTGTGAAGGCATTTTTCTCACTTTATCTGAAGGGGGTGTTTCAACACTGTGAGATGGATCAAAGTAACCAGGTTCGGCAGCAAGCCCTTCATTGGGTTTCGAAGTAGGATCTAAGACCGTATTATGGGCTGGCGACTTAGAAGCCATCTTCAGATCTGGGAAAGGCGATAGCGGTTCACCTTCCAAACCTGCTGCCGAGTTTGTTCCTATTTCCAGTGTTCCAACTTCTGGTATGCTACTGATCCTAGCAGACGAGTTTGCATCTTTTGGTTGATTTCTGTTCTTATTTTCACGTTTCTTTATCTTTTCTTCTGGTAGGCCTTCCCTGAAGAACCTCAGACTGTGACTTGCTTTTCGACTGCGATTGTTGTGCTCGACCCCAGATAAAGCCTCCGCAATAGCCTTTTCAACTTGGCCACCCTGATCATCATCACCTTGTTCGCAGATTGACCAGGCTTTTTCTACAGGCGGGCTTGTTCTGGCATCTCTCCACGAGCGATAGCTGGCCCTGACTCCATCCACAGGAGGCTTATCTGAAAGAGAGCCGACTGGATCCTGCAGAGGTGTTGATGGACGAGTTATTATACCCGTATCACCAGGATTGGTCGAGAAAGATCCTTTTGGCAAATCCTGAACTCTTTTCTCTTTTGCTGTTCGCTCAAGAGATGTTCCTCTCCCTTTCGTCTTCGCACTGTTGAGGTATTCCCGGTGATCAGTGAGGAGATCATTGACTTGATTTACATCAAAATGAAGTCCGGTGGTAGTAGATGGAGTTGCGCCAGCACTGACAGGTCTATTTGGATTGAATGTAATAGATGCCGTGCCAATAACCATATTGCTCAATGACTCCGCCAAAGTTGCAGTTCTCTCATTCTGGTATCGGGTGTTCGAGGTGGAAGGATGTGGGTGTAAAATGGTCGGGAATGTACTTCGAGATTTGCGAGGGGTCGGATCAATATGAGTTGCCGCTGATTCCTGATGAGCCGTGGATAGAGCTTGAGTTAACAAAGAGGATTGGATTGATCTTGGTGGCGCGCTGGCCCATCTTGGTGCTTGATCTTGATCGCCATCCTGTGAGATTTGTTGATTCTGCCCAGTACTCACCTGAGAGGTGTGTGCGGCATTTCTGAGGTCAGTAGGGGAGTTTGACATGAGGCGCACATTTATCGAATCCAGTGACAATGTGAGAAAATGATTCGCAGGTATTGAACCTGTTCTTCAATGACTTGTGTCTAGGAAGAAGAATAGGATAGGACGGGATTGAAGCCAAGGATCAATCAGGCAAGGATTTACGATCAGGGAAAATGTAATGTTTGTTAGAATATTTTCTAAGAAACAACAATAAAGATCTTTTTGAACCTAATAAAAAACACGTGGAATTCTGTTCTGTTCTGTTCTTTTCTCTTCTCTAGAGAATAGGAAATTCTATGGAATTTGATGAATGGAATGGAATTTCTGTTTTTTTTTTGTTTTTCTTCCTCTTGCTCTTCTGTCTGTTTGTCTGCTTCTGTCTGCTTCTGCTGCTGCTTCTTCTTCTTTCTCGTTTTTCGTTTCTCGTTTCTTATTTCTTCTTTTCGGGTTCCCTCTCGTATTGAATGAATGAAAGAATTGTGTTCTCGTATGTATTTCTCTCGTCTTGTTCTTTTCCCGATGAATTGATGTGTATGTATGTGTGTATGTATGTATGTATGGGTTAGGTTGAGCTGGGTTGAGCTGGGTTGAGTTGAGTTGTTGTGCTGGTTATTGTTATTGGTATTGGTATCGTTGTTGTTGTTGTGGTTGTTGTGGTTGTTGTTGTTATTGTCGTTGTTGTTGTTATGCTTATCGTTTTGATGATGATGTTGATGTTGATGTTGTTGTTGTTGTTGTTGATGAAAGAAAGAAGAATGGAGAATGAAGTGAAGGCAGCTGCTAAACCAATACTGTACTTGCTACTAATGTAAGAATAAGATAGATAGATGGAATAAAAGCGAGAGACGAAGTTAAAAAAGTGGAGAACGTAGATAGGTGGAAATGCGGTACACCCGTGGTACGGCTCAATTGAGTTTAGTCTAGGTGGGAAAAATGATGATGGATGTCCGAATCAAACCTGACTCCCAGAACGCGTGAAGAATGGAACTGAGGTACCTAGATCATCTGGACAGGCACCAAGAAGGAACGCTATCAGCCAAAAAGCCTTTCCGAAACTCTAAATGTCAAAACCACCAAACTATGAGACAAATCCAACTGTTGGAATTGGGCTGGGCATCAATTGTTGAATCTCGTAACGTGAGCCAAGTAATAATTATAGTAATTATAATAACAGCATCTTTTTCCCTGCATCGATGTGCGCGGCGCCACGGATTCACAAGAAGGGTTATCGGTGCGTGCGGTCGGTCATACAAGAAAAGCTGATCACACATTCCAAGTTACGACATGACTGACAGCAGCAGCAGCAGCAGCCGCAGCCGCAGCCGCAGCCGGACGGTAAGGTTAAGTTAAGTTCAAGGATCGATTACCTCAAAATACGATAACTGACAGAACTATTCAGTAGGCAAGAAGTAATACAGTACCAGTAAATCCAATTTCAATTTCAATTTCAATTTCAATTCCAACTTGAGCTTAATGAATTGAATTGAATTGAATCATATTATTACCGAGTTGGTATATCAGATCTTGGATGAGTAGAGAGTATGGAATAAGGATATAAACTCTGAGATCAAGTTCAAGAGCAAGAGCTTTATCATACTCGAGTCTCATTTCGAATACTCGAGTGCAGCATGAGCGAGATCTCAAGGAAAGAATGGGATGTGATAGGACCAAACCTTGTGGATATCAACTACAACTAACTCCAACTCCAGATCCAGATATAGATCCAGATATAGATCCAGATATACGGAGTAGATACCGCACGCCGCGGGTCTCGATTAGATTAACATACACCTCTTCTCCAGTAGTGGACGAACTCTCACTCAGTAGTATCCAAAATATTCTCCACTCCAAAATCCATTATATCGTGACCCTCTGCATCCTTATCAATCATCAATATGCGGGTGATGTGATGAGATGATGATGATATCGGGTTATGTCAGTACTAGTACTCGTCACTCCCAATAAGATAAGCTGCGAGTCCCGAGAACTGTAGAGTACATACAAGAAGTGATAAGAAGCCGAAACCAAGATCCCTCACATCTACCGATATCTCCTCTTACCACGTCCTCACACCTCTCTCATTCCCCCGAAAACCCAAAACTCCCCTCCGCTCCCAACCAAAAACCACACCACTTCCCCAAGAACCAACACACAAGAAAACACACTCAAGTAACTCAACATAACTCAAGCGTACAAAAAACACACCAAACATCCCATCCCAACCATGCAAATTCCAAACCGTCTCTCCCTCCCAAGTTCCCACCGAACCGAGCGCGTACGCAAGTACGAGTAGAGTAACCAACCAACCTTACCGCTCCACCAGATTTCCCATAATACAAATTTCCCGTCTATCTATCTATCTATCCCATCCCATCCCATCCCATTATTCCCCTGCACTGTATCACCGCGCCCACGCTCACGCCCACGCCCACTACCACTACCACTACCACTACCACTACCACTACCACTACCACTACCACTACCACTA
>NGKF01000012.1:203494-241364 GCA_002162555.1 Monilinia aucupariae
TACCACTACCACTACCACTACCACTACCACTACCACTACCACTACCACTACCACTACCACACCCACACCCACACCCAATCCCAATCCCAAAACCCAATCCCAAAACTCAATCCAATCCAATCCAACCCAATAACCATCGCCCACAAAAAAACGTGGTAACATCGACATGATACACACATCGATTAATCGATCCTGTATTACCTCCCCCCTGGCCCCCTTCCCCACCAAATCGCACGTTACACCAAAACCCCTTACCATTATTAAAACCAGGAGAGAGGATCGAAGCGGTCAAAAAAAGCGTCCCCCCCTAATCCCCAAAAGATCAAAGAGTGAGAGAAGGGGATAAATAAGTTTGCGGGGAAAAAAAAAGGGGGGGGGGAAACGTATTGACTTCCGGCGACTTGGCTCATGACAGCACCTCGGCCTTTAAAAATCAAAATTAGACGCACGAGACGCGATCTAACAAGCGATGTCAGGAAATGGATATTGGGCCAAGGATCAAGATGAGCCATCTAGCTATGGACTTGGAATAATGGGCCCTAAATTGGTCATAGTAACATACATGTGTTCTGATTCGAGCCATGGTGAGCAAGGGTATCTCGTATCCCATTCATCCAGCCGTAACACCAAAGCCATCCACCGATCCGATTTATACACAACCTTCACAAGCAAGCGCCAGGTTACAGCAATCCCCTATCAAGACCATACGTTCTCCTCAAGCGCAAAAACACTCCTCCGCGGATGTACATTACCCCCTCCTTTTGGAGTGCCCATTTCAAGGTCTGTGCCAGTAGCTTTCTTCAACTCCCCCTCCACCGACCATCCACCCCCAAGGAAGTCCTCCACCTCATCTAGGAAATCTCCCGCGGTATGGCCTCCCACTTTTGCATTATTTGATGCTTCATTCAGAGCTGCATTTGTAGAGAAGCGAGAACTACAGGGTTGGATGCCCGAACCACCTCCATCTTCATGATGGAAGGTCGTATAGCCTTTCCTCTTCGGCTTTTGATTTCGTAAAGGACTTACTATCAAATGACGATCTCGCTCTCGTGAGGACTCGCGATCGGCAGCGATAAAGGCTTCTGCCATTGCATCAATTGCGGGACTACTAGTGGTCAGGTTGGGCGCACCCGAAAGGGTTGCTCTGTATTTTGATATTGAAGAAGGTCCTTTAATGGAGTTGTTGATCTTTGGTACACCATCATCTTTGGGCTTTTTGCGAATGGCAGAGAAGTGGCTTTGGAAGCTATTTATATCTGTGATATCATCATCTAATTCAGCCACTTTGCTTCCATAAGTCCCGGTAAGATGTATACTCTCAGGAGATGGTGAGCGGCGTTGACGCTGTGGGCGAGGCTGTGATTGGACTGGGTCTTCATCATCCAAAATACCAAATGATACGCGTTTGCGCTTCGTACTCTTTTTTCTGGATTCGTTTACCCATGGATTTTTCGTGGCTGCTTCCACAAGAAGTTGTGTGTTTGACGGCCACTGCTCAATTCCTGGTGTATGAAGTGCGTCCGGTGGAGGACTTGGCGTCATAAGATCACGGAAAGGTCTAATAACATCATCGTCAGTTGTGACTGGACACTCTTCTTTCTGCCAACCGGAATGGGGAGACTCGGCATCAGAGTGCGGCTCGACTATTTCAATAGCTACAAGTGCTTTGGGAGCGAGCAGAGGTACTGCTTCAGCTGGCGCCCAAGGACTCTGCGGGCAACGGGTTTGAGTGGCACTTTGATCTTCAGATTGCAGATCTGGTGTCAAAACTTTACACGATCCAGCATCTTCAGGAGCAATGGCTACAGCCCCTCCCTCAGCAGCTACCTCTAATAAAGGCTCGGTAAGATCTTGGGTGCTAGCTGGTGAAATTATATCTTCTTCACTAAGCAGCAGAGGCGTGAACTGATTCGACAAAGAGATTTTGAAAATTCGATCGACGTTCCTAGCTTTGTGAATTGATGTGAGGTTATGTACGGTGAGGTTGTTTGTTCTTGCTGGTGATGATGACGTTGATGTTTGGCCGCTAGAAAGTCCCGAGTTTGGAACGTCATCTGCATTTGGCTCGGCCCACATAGCTTCCTTTCCCTGAGCCACACCTGATACATCTTCTACAACCTCGATAATATCGCGGACATCTAGGTCGACTTGAATTTCCGTATCAATATCCGATTCTTGGTCAGCCTGGAGTGCGGCAACCTCCTCGATTTTCTTGCTCTCAAATGAGACATTAATTTCCGAAATGGCTTCTTTCGTCTCAACTTCTTTACCATCATCTGATGCCTGTACATGATCGGAGAGGCCGCTTTCGAGGTTATCGTCCCGGGTATTTTTGGTGAATTCTTCATTAGTTATGCTCGTGGTGTGATTGGATAATTGCTGTCTAGATCTAGAATCTTGGGCTTGTGGTAAAATATCAGTTTGTGGAGATCTCAATCTACCATTTATTGAGCTGACGGGGCTAGTGTTGTAAGATTGTGTGCTTGATCCATCTAGGTTATTGTAAGGCACACTCAATTTCCTGGAATCCTTGAGAAGGGCCGGTAGATGTGGCGACGAGTTTGAGGGAGAGGGTGCAGGTTGTGCAGTAACGAACTGCTTTGAGGGCGATGATTGTAAACTACCTCTGTGCTTATATTTTTTGAACCTAGAAAATTCAGAATGCACAACAAGATTTGGTCGTGACAGAGAATTAGAACTCCGATATATTTGAGTAATATCCATTGAAGCAGACGACTTTGGAGCATGATCAAAATCATCTTGTGTTGTGACCCAGCTGTTATCAAAGTTTTCGCTTAGTGGAGAATGTTCTCCTTCAATTGTCCTTTTACTATCCGAATTCCTCGTCGACGGAGTAATTCTGACCTCTTCTTGTGTAGTAAGCCAACTCTCATCGACCCGAGAGCTTCGGCAAGACGAACCTTTCGTCATTGAAGATTCTGTATGTCGTGTTGGAGTTAGGGAAGGCCTCGGAGACTTATCAACAGGGTGTCGTATGAAGGGGGTCGAAAGTGTTGCATCGCTTTGAAGGCTTGAGTTTGGCCCACTGCCTTCGGATAATAGCACTCGACTACGTTCTCCTATATCAGCAAAAGGATGATTTGTAACTTCTGGGGCATCAATCTTGCGTTTACGCTTCTTTCGAAATTGAAATTGCTCCAAGTTCACAGAAGATGGTGCAACGTCAGTGACAAAGCTAACGTTTCCTGGGGTTTTGTGGTTCTCATCATGTATCGCACCAACCCTAGAATATGAGGGAAGTCGCGGCGAAGTGACTAGATTTGTTGCCGAAGCCCGCAGGGTGCTGGCTGGCTTGCCACTCAATGTGGGAGTTGAAATCGATGAATAGGGCTCGTTGGAATCTCCGTACAGATTGGCAGGCTTCCGTCCGGATTCGAACAAGGAAATGCTACGTCGATTTTGTCCTTGTTGTCCGATATTAGTGTGAAAAGAGGCTTCCGTATCAAATGTATTACCTGGCTGCTGCAAAGATACAAAGCTCTTCTGAGAAGCTAGTTCTTGCCGAGGAGTTTCCAGAGAAGAAGTTGATCGCGGTTGAACTGTATGTGTCGTTCGATTCTGTGCAGCCACTGTGGTACCTGTGACCTTCTGCTGGAACTTCTGACTGGCTATATGAGGCAACGGAGTCGGCGTTGAGACTGCTGGGTCCTCCCAACGAGCACGCTTTGAGACATGCGAGCCTTTCAACCAACCTACGTCTATAGGCCTCTTGATATTAGTCCATATTTCCGGTTGTCTACCGTAATTTTCTCCAATCGAAATCGAGCCCCCTATGGTTGGCGCATCTTCATAATCTTTAGTATTCGCATGTGTGAGAAACGTCGATTCTGGGACCCCTGGCAATGGTGGTCCAGTTAATGACCTGTTGCTTTCCAGTGCAGCCCCCTCTTCTTTCATAGCTATGTCTCCGTATACTGTCTCACCCAAAACAAATCTCTCCCTATCTAGGCGAGTCGCTGATTCTCGTCTCATATCCGAAACATCCTCAATTCCCATTTCTTTTGCCTGTCGTTTGGCATCCCGCCGGCACCATGCTAGTGCTTCTGTGGGGCTCACATCTTTCCTGCCATGCTCCCTAGCCCGTCGCATAACATCCTCTCTCCTGAATAGCATATCTTTTGATCCAGGCTTCCACCAGTCCCTCTCTCGATGTCTCCATGGGTTCACCCATTCATTCTTGTTCTCTTTGTACCAAGGCCCCCTAAGCCGCGCAGATTCAATGATAGGCAGTTGTCCACGTAGTACTCTTTCCGCACATTTTTCATATCGTCGTCGTTTTTCGATTATCGCATTTGGATTTGCCTCGGTATCGGAACCTTCACAAATGAGGTCTTCAGGCTTATATGTTGGTGTGAAATACAGAGGTTCGCCATCATTATCGGAATTGAAAGGGAGCCCGCTCATGTGGAGAGACATTCCTGCAAATATCCCATATGATCCAATCCGATAGTCGGGTTGTGCTTCAAAGTTTGCATGCTTCGTGGGAATATCATCACAAAAGTTATCAGTTATCGCATTCGATGTGGCTGGCCGGACAACTTACTTTCCTCTTTCGTGTTTTCGCGCGTAATACGAAAGCACGTGATGCAACACTAATTAAAGTGTTTTGCTATTCAGCGTTAACGTGTATCATCGCATCGAAACTTTTCGGATGATTTCAGAGCGAGTTGAAGCAATAGCTGACCGGAAGGGCTATTATTCCTTACCATCGGCAAGTTACCTAGGTATTGAACGATATGTAATAAAATGCAACCGACTTGATGGTATATCATCAAGATCAATATTCTCATTCCTGCCCTTATTCTTTTACCTTGACTGTCTATCGTCTACTCGAGTGTCTTCAGTTCAGATTACCGACTGGCTATATCTTGCAGCTTATGTTTCTACCCTACAGCTTATTACTTAGGGAACAGTATATCTCATATCTCATATCACATCCCATCATTTTGCTTGCTCATCTCGACAATCTTGAGCAAGACAAGAGAGCGAGTGCTGTGCCGTAGAATGAATGTCAATCATGGACGTTCAAAGTCCAAGGGAAAGAAGCGAAGTCTACAATCGGCCAATGAGATGAGATACTTCAATAGGTCAACAATAAGATTATCGGAAGGTTTAGATGATGAAACAAATGAATCAATAAGTCATCATACCACCGGGTTGTACCCAGCAACAAAAGCTGACATGAACGACTGATTTAGGACGTGGCACAGAAGAAGAAGAAGAAGAATATTGTGATTATGTACGAGTATTACTGCCAACTCAATGATAATCCAGTTCTGTATATATATGATGATGCTTATATGGCCAGGGATTTCAACCTCCAATAGGTGTTATTATAGGTGATTGGTCCAGTTCCAGTAAACTCTTTTTTCATCGAGAATCATTTCACCAAGACTTATTTCCTTACTTACAAAGTACCTTCATCGTCCAGGTACGGACGGCACAGCCGGTTTCACATGGATTCCTTCACTTCTCCGTCATATAATGATCGGACACCCACTGACCGTAGCAATAATAACATTGTTGATGTGGGGTTTTGCGGCTGACTTGTGGCTAGTATGTCGTGGATTCATAGCAATAATTACTACTCTGTACGCGTAAAGTGGAGTAGAGCGTATCTTGTTTATTCTGATAAGCCCTTGCCTTCCTGCACGGCTTTCAATCAAAAGGTCCAAGTGCCCTTCCATCCCTCCCTTGCCCAGATCGGAATGCAATGTTCAATCCCACTTCGCAACCCCATCTCCATTCACCCACGCGTTATTCTACTGGCTTCATTCAGTACGGTATATTCATATAACAAACAGCTTCTATTCGGTTCTATCCTTTTCTATCTTACCCGCTGCGTCTGGGACCTGGGCCTCTCGGAATCCCATTCATGCAATAGTACCACCTTACCCATGCACGCGATACTACGAGTACCTGGTATTTACGCGATCATAATCTTCAATAACAACAGCCACAACCGCAACCGCAACCGCAACCACAACAACAAAGATCAATCAAAACAAAGCCGAATTCATGCCCACTGCCCATAATCTTGAGGATCTTTCAAGATGGACCAGGCCTGGTTAGATTCTCTCTCCGAAGATTGGGTATCTCAGCCTCGATCGGAATCTTCAGAGCCTGAACTTCCATCTCTCACAAATGGCACATCTGATTCCTCAAATCCTCGCACAACTGTCCCGGCTAGTCGCATACCAAAACTCAATTCGGAGACAAAGGCTTGGTCGAATCTGCCAGATGGTAATGCATTGAGCGAAAGAAGTCAGAACGAGAAGAACATTCCCTTGTCCCAACGAAACCATCAGCCATCGAAACTACGAAGTGAAATACCACTGAGCCCAAGGGGAAGAAAAATCACTCGCCCTTTGTCGGCTTCCAGCACACATACAACGGAATATAATACAATTCAACGTAACAAGTCTCTCAGCGCATCGCCCATGAAGAGCTCAAAAGATACCCCAGAATGGAAGAGGAGGCTTCTACAGGGAAATGCTGGATATGGTGAGCAGCGCGATCTATTCAGCGCAGCGGGCCTAGAGACGATGTTTCAACCACCACCGCCTGCTGAAATTTTGATCAAAAAGCCGCCCACATTTGGAGAAAGTAGCATCATGCCATCTAGCCCTCCGCTATATCGCACAAGATTGGAGCCACCGCAGTTTGATGATAGCGAGTTGTCATCTGAAGATTCTGTTCGAGAGGATGGAAACGGTCTGCCACGAGGTATGAGATATAAGACGACGGAGGACTTTGGTAGTGAATTTTCTACCAACGATTTGAGCCGAGGAAGCGATTTCAGACTTAGTGCGTTGAATACATTAAGTCCCGTCAAAGAAAACAACCCCCGCTCAGATTCTCTTTTGAGCGCGGATTATGTCCATACGCAAAAAGACGTAGGACGAACTATAAGCGGGCAAAGCGATACACGCAACGAATTCCTCTCCCCAATATACTTAGCAAGACAGGATACAATAAGTGGCGAAGTCGGGGGTTCGCCGATGGATATACCACCTGCCGAGCTCCAAGAACGCCTCGAACAACTTCATACCAACGATTCAAATGTCAATGAAACCGAAGAACTCCAGAACAGCTCTCAGCCCACAACTGGGGATGCTAGAACAGATACGGACGATTTCAGGCGTAACGATCAATTTGTCAAAGTTCGGAGAGAGGGTCCTTCTGATGATAGTTCCTTCCAGAAACGAATGTCGAGCCCTTCTTCCCTGCCACCAATCGATGGATCAGCACTGTCAGTTAATAATTTTCCACATGATGACTCTGAGACGCAACTCCCCAAAACAAGAATGATGCGAGCCTCCAGCGAGCTACTAGAGCCCCCCGTGAATATGCAATCTCCTCCGGTTGCGCCAACACTCCATTCCTGCCCAGCCAAATCGACTGTCAAAAGCAACTCTGGTAGCCCATTAAAACTTTTTGGCACTCATGATACCTTTACAAGTCAAAAGCTTCTTCGCAGGCTTAGTCAATACGAGGACCGGGGAAGCGATCCTGAATTAGACGTGCCACCGAACACTGCCTCTGAGTTCACGCATGACCAGATGGATAATGCAATCAAAAGCCGACCCACCTCTGAAAGCAGCGGCCTCCCAAAAGAGCGCAAGTCAAGGAGATTCAGTAGTTTTGGCGTTGGCGACTTAGACGGCTTTCGGTTTAGCGAGGATGTCTCATTTGAATCGAATGGGTCGGTTCTACACCACGATGATGTACAAAACGACGAAGATGAACATTTAGCTTTCCCTGTCTTAGATCCAAAATCACAAACAAGTTTTCGTTTTCGACTAGATTCTTCACCGAACATCAGGGAAGAGGTTGATAGGCGAAACAGTGGTAGATGCAGGGCTACCAGCAACAGCAGCAGCAAACGTAGTCTGAGTGGTAGGAAAAGACCTAGCACAGGCCCTTCTACCCCGTCTACTGTATTACCCTCGTTTCAGATGAACGAGAACCTCAAGACACCCAGGAGATGGAACGGTGAAGCGGAAGGAAAACGGTTACTCAGATCTCCCCTGAAGGACCCCACACCAAAGAGACGTCGAACCTTGCACAGAGCGGATATTTCTCTCCCACTAAAATCCGAAGAGCCGTTGGCCTCAATTCATAGTCGAAGGCCTTCGACACAGCCAGCTATGGGAAAATCGCGGCAAGATAATGAGAGAAGCTTTCAGGCTGCCGATCCGAAGATACTTGCAATGCGACAACTGCTCCGTCCTCGAACACCCACGCCTAGCCAGCGGAATAGTCAGCAACGTGATGAAGCACCTCTTGTTGAGTCAGATCTCACCGCGGACGAACGTACAAGATTGTTAAAACAGCAGAAGATTGCTATGATTCAAGCTGAGCTTGATATGGCCAATTCTGATATACCTCTTGGTGCTAGCCAGCAATCGCAAGATAGTCGAAAACCCTCTGTGACCACCCAGGATTTTCTGGACGAGGCGAAGAAGATTATGGCAGGTATTCGAGGTAAAGCGAGGCCCCGTAGTGGTCTTAGTAGTCTTGAAGAATCCGAGACCGAAATGGACCGTGTTCTTCCATCAAATAGTGGAGCAGATGATGACTTAGAGGATTCCTATCAGGAGTCGACTCAGGAACTGTTTGAAAGGCCACCAAGTCGTGAGGGTGCTCCAATGTCACGAGCACCACTTATTCAAGATCCGGAACTTCTCGACCATTTACGTAAATACGAAGAGAAAAGTGAGATGGACGGCATCATTGCTTCATCTATAAAGTCTATGGCTATGGCAAAAGAGGTCGTCGATAATGCAAGAGAAATCGAAAGAATGACGAACCAAACGATGTCAAAATCATTCAGTCGCCTTTTAGACCCTATTTATACAGTCCATAGCGAACCACCAAATATTCGCATATCTAATAATCCTGACATTCAGCGGAAGCGCAAGCATTCTGGCTCTTCGCGACAGATGGATGAAGAATATGATGATCCCGATTTCTTCACACAAGGCTCAAACAACTCTATACCCACGACGTCTTCCAAGGGGTCGGATTCGAGGCGTGTAATTGCCCCGCATACAGTATCTCATTTGATTCCAGAGCAACTTGCCGGCATGGTATTTGATCGAGAGCGGAATATTTGGGTCAAGAGAAAGTCCGCTAAAAGAGAAAATGATGGACAGGATTCCCCTAATTCCGAAGGAACAGAGGAAGATCCCTTTGAAGACATACCTGATCTATCATTTGATGAAACGCAAGAGCTCACGAGATTAAGGGCTGTTGCCGCCAAGCAGAAGGAAGATGCACGATTACGATTAGCTGAATATCTCGACGACGAAGGACAGAATGGTGCGTTTAGTGGTCGACTATCATCTCAAAACAATTTGAACATGGGCGTCCCACTTGTTGATAGCAGACCACAATCGGCACCTTCAAAACCTATCCAACGTGGTCCAGATAATTCTATGCCCAATACCCAAATTCGATCAGCCTCTGCGGGCGAAGATAACGCCCTTCGGCCGAGGAAAACTCGAAATAGAGATGCAAACAAGCCTAACCATGCAAGCCACAGTTCAACTGGAAGCAAGATCCCCGAAGGGGGCAGGAAATCGGTCGATGAAGAAGCCTCTATTCGATCAGATGGAGACCTAAGCACTACAACTCCAAAACGACAACGAAATGTTACAATCACGTTCTCGTCTCCTATTGCGAAAGTTATCGAAACTCCCGCTTATAATGATGATGATGATAGTTCTACGAAAGAGGAAGCTTACCCGTCTGACTATGATAGCGCCAATGAATCGGGTATCGATAATGATGATGATGATGATAACGATAACGATGGAGGTATTCATGTGAGAAAGGGGAAATCTAGGCAAGCAACCGGGTCACGTGGAGGATATAGAAAAACTTCCCGTAGGCTGTCCGTAGGGGGGCAGCAATTCATGCCGCGTCCGATATCACGTATTGACGAGCAGGATGAAGACTCGTTCGATAGAGAAAGTGTTGTTGTGAACAAACCCAGAGATAACCTTCTACCCACGCCTTCCGTTTCGCCGAGAAGAGTGGACAGTGTAGTACTCGTTACACCACGGCCCGTCCATGAAATTGGAACTCTTGAACTCACTCCACTTTCAGAATTTACGATGCATCAAGCAGACGAATCTTTTGGGCTGGACGTGAGCTATGTAGCGGATGGACACAAGCATACTCCAAGAGTTTCTACCAAGAAAACACTTTCCCACTCGATCAGGGCAATTGTTGAAAAGCTGACTGAAATTGAACCGTATGAGCCATTCTGGGAGCATATGAAGAGCGCCGATCTGCATAGGAAGAAACTAACGAATTTACACAAACTCGACGAGTTCTGTGAGCACCTGGAGGAATTGAAGGTCTCAAAAAACGAAATTAGTCAGTTAAATGGTGTCCCTTCATCACTTCGTCATCTCGTTATTAGCCATAATCGCCTGTCTGATCTGACATCCTGGGGTCATCTGTGGAACCTTCAGCAAGTTGATGTTTCCAACAACCAGATTGAAAGCCTTTCCTGCTTCAAAAACCTGGTCCACCTAAGAAGCTTGCACGCCGACAATAATAAAATCACTTCTCTTCATGGTATTGGAACCCTGGATGGCTTGATTGCACTTCGGCTTCGAGGCAACCCAATTAAGATCGTGGACTTTGAAGGGACGAACTTAAAGCAATTGGAAACTTTAGACCTTAGAGAATGTCAAATCTCAGAAGTCAAGAATATGAATCAATTGCCAAAATTGTCGAGCCTTGACTTGGAAAATAACAATTTGGTCAATTTCATGACATCAGGTGATACCTGCTCAGCTAGAGAAATCAGGCTGAGCTTCAATAAGCTAGAATCTTTCGATGCCAGTCTCACACCTGAGATCCGGATTCTCTATTTGGATGCCAATCGAATAAAGACTATCTCTGGTCTCCTGCACAAGAGAAATTTGTATAGTCTCTCAGTACGGGAACAGCAACCTGGCACGATCCTAGATAAATCATTCCTCCATGATGCTTTCGAGGTAAGGAAGCTGTTCCTATCTGGCAACTATTTAGGAACTTTCAATCCGGGAGTCGAATACCTCAACCTACAGTACCTTGAGCTTGCGAACTGTGGTATCACTTCTTTACCAGATGATTTTGGTCTTATGGTGTCAAATGTACGGGTTTTGAATCTCAACTTTAATGGTCTGCAAGAATTTCAATGTCTTCTCGGTATCGTTCGTCTAAAGAAATTGCTCCTTGCTGGAAACCGATTGACTAAGGTAGAAAGACTGACGAGAACTTTGAGAGCATTTCCCTATCTGACTACTGTTGATATGAGAAATAATCATGTCAATCATAACTTCTACCCGATAGCGTTAGAAAGATGCCTGATCAAAGATGGGGGTCTTGAGAGGAATGAGCTTGACGTTATTGATCCATATTCGCTTGGCAATGCAGATCCAGTAAGGGATGCGCATTATATCTCGTGCTCAGATATGGGAACTAAATCGATGCGACGCGTATACGAAATGCTGGTCTTCGGTAAGAAGGGCGACAATCCCAGACTCCGGAAATTGGATGGTCTTCCAGTCAATAGGGAGATCTCAAATATTCGAGATGATGTTTGGGAAAAGCTTCTGGAGATGGGCTATATAAAGGCTTCCGAAAAATCTAATGAGCAGACAAATAATGGTCAAGCTGATGATGCGAAACTGGAAGAGAACCAGGAAGACGACGGTGATTCCCAATGGGATACCCCTAATGATTTAGCACGGGAAAATATGGCAAAGAAAGCTGATAAATCGCAACAATGTCAATCTAATGATAGCGAAAATTGGGGGGCCACTCAAGGTCCGCAGGATACGAAGTGTACCGATACGGATGTAAAGAGGGTCGAGAGGAAGGTCGAGAAGCCATATGCAGGCAGCTCTGGCAACAAGAATGCGGCGCCAAAAGTCGACGCAACGCCACTGATGGAAGCAAGGGCCAAGGGAGTTCCAATGAAGGATGACGTTGTTCAGGGAAAGACAGGGAATCGATCTGATAGTAGCGGTCAATCACCCGATATGTCTAAAGCCAAGGCTCAGTTTTCGCCGAATTTGCATACTCGGGAGAGGGCAAAGATTGCAAGGCCTGAAATCGACTCATCAACAGGACCATTCAGTATGAGGTGGCACAAAACACCGCGTGAATTGGATAGAATCATCGCTGAGAGTGAAGCTTATGCTGCAAAGCACGCCTTGACGGGGCCTATGATAGAGGAGGCTAGAGAAAAGGGCCACCCGCAGCCGGAACCGGAGCAATTGAAGGCCAATAGGGCTAGGGGTTTTCCCCCTCCGGTAATCCCATATACGGAGCCCCTAGTCGCTAGTCGGGCGGCGTTTGGGCAACCATCCTCACAACACGTTGAACCCAGCCTCCCGACAGCCGCTCAACTCAAACAGGAGTTTGAAGAAATGCTACAGTCATTTAAACGCGAGTCGAAATCTAAAGAGTCCAAACCTTCGAATCGATACCAAGATGAGCAAGGATCTTCTGCTCGACGGAGCAGCCAAAGCAGGCCAAATATTAAAAGGGGGGTCAAGAAGGTCGAATTTGCAGAAGGTAGTAAGGGGCCAAAGCAGGCGAAGGAGCTCCGCTGGCCAGCTGAGGACAGCTTTGCCTGAGCAACACAAGTTACGAGATACGGATAATTATGAGTAATGCGGTAGGTTGGGTCGGTTTGTACAAATAGGATAATCATCGAGGTATGGTGTTGGTGGTCTAACAAAAGAGAATTAGGGTTTGTGGGAATCATCTTGTATAGTATTATTACAGTATTGTTTGGTAGACCACGGGATGGTCGCGGTTATACCTCTAGGCGTATAGAATTACTTTTTACTCGAGTAGATATAAACACATCATCTTTCTATAGTTTTGACGTCTTCTTTGCCTGTCTCTCCCATTCAGCAACTCTATTTTTAGCTTCCTCTTTCCTCTTCTTCTCCTTATCAATATCCACCCTCTCTCTCTCCTCGCCTTCCGTATACGCTTCAAGATACTCCAGACTCTCCTTCCACATTCCTGCCTTCAACACCCCATAGATCCCACTATTTGCTTTCTCCAACAATTTCCGTTCATCCACCAGCTTCAACACATCTTCCCATCCACCTAACACATCCACAAGTCCTTCTTTTAAAGCGGCTTCACCATTGAAACGTTTAGCTTCGAGAACCAAGGAGCGGTAGGTGGAAGGAGAAGGAAGCTTTATCCGGAAGATGGAGAACATGGCGGGTTTGAGGGGTACCCCAAATTCAAGCTCGTTGACACAGAGAAAGCCTCGGGATGGATTGAAGATCCGGTAGTCGGTGTACATGGCGGTCATGAGACCGCCTGCGAAAGCGTGCCCCGGGAGGAGGGATATGGTGGGCATGGGGTAGCTGAAGTTTGCGTTATTAGAAAATAAGTGGGGAGCCTTCGAAAGATAGAGAAATCAGAAACATACGTTAGCAAACGCCTCCATAGCGCATAAAGACTCTTCTCCATAAACCCTTCAGTGGTCTGCGCATGTTTGATATCCAGACCGTTTGAGAAGAATTTGGGAATGCCGGAGGTTATACAGAGAGCGCCAACTGGATAAGAGAATTCGAGGATATCGAGGGCGTGGAGGAAGGTTTGGCAGAAAGTTGTTGTGAGTCGATTGTCGGGGGGCGAGGAGAAAGTCAGGAGGTAGAGGTTTGGGTGGGAGGGGGAGGGGGTGGTGCAGGTTAGGGTGCCGGGTTGGGATTGGAGATCAGAGGAGATGGGAATGGGGAGGGTGAAGAGGGGAGTGGGTTGGGCCATGGTTGTGTTCTGGTTGATGTTGATGTTGAGATGGGATGTGAGTGTTGATATTTGAGATTGAAGATGGGAGCAGCCTTAGAGGCGGGATATCACAATATGTCTGAGCAAATGTAAGGACTGAACCTTCGTTCAATATATGAAGTTCTCGAGGTGCGATCTTGATCGTCCCAAACCATTCTGACAAGCCGTAATCATTATGGGCCGAGGTTCAACAAGGCGAGCTAGCCCCTTGGAGGAATGCTGTTGTTTAGCAGGCCCACTTACCGTGAGCTTAAACATTAGGAAACCTGCTTTCTAACAGTGCCAAACTTATAATGAGAGCCTCACTGCTCGCCGCAACAGGTCTAATTTGATATTCCAACACGGATTTTGGTTGACAATACTCGGAAACTGCCATCGCTTGGGCGGATATGAACTTCGGTAACCTTAATCTTAGCGCAAGGCTGAAGAACATTGTCACATCCCTGTCAGCCTACCCACCTTATTTAAGTTTAAGTTACTACCAAAGAGCTCCCGATATGTCTATCTGTCACTTCAACGATCAAACGCAAAACATAAAATCTTCTGCGACGTCGTTATGGCTACAGCAGGAAGAAAGAAGAGCATTGTGTTCTTTCATCCTGATTTAGGCATTGGTGGTGCAGAACGACTTGTTATAGATGCCGCCGTGGGACTACAGAATCGAGGACATAAAATCGTTATATTCACCAGCCATTGCGATCCTAAACATTGTTTTGATGAAGCTCGGGATGGTCAGTTGGACGATGTGAGTCTTACTATGACTAATTTTGCTTATTATAGATAGGTACACTTGATGTGCGCGTGCGTGGAAACTGGATTTTCCCATCTTCCATCCTCTCTCGATTTTCTATCATTTGCGCTATTCTCCGGCAATTGCATCTCATCATCTGGGCCTACTTTACCTCCGAGTTGAGCGATTTGAAACCTGACGCTTTCTTTGTAGACCAACTCAGTGCTGGTTTACCATGGCTACGATACTTCTATCCTAATACACGGATATTCTTTTACTGCCATTTTCCCGATTTGTTGCTTGCGCAGGGAAGGACCCATTGGTTAAAACGCGCATACAGAATACCTTTCGACTTTTTGGAGCAATGGAGTATGAGCTTCGCGGAATCCATTGCGGTCAATTCTGGATTTACAAAGGGTATGGTGGAACAGGTATTCCCAGACCTAGCTAAGGAGAAGGATCTACAAATTGTCCATCCTTGTGTGGATGTGAACCCGAAAAAAACCGAGACCAAGGATGATGCAGTTCCAGTTTGGCAGGATAGAAATATAGTGCTGAGTATCAACCGATTCGAAAAGAAGAAGGATATTGGTCTTGCCATCAAGGCATATGCAGGATTGGGCAAGCATGGAAGGCAAGGAGTGAGATTGGTACTTGCAGGTAGGATATGTTTTGCTGGTTTGCAAAACAAGCTGACATGATTGACAGGTGGATATGATAACCGAGTTATGGAGAATGTCGTATACCACAAGGAGCTCGTCAAATTAGCTAGTGGGCTTGGATTGAAGACAGCTACAACGAAGACCATCGTAACAGCATTAAACGTGCCTGATGATGTGGATGTTCTGTTCCTATTGTCGGTACCAAACACTTTAAAGGAGATGCTTCTTAATTCAGCACGACTTTTAATATATACCCCTTCTAACGAGCATTTTGGTATTGTTCCCCTGGAGGCAATGTTGGCTGGGGTACCAGTCTTAGCTGCAAACACAGGAGGGCCATTGGAGACAGTTGTAGAGGGGAAGACAGGCTGGCTCTGTCCACCCGATGATGTTGAGCGATGGACAGCTGTTATGGATAAAGTTCTGAACAAAATGACGGATGAGCAAGTCACAAAGATGGGAAAGGCTGGCGTGGAAAGGGTTAAGAACGAGTTTTCCGATGTCAAAATGGCCGAGAGAATTGATGAGCTGATTGATCGGATGGCGAATACACCAAGAAAGAACACCCTGCAACTATCTTCATTCTTGATCACTACCAGCATAGTTATGTTGGACATTGCATACTGGTTTGTAGGCCTGAACGCAACTGTCAACAAAATGTTGTTGGACAAGATTTTGTTGCCTCCACTCACCCTTACCCTGATATCGTTAGTATCCTGGGCTATATATTTTGTAGTTAAGTCTCAGATCAAGTCAAGTCCACAGCCGACTAGATGCGGATAGTTAGAATACATCGATCCATGAATAACATTCCAACTCTAAAATCTGACAAGATGGATGAGATATATGTACACTAAGTGTACTTTGCTATGAAAAGGAGGGTTGCTAATAGAACATAATACGATACACGAGTAATATAATATAATAATGCGAGTATAATGATATAATATACAAGTAATATCATATAATATGATATATGATTGGTTGATAGACCACTCAATATTTGACCTCAATATTTGATCTCAAACTCAAAAAAATTCTCCATCTGCCCCACCAACCCGCCGCCACTCTAGATCTATTACCGCGTATTTGGGTCGAAAACTGCCCACTCACTCACTCATTCATTCACTCGCTCACAACCGAGTGGAAACCGTATCTTCATACTCTCCACCAATAGGCCACGCCGACCATTATCATTCTCTTGATTTACCAAAAAGATATACTCAACAGATAGTTCACGAAGCTGTGGGACCAGCAAACCTTCAAACGTTACATCGCAAAGGATTTGCGAGGCACGAAACGTATTCCTGGGACCACTGCCAACCAATTGAATTTGGTTTACTGCGGACGATTATATATCCTGGCCTCACTGAATATCGAGGATAGTTGGGAGGTGCTGGGACTCAGCAGTATCCATTGATATCGAATACCGTACCTGAAAGTTTAGTATACTCGCGAGGAGCACCTTCTTCATACGTCTACTCGAGTGTCTACCATACTCAAAAATGCTGTTGGTTCAAAGGCTTCCGCCCGTTGCGGCTGGGAGGCTATCGACTCGCACACTCTCTCAAGTCTTGAGAAGTGGAAAACATAGCATCAAAATGGGGGAATTACAAACGCCACTGTTTAATCACGTGCTGCAGAAGTCTTACAGTACTGAGACGGAGAAGAAAGAGAGGTTCGGTGCTGTGGTCGTTGGTAGTGGACCAGCTGGACTTGCAGTTGTGGGAAACCTTCTGGAACAGAAGAAAGGTTCAGTTTTATGGGTTGATGACGTTCCTCTCCGCCATTTTGGAGGTGGTCGATTACACGCAAGCTATCGGGCAGTGCCTTCGTGAGTTTTGTCCTTCTTCTCAGTGGTTCGGTGTGAGATGTGGATTTAATGCATTTTACCTCAGGAATACAAAAGTTAAGTTCTTCACTATGTTTGCAGATGCTTTAGAGCCTTTTCGACAAATCACGGGGGACGCTGATCATTATCTAAATGCCTATACGTATTTGAGGGAGCTTGATCAGGAAAAAACTTGCAACATTTCTGTAGCTGCCAACTTGGGGATGATGTTAGGGCAAGAACTCGGAGAGGATAAGGGCGTAGTCAAAAGTTCCTGCAGTGTGCACAGTGCCTCTTGGTCAAATGTAAGCTCGGTGCCTCGTTTGATTTTCGAAAGCTAACGCTAAAGAGGACAATCACTGGCATGTTAAATTGAATCAAGGCTCCACACTCCCACCTCTTTCAGCATCCTCCGATCTTCTGTTCTTGTGTACCGGATCTCACCCCACTCTTAATGACATCCCAGAGAGGTCTGCTCAGGGGATGGTATCTCTTGATCTTGATACATGTTTGAATCCCAAGGAATTGGGGGCAACTTTGGGTAAATTGATTCGGGACAGTTTCAAAACAGATGAAAAATTTACCATTGCCGTCATAGGTGCATCGCACAGTGCAATTCTCGTACTAAGAAACATTTACAACCTCGCCATTGGGGCTGATAAACGATTTCAAAATGTTCGCATCAAATGGCTCACTCGCCATGAGCTTCGATATGCTGAGGAGCGTGATGGATGGATCAAGCTTGATAATACGGGCCTTAAAGGTGACGTCGCCTTATGGGCAAAGGAAAACCTTGAGGTCGATACGTTGCCCAACTCTCAAGTTTCTAAATACCTCAAGAAAGTGAAGACATCGCCAGAAAGCGACCAGGAAAACAGGGATAAACATCTACAGGGATGTGATTGCGTGGTTCACGCTATTGGATTCACCAAGAATAATCTCCCAGTAATCGAGAGGGGTGGAACGGTATTGGAACTTAATTACAATCATGAGACGTCGGGGTTTGTGGACGCTGAGGGGAAGACAATTAAGGGGTTGTATGGTGCCGGGATTGCGTTCCCGGAGAAGGTCGTGGATCCTGAGGGTACGACGGAGTATGCGGTTGGGTTGTGGAAATTCATGAAGTATTTGAAGAGGGTTGCGCCAACATGGACTGCATGAGAAAAGTTGGTATGGTAGAATTATCGCGCTAGGAGATACTGCGTGATTGACGATGTTGATGAGGTAGAGTCGAAGTTTCCTTTAGTTTAATTATATCATGCTCTTTCATGTGTAGCCTTGTTTGCCATATCATTCCAACCCTAGTATTGGCTCTAGTATGTCCAAGTCGATGTCCCCATCCAAGGATGCTCGCGGGCTAGGCGTTCGCTCCGTGTTGTCTCTACAGTAAGCGAGGGGGTTCCCTGTTGCATAGTGGCCCATGGTATAAACTTGGGTATAAACTTAGGTATGTAACTGTTTGGGTAGAGACGAAAAGAAAGGAGGTTACTAGGTTTTAGCCGGCGTATTAGAGCGTCTATATTCCTATACGAGTGCAATGCCATCACAACCAAGTATGAAAGTGTGTGATAGAGGTTATGTAAATGTAAATGGAAGTGCGCCTCAAGCGTGTGGGTTTGCAACTGGGGGCGGTCATGTTCGATTGAGCGAAGTCGAGCAATGCAGAGGGAAAATGACTGCTCGTTCATATTACGTCAGGAACAAAACGAGGAGTGGTTTCTTGGACGGATACTTGAGTATCGATCATTGGTGGTTTGATCATTTGGAAAGGGTGGTCTCGTTAATCATATCGTCGTACAAAAGTGGAAGCAATGAAAGTGGGGAAAGAGCCAACTTCGACGTAGCTTGAATGGGTTAGATGCTCCTTCCATAGTATGAGGGTTCCCATGAGCATGCCTCTCTTGTTTTCATCTCTTCTCGTTTCATCCTCATGCTCAGTTACCTCCCACGAACTATTCTTCACGGCTTGCTTCATTCTTGGCCCGAAGACCTCTTCATGAATACCTTTCGAGATCGCCACACCCAATGCCATGACGAATCATATCATATCAAATCCCATACCAAACCCCAACTATAAAGCATTCTTTCATCAAGACCATTTTGTTACATTCACGGTCATTCGATCTGCGCACCGCCACCACTACCACCAAAAGATGCACCTTTCTGGAGCTCAGACATTGTGTATCATGGACCGCCACAATGCCACTCACTGAATGACGCATGGCTAGAAAACATGTTTTATTGTAGAGTTCTCCAACACCTTCTGAACTACACATACCTGCCATCGGCCCTCAGGTTCTCTCGGTTCTCCACGCTTCATTTATTGTCGAGAACGAAAAGGAATCTCTACGTTTGATTCCGTTAGCCAAACTGCACTCGGCATACAATAAAGAAGAGAATGACTGTTCACTTGTACCTTTGGTATCAGTAAGTTGTTGATCGCCGGTAGCAGTTGAAGTTGTCGCTATTCCCTGCTGTTGCCGTGAAGCGTCAGAAAATGATACTTCGTAAGGAGAGCATGTCATATCTGCATCTATCATCAATGATCAAACTCTCCTCGAGCGTTATTGTTACCTTCCGTTCTTCTTTGTTTTGTACAGGAACTTTCTTCTGTACACAAAAACAGATGGGTGTCGCCTCTAGGGGAGAATTTGGTGGCCATCCTCGGGAAGTTGCAATCTCCCGTTGAAGTTTCTATCCTAAACGTCAGCATTGTTTCTGTCCCAGCCAGATTCCGTTGTATTTAGACACGAACTCTACGGTGGCCAAGCCGTATACCAAGTTCTTGCCTACCGTCGTTAGTACCTCTTATCTTCTATAGTCTATTTTCAGGTTGCTCACATGTCTGCCTCGGTAAGATCCTTCACCACATCCCAAGTATCAAATCCAGCGTTAATCAAGCGATTGAGATAGCATTGCATCTCCAGCTTCCTGAGTACTGACTCAAGATCCATTTTCAGGAAGAATTTTTCGCAAGTTTTTAGATAAAGAGTTGAAGTGGCTCGATCTTGTAAAGAACAAAAGGAGCTCGTTGTATGCCTCCGGAGATACCTCCGCTGCACCCTATTTCAAACGCAGTGCGCATAGGAGATCAACTTTAGAGGCATGCAGAGATTTGCAAGCAAACTCAACCACCAATCTCATTTCCGTGATCAGGTATTGGCGTGAAATCTCGATATCAGTTCTGTCATCGGTTTCTATTCCTATTTGTCTTGCGTTCGCCGAGTGTAACGAATGCCTTTCCTATCCAATCCCTCTGATTTTCATACACCCCAACATAGCAATGTAGTGCTATGTTATTGAACGAATGGCGGGAGCTGCCATTGAAAGGGAGCCCGTCTCTGATCACTTCGGGGTATCCCATCACTCCACAACGCGCAACAACACCACATCCACCATTCACACCACTCATCTCCTCAACCCAACACCCCAAAGCCGTCAGAACCACTGACTGAAATGTTCTTCGGAACGGACCACCCTTCAATATTGATGTCGGCGCAATACTCGCCTCCTTTGGTGCACGAGCCACATTTGTGTAAAGGTGGCGTATTATGGCGAAATATGGTTGGGCAGAAAACCAGAATCCTGCATCTTTCTCCCACCAGTCCCCATGAACAACATCTTCGAAATATTGCTGTCAAGCCATTGTTGAGCCAGAACAATATACTTGAGTATTCAGAAGCCCGGATATCCGCGAATTTGGAAGAGGTTACGTCCGATATGTTGTTCGCAATATGGGTAGTACTGAGGGATTCGATAAAAAGCCATTGTTACTCAGAGGTTTGGCACTAACATCCTCTTCCTATGATGCAACGCCAGCTATCAAAATTGTTGTCCTTTGATTCAGATTGTTCAGATAATCCACTTGGACATCGGATCCGAATTGGATACCTGCAATGGATTGATTATCTGGTGGAGTTCAATATTCAAACAACGTCGAATGTATCAACCAAACTAAATGTTAGAAAAAGTTTGACCAGATTCAATGCCTGAAATGGTTTCCTTGTCTGGACTTAATCCAGTATGTATCTGAACGGGCTAATGGGTACAATACCAGCACCTTCGATAACTTCTGGCTCAAGGTAAGAGACGGAGCGAAAACAAAGTACAGCCAACAAATATACGTACCTCGCGAGAACAATCTCACACGGCAAGTTGAGCTCACAGATACCACGCATAAGGGAATATCTTTCTATTGGTTTTTGATCTCCTCACTATCATTTTTTAACTCCCCCTCTCGTCTCCATCTCCTCTACCGCCATCTAGCCAACCGAGTTTTATTTCTTCCTGCTATCCTTTCCGGTGCTACCTCAAATCCAGAAAGATAGCTGCTCTTGTGAATACATATCAGATCAGAGTCTAGTCTGGCCTTTGGCATTATCCTCCACTCCCACTTCACTAGATGCTGCACATTTTCATATTCCCAATCAACTCCCTACTCCTCAACGATCCCTCCAGCCTCCCACCCCAAAAAAACCATCAAACGCGCATCATCAGCCACCCCTTTTGCCTCCGCCGTATCACATGATGAATAAAAACCGAGTGTCTCTGTACGAGCAAAATAGAAATGTGTCTCCTCCAGAAACCAAAAAGAGGAAGAAGCAAAAGCTAGAATGCGAAGATGGTTCGCTATTCTAGCAAATAATCAAGGCAAAGAAACGGAAATTTCAAAGCTGTTGATTGCCGTTTTCATTTCATTCGATCCCTGAAACACCTTCGCCAATTCAAAATGTCAAAAAGCAACTGCGGCGATAAAAAAAATGTAAATAACTTGGAAAAAATTTGTGGTATCTCGTAAAGTCGCGTGACATTAAAGTGCAAGGAAAATGGAATAAAGCATTTGCAAATGCAAAAGCTTCGAACTAAACCTCCGTTTTGGTGTCGCAGTCGCAAGCTGCGGAGTCTTATTGCGCGGGAAGCTCACAATGCTCGGTGGGATATTGTGGCAAGTAGAATCGATAAGAAAAATTACGGTATCGTGAAGTAGAGGTAGATAGGTAAATAGGTAGATGTCAATAAATTGTAGCAAAGCCTGAAAGGTTGACGCAAACGAAACGCAGTTTGAAGATATTATTGGTACAGGGTTTCGAATCTCTCGTTTAGAAACAATTCAGACTGCCCTTCTTCTTCTTCTTGCTACTGAGGGCATTCATGCGTTCTTCGAGATGAGCTCTTGCGAGCTCTGCCTCTTTTCTCTTGCGTTTCTCTTCTTCGACTTGCATTAGGCTCCAACGGTTATCCTTCTCTGCAGCACCATTCTTGGCCTTCTCTTCTGCAGCTTTAAGTTCCGATTCTAACTCGTTGGCCCGTCTGCGCCAAGCATCGCAATCTGCTTTGACTTTGTTGCTTTGTCGCTCTAGATCAGAGAGAGCCTCTTCGAGAGTTGATGTGAGTTGCTTCTCAGCGAATAAGTGCTTTTCAATGGTGCGAATACGAGCTTCTTGGTCCTCTTGAATTTGAGAAGCTGCTATGTCTTTACTATTGCGGCTATTAATGCTACATTGAGTAGGCGTCGGCGGAACCGTCGACGATGGAGAAGCGGGGCCAATCTGTGCAGTTCCTGCAATTCCGGGTAGTGGTGGCAAGGGGATTGCGGGAGGCGGTGAAGGAAGTGAAGTTACGGATGCAGACTTGTGAATCCGCGATGTTATCGAGTTAGAACGCTTATTATTCGAATCGGATTGCACAAGCTCATCAAATTTGGCCTATTTGATCAGTCAGATATATCATGAAATTTCCGCGTTAGTACTTACTTGAAGAACGGCATATTCCTCCTTGATTGCATCCAGCTCAGTCTGAGCACGAAGTGCGTTGAGGTTGGCTTCATCCAATTGTGCGTTACGCTCAGTTTGGAGTGTGGACAGACGGTTGTTGGCAGCTTGGTGCTCATCGAAGTTTGAAGCTAGTTGGTCCTCAAGCTCCTCTACCAATCTCGAATTCTTCTTATTCTTAGTTTCGAGGTCGTGTAGCTCCTTCTTCAAAGCGGCCAGTTGATCTGCAACTGTAGCGTTCTCATCCTTAAGTCTGGAACCTTCAGTGGTCTCAAGTAAAAGGCTAGTCAATTCGGCCTTGACCGTCTCAAGTTCTTTCATGATTGTGTCATTGATAGAGGACAGCTCCTCCGTATACTTTTCGAGCTCACCCGCTCTAGTCCTTTCATGTGAAAGCGCATTCTGGCTGGCAATGAGATCCGTGATTCTATCTTGAAGCTTCTCCGTGCTAACATCTACGCCAAGCGCAAGAGCAACTTGAGTAGCGATTTTTGTCAACTCATCACGCGCTTCAGAGAGCTCTGTTGAAAGTGCATCCGTGACTTCCTGGTGTTTAGCCTTCAACTCGGCTAACTGGGTCTCATGGTCAGCCTTACTGCTTAAGCGCATTTCTTCGATTTCCTTGGCATGGTTCGCATGCAAGAGGCTTAGTCCTTCTTGATGGGTTTTCACAATATTTTCATGCTCGGCAATCTGCTCTTCAAGTCGAGTAACAAGAATCTTGTGCCCTTCAACCTCCGCAGAAGCGACATTTTTTGATTGGATGGCTTCCTCAAATTGTTCACGTGTTGATGCATGGGCTTGCTCGAGCTCGGCGAATCGCGTGACGTTTGCGGCAAGAGCAGCCTTGTGCTCGTCAACTTCTTTTTGAAGGTTCGAAATATGAGTCTGGTATTCTTCGAATTCGCGGGTCCTCTGCTTTCCGCTAGTGGTCAGACTTGACAATTGTCGCTCCAACTCAGCTATCGTAGCCTCGAGAGTATTTTGAGAAGTTTGCATGAAATCCAATGCAGCCTGATGCCTCTCTTCCCAATCAATAATCTCTCCCTTCAGTTCTGCTATTTTTCTTTCGTGATCATCGTCCACTGCATTCGCTTCTTTGTTAATATGATTGTCGTCAACTTCATTCGCTTCTTGGTTAAAATGAGCATCGTTCACTCCATTCGCTTCTTTGTTAATGGAACTGCCATTCACCATAGGGCGGGTATTGATAGAAGTCCGAAGAGATTCGATTTGTTGAAGTAGCTCCTTTTCGCGAGCATTGTGAGTCTCCTGGAGCATTCTAACTTGGTTCTCAGAGTTAATAATCTGATCCTGCATAGTTGACACCAACGACATATCCATAGGTGATGCCTTCATGCTCGATCGTTCTCTTGCAAGCCCGCTGATGATCGTTGTCTTTGTATCTAACTCCTTCTTTACCGTGGTAATGTCCGCTTCAAGCTCCTGGATCCGCTCCGAACGAGTATGTAACTCATGCATTGCGGTATTCAGGTTCAACTCAAAGTTAGCCATAATGTCAGGATTATGCTCAAAATTCTCAGCTGCAATATTTCTCAAAGAGGCGAACGACCTGTGGGCCCGATCAATAATCATAACGTTTTGACTTGACTTGCGACGTATGACGGGTGTTCCTGAGCGTGGTGTTGAAGCTTCGGCATTCATCTTTGCCTTTGATACCTCCGCTTTGAGCTCTTCCATAAGATCAAGAGCCGCTGTATGTTCTTCCTCTAATTGAGCATATTTCTCAGCAAGCATCACTTGTGCCTCTTCTTGCTCTGTACCCAATTTTCTCAAACTTGTCACTTCCGCCGTACTCGTCGCGTCGCTAGCTTCCTCTGAGGCCGCTACTGACTCCGACTTTTTGGTCACGGCTTCAGCATCAAATTGTTCTGTGGTACTGGGGGATTCCCCAGCCGAAGACAATTCCGATGAGAGCGATCGCGAGGATGAGTATTGCCCTCCACCCTTTAGCTCGTTCACCCTCGCGTCTGCTAAAAAAGAAGCTGGTCTTGTCCTAGGAACCGACAAAATAGAATCACGTGAACCGGGGTGACGGGCTTCGTCGACAGCGTCTTGGAGTTCGGCCAATGTACGAAGAGCTTCCTCATACTTAACTGAAAGTAGGTCATATTCGCTAACTGTAGCTTCATGCTCAACTTTCAGGTCGACCAGTTCCTGGGTCACACTTTCCAGCTTATCCTCGACGAACTTTGATTGAGCTGGGCTTTGAGGTGAATACTGGCTACCAGTTTCTTCACTCAACGACTCCAGGGAAGTTTCGGGCTCAATCAACTCTCCATGATCGGCAGGGCCGTCAGTTTCGAGTCTTTTGCCATTTGCCGGACTGACCGAAAAGGCTGCGTCACTCTCATTTTCGATCTCCAAAATGACATTCTTTTGATTTCTCCTATTTGCAAGGCTTTGTCGACGGCTATTGATATCAGTAGAGGAAGATGGTTTGCTATCCGGGGCTTTCTTTTCATCGTCATTCCTCCCCTCGTGCTGGATGTTGTCCAAGTCGGAAAGCAGGCTATCCAGCTTTCCAAGGCTTCTTTGACGTTCAATAACGTGCTCTAAACGATCGATCTCACGTTGCATCATCTCTGAATCTTGATCGGCCTCGGCTAGGCGTTCTTCAAGAGTTGAGATGTAATCTTCAGATGTGGCTTCATTCTCGCGAATGCGAGCGATCTGTTTGCGGAGCTCCATCACGATTGCAGAATTTTTGTCTTCGCCAGAAGTATGGCCTTCGAGCCTCGTTTCTAGATCATGTAAATAACTTTCGGTATTAGCTTCTCGATCAATCAGTTTTTGCATACGCGCTTGAAGTTGTTGATTGACTGTCTCAGCATAAGCACATTTAGTTTCCTTTTCCAGAAGTAGGGTTTCGGTATTGGATAAAGTTGATCGAGTATTGGAAAGCGATTGTTCAAGACTTTGGATTGTCTTTTCGTACTCGAGGACCACTTGTTCAACCGCTTCGGCAAATGAGTTCGAGCGTTTTAGTCTCTCTGTGGCACTGTCACCCAACGTATTTTCATGAGCCTGGTTATCAGCGACCTCCTCGTCCCGAGCCCTAGCTAACTCCGATATAAGCTTGGCATGTCGTTGACTGAGGGCCGTATAATTTTCCTGCGTGTCTAGTAGCTGGTTATGTAGTTCAACTTCTCGTTCGTTTTGTCGCTCGGGCCTCTCACTCGTGGGCTTGCTGCGACGATCGCCCCCACTCTCACTGCTCCTGATTTGATCGCGAAGAAAAGCGACCTCAGCTTTCAAGCGATCAATGACAGCTTGTTTATCGCTTTCATCTGAAACTTGTTGAATTCGAGGCTTACTTTGAATAGCGCGGGCCCGCTGGGCGTACTGAACTGTATTCAGAGTTTCGCTAAGGTGAAATTCGGCCGGAGTAACACATGCAATCATGTAAGTAATCGCGTTACCTCCAAGTGAATCTTGGAGCAATCTAGTAAGCTTTGAGTCTCGGTACGACACGTGGGATCCGGCCTGTCGGGATGACAATTGTGATATAACCTTGCCCAAACTAGCCAAACCCGCATTGATGGAGATACCCTCTTTGGCTCTTTCTCCTTGTGCGCCGGTATTTTTTAATCTCTCACTGCCAGCTAAATCGACAAAATGGAATTTGCTGTCAATTGTGACCACTTCTCCGCCAGTCATGGCTTCCAGTGGAACCGAAAGTCTCTTTTCGGCGCCTTGTATCCCTTTCGCTTTGCGCTGGATCAAATTTAAACTGAACACAGCATGAGACCGTGAAGATTTGGCGTTGATCGCAGTTGCATCAGTTTGGCGAATCATAGACCCGAAATTGAGTGCCGCCATAAGATCCTCCACAGTGTTGATCTCGACCTGGTGTAATCCAGTCAGGATAATATGACCTTTAGTGTTCTCTCGAATATTGACCACCTCTCGTTCATGGGCTGATGTATGGTCGGGAACCAACAAATCTCGCAATTGCTCATTGTAAATTTCGACATACGTAGCCTTGAGACTCCAGGTTTTGTCCTCCGTCGACACAGCAGCAGGAGCTGAGGAATACCTTTTAGGAGCTCTCAGACCAGTCGTGAGATTCCGATTGGGTTGCTGTGATTTCCCGTCGCCGAGTTTCTCAAATATTGCCATGGCTGCACGTGGAATGACGCCTAGATAATGGTACATGTATTAGCATCTTCCGCATCTGAGTATCACGACACGTTGTGCAGCAGATCGATATCAGATTGAGTGCGACGGTTCTCGAACTTACCCATAACCTCGGATTTCCCCTGCTCCCCTGGACCGGATGTACCCATTGTAAAGGATTTTCCAGCGCCAGATTGTCCATATGCCAGCATAGAAACATTGTAACCTTGGATGAAGGCATTTGTGCTTTCTACCAAATATTCCCAAATACCTTCCTGATCCACATCTTCACTAAATACTCTGTCAAACACAAATATCTTCTTTCCCTGTGGAGAATCGATTGCCAAGTTTGTGGGTGAAGTAACTTGTACCATGGGTCGCTGGAATCTTTGTGGGATGAGGTCAAAGCCAGGATCGGTTGGTCGAAGGGGTGGTCTAACTCGCACAGCTGCCCAAAACAATCATATTAGCTTTGTGCTTGACACGCGGCATTAATCAAGATGACCAACATACCAACTTTGACGGCAGTCTTGCCATCCTCATCCGAGGCTCGACTTCCCCCAGCCTTACTGCTCATGCTCATGCGACTATTCGACCTTGGTACCCCTTTCATCATTGCACTCGCCGGCCTAGGCAGACTCACCTGGGGCGATTCTGGAGGAGAGCTGGCCATGGCTCTACTGGAACCTTCGTTGCGACAAAATGTATGCAAATCCCGAGGTGTAATATTATGGTGAGCCTGATTATTATAGATGGATTCGATAATGTTTCGGTAAGTGTTTAGAAGGGTTTAGAAATTGATATCTGCCAGCCCGGGTTCATCGGTTGGAGATTGGCCAAAGGAGAGTGAATATTGTTATTCTTGAGGAGTCAAGTATTGCGAATTTTGATTTCCCACCTCTCTCCTGTGATTGTCTAGGATGTATGAATGCTGCCCTTCCCTTCCCTCTTTTTTCTCGTCTGACCAACCAAAGAGAGTAAGCGAAATGGATGTTGGAGATGAATACGCGTATGGCTGTCGTTCGAAGGGCAATCAAACGAAAATGAATAGACGTGAAGATTTCCCCCTCTCAAACGCGTCCTGAGTTGCTTGGGGACATGCAGTATTAATGTAGGTTTGGAGGTATAGGCAAGAATGGGTGTTACAAAAGGATGGCTAGGTATACAAAACGATTGGGGGTGGTTCTAGGTTCGGTCAGAGAGAGACAGTCAGGCCTAATCAGCTTGTTGCGCTGATTGTCAAGAAGGCTCCTGATGTGTGTATGCAATGTGCAGGAAGGATATGAATGTGAATGTGAATATGAACATGAACATGAACATGAAGAATCACGGACAAGGGCCAATACACCAGAACCACAACCCAACCCTAAAGCTTCAATCCAGCGGAGACTAGACAAAGTGAACCTTGAAAAGTAAAGTAAAAGTTTAAGTTGCTCAACTGGGGCAATTGGCGGTTCATGGGTCTGTAGGAAGGTGGCCATGGCTTCGAGGTAATTTATACGGCACATAACAGTATAAAATGATGATGATAATCATCATCATCATCATAATCATAATTACCCTATAAACAAACACATCTTTGGTCTTGGCCAATCACACTGCCATATTGCGTGGCATGGCTGGCGTCGTGTTTGTTGGTTTCGTTTGCTTGTTTTGTTGGTCTACGAGTGCAGACTGGAAATTGTTGACTCTAGAGTAGCTGAATACTTACTAGTCAGGCAAATAAGGACGGAATAAGTAAATAATAAGAGCGCCTATTCAGCATTCCGAGGTTTTCTTCTTTTGAAGAATCTCGCAACAATCTACCATTCGAGATAGGGGTCCATGCGAGGGTCAAATTTAATCGAACAATCATAATATCAACACTCAGATATACCTAATAGCTACTCGAGCAGCAGGTCTAGATACCTATCTATTGAATCGTACTATAAGTAATGTCCATCATCAATGCAATCTATCTTTATATCCTCCACCTCCTTTTTTCCCATATGTCAGACATGATTTAGGTACAAAGCTGCATCTGCATCTGCATCTACAAGTATATCCAACCCCAGATCCCAGAAAGCTCACGCACGAGGCAGCAAGGATGCTACCTAGGTATAAGGTGCTGTACCATCCTTTGAAAGGGGCTTTAAAATGGATTTGAAGACCTGGATACCTTTTCGATCTTTTGGGTTCATTCCAACCGCGCATACAAGGTATACCGGTCTGAGGATAAACCTTGTTGAGATCCATAAGCTAGATAGGAAGTCGATCAGCCCTTCATCTTCAAATCGGGATTCTTACTTTTTCTCTGGGCAGATTAGATACTTACGGGCAAAGACGCAGACGACGTTATAGATGTCTCGAATCATGGTTGGTGGATGATACTGTCTGTACTACCTACCTGGGCCCATCACGACCGTGAAGGAATATTGAAGGAGGCGGCACATCGCTTGATGCAGTCATCAATAGGCAATAGACAATACGTACAGCATAAACATACTGATACCTCGGGAAGGGTAAATAAGAAAAGGGTGTTGTCCAATGTTATGCTATCGATTCTATTGACAAGGCATGACCAATGACCAGCGGGAGAAAGTTAAGGCAAACCCCGCTGAAATTTAAAAAAACGGCTATAGGAGGAAATGAGGTCTCAGTAGCAGTCGCTTGGGTAAATGGAAATGGAAATGGATATAATTGGCTGCTCTCAAAAACCCTAAAAACATGAAACTGGCTGTAACCACGCAAAAAGTCAAGGTTGATTCTTACACCCAAGGGAGATTGCATTATTGTCTCTATCGGGCTTGGAAATTCACGACACGCATGTCAAGAGAACAACAAGTCATCGATACACATTCATGGAGAGACGTATATCCTCACTGGCCAGAAACAAAAGTGCTCAAAGCCTCATGGTCAGTCTGGACCTGAATCTATGGCGTTAAACGAATCGTGGAGAAATTCACATGATCGGACTTTAACCCCTGAGGTCGGTTGTTATATCAATACTCTACTTAGAGAGATACCCTCTTCAATCTCTTGTACGAAGTATCGGCCACCTTCACTGCTGCATGCATCGGAAACTCTTATGGTGCATGCTTTACGACCTGCATATTATATTACTCGTATATATATGCACGCCTTGGTTCAAGTTATTGACGAAACAGGTTTCTTCAATTATTTTTGGAACCTTCGTAATTGGGTATTAATTATTTCAAGATACAGCATTGAAATCTTGTACAGGACTCCGTAGAGAACAAAATTTCTAGGTGTTTGTGCGAGTAATTACAGTACTGATGGAAGTTGACCAATGGCACAGAAATCAAAAATCTCTGCTGGTCGAGCCCAATTCGAAGATTATATCAAAAATATCATTTTACAGTAGTATCTTCTTAATCTTTCAAATTCTCGGAGTTAAAAATTACTTGAATTAATCAAAGTTGAGTAGTATATCATTTATATCTTCCAGAACATTTAAATATTCATTATAAGTGCCGATAAATCTTGATGTAATTTGAAAAGTACTCGAGTAGCGGCTATGGTTTGAACTTTCTTTGTTCGGACAACTTGTCGGCTGAGAAATTATTCCCCTGAGGACCTTGACCTATTCCTTTCTTCGGGATCGGGCAATCGAAGATCACGTGGCTGCAATTGTGATACGGAATGGACGTCCGAAAACATTGGCTACGTTTATCTCAAAATTCAGATCATGGAGCGTGGAGTTACGATATAATAATTACGCTAAATTGCACGGCTATTAAGTGAATATTCGGCAATTCGCCCAGTCGGTACTTTGGACCAATCATAACCTGAGAAAAGTCAATCTCTAATTGGCCGGCTGAGAGATTTATGATTATATAATCACTGAAGGGTCCACCCGGTGGCCTGAGGCGGGACGTTCCAAATATTCATACTCCGTACTGCGTGCAGCATGGGCTGCATGAGCTGCATGGCCTTTCAATCACTTGACAAGCTGATGCCACTCTCCACTGCAGCTCACTTCATCATCACCTTACCATCTTCACCGAGGTCGGAAGTCATCTTTGATGTTCGTGCAGTATCAACAACACGACCTCAGCATGTGTCCAAGCATACAGGAAATGGACCCAATCTATTTTCATCCAATGCGAAGCTGAGCCGCGCCGCCTTCTACAAGACGACTTCATTTTCAGATGACAATCTGTTTTGGATATCTCCAATCCCATTTACGAATTACGGTAGCTTAAAACTTGGGTCAAACTCCATGAGAGATGCTCAGCCTCATCTATTCTTGCACGAAGGGTCTCTGAACCTAGTCTCGACTATTATCAAATGGCTTGTGAAAACATTTCGCCGCTCATCACACCGGTGTTCTGAAACATCTGGTGAACGGATGATCCTCGATCCATCAGGCACAAATCTCATATGCGATTTTAACCTCACAGCTCTCTATCTTGTGCACCACACTCTTCTGGTGATAATGATATCCAACTTCTTGACTACTCTCACAATTTGGGAAACTACGCTGCGATGAGCAAGCGTGCCATCTTGAGGATGCCAGGTGAATATAACTCCACGGCAATTCATTATGGTTTCCGAAAAGCTACCGCGGCCCGGCAAACCTTATCTTTTACGTCAGATATACATCTTCCTCCGATTAGCAGATTGAATACAAGACGCCTGGAGAATATACATTTGCACAGCATACTTTGTACAGTAGACGATCATCCACCGGTATACACGCGCGTGCATTATTCACCTGCAAAAGTATAACCTACGAATTGACAATGCCGAGATGCATGCACAAGCATGCCACGGTATCGAAGTTTTTCCTTGCCAAGAGCACTGAAATACTGGAGCGATCGCAGATACCAACACCGTTAGCAAGTGCAAAAGTATCATTGATCAAAATCCTCTCTCTGTATCTAGCCCTAAAGTCCACATCAAGTCCTACTCTCGCCAAAGCCAAAGAGCTTTTTCTTTGATCTACGGCGAAAGGAGGTCAATGAGGAGCGAAGCATTACCAAACTCATACAAATATCGTTCGGCCTCTTCATCTTCATTCATTCACGCCATGCTTCACTTGCATATCCACACATCAATCGTATCACACTACCATCTAGCGGCCAAGAAGTAAAGTCATTCTAGTTTAAGGCCAACTTTCTCGCTTCGTCATCAGATTTCTGCCATGCTATATATACTTTTACCCGTTCAAAAACTAACCATATAAAGTTAACTTTCTCTTCTTGTTTAAAGCTGAAGCGAGTGTTCTTTTAAGCATCTAATCTTTTGGTCGATGATGGACAGGTAAATGAAAAGTTTATAGCCTAATTCTATCTCTATCATCTTCTGCATGAATCATGCAGCATGATTCTTCTTCCACATCAGAAAGGAAAAGTATTCCAGAGACATCCCAATCCTCCCCCTCATTTCCAAATTCAGACTCGAAGTATAAGTGAAAGTTCGAATCTTTCCATACCAAATTGATGCCCCTAGCATTTATGCGTTCTCACAAGAGAACAAAGACGAAAGATTGAAATTCGTATTACTTGGTATATACCTACTAGGTAGTAATTACATCCCTTGATGCCTCAGCATCACCAGATAAAACAGGACAAACCCAAAATCAAAATCAAAATCAATTAGTATCGACAATATCTCCAATCTATCCTTGATACCCACCAAGTTCAATAGACCCAGCAAATATACATACATCCCAGAATCGTCATCTTTACGCTCCTGGACCCCCCTCACTGGTTGGTATCCCGCGATTCCGCCATGGCTAAAATGTATAAAATGCAATCACGTGAGCTTTCTTACCAGCGACGGAGACCACCCTGATGATACCTTTATTCGCTTCATCTTTCTCTCTATCCATATGAACATCATCCTTCAAGTTTCTTATGCAGCGGAAATTCATGCAAGAGCATACCCTGGTCGGGGAGACCAAATAAAGGTTGCTTTTAGTAAGTATCTCGAGGCCTCTTTTTCCAAGAAAAAATAAAAATAAATAAATAAAACGTTTGGGGGTTAGCCATTTCGATGTTGCGATTGCTGACTGGGGTTGGAGGGAGAGTGAGGGAGGGAAATGTGGGAGTGAGGTGTTGGTTGGGTGAAGGTGTTTGGTTCGTGCGTGTATTATCTAATTATCACCTACGAGTACTCGAGTAATAGCTCAAGTCTACATTAGATACCTAGGTAATTAGGTATTAAGGTTAGTATGTGTAAAGCCTGGTACCATATTATGATGTCAATAGTGAGATATTTCTAGCCTTGCTATCAAATTACCAAGCCAGATAGGATGGGAACTTTTGTAATCATAATGGGATAAAAGGTCATAAGACGTCAAGGCCTCGAAAACTCTAGCTATCTAACTGCCAGGCCAGACAAACCCCCGCGCGGTCATCATAACTTCATTACGAGTATCTTTCCCAAAAAAACACCTTCTCTATGCATCTATCTCGTCACATCTCCATCACTGACTGCATCTCTGAGCTGCCTTGCAATCTTAGCTATCATGTCTTTTTCCCAGACCCTGTACGCAGCTCTCTTTTCCTCGGATAAATAATCCACTTTCATTTGTCGCATTGTTCCGAGTCCATATCTCATTTCGTGTTCTCGAACATGAGCCCTTCCTCCATCATCTAGCGCCTCCTCACTCTCTTGGTCGTCTTCTTCATCGTATAGACTATCAGTTTGTTCTGCGATGTTTAGATACCAATCCATTTTCAAGCACCCTTTCCCGGTAATCTCCATCACCCATTCATTGACATCTCCCGCATTACTACTTTCCTCCTCCTCTCCGTCTTCTTCATTTTGTACGTCATCACCCTCGGGTAGATCCCATCCATCCCATCCCTCATCCCCAACTTTCCTCCCTACCTCCTTATCCCTCCTCGCCTCCCTCAGGGCTCCCAGTGCCCTCAGCCTATTCTCCAGAAATTCTTCACCACTGACTACCCTCTTCAGCTTCAACTTTTGCCAAATGATGGCAAAGACCACCATCATCATCACCGGCCATCTCCCCATTTTCTCTTCCCCCTTCCTCTCCTTTTCCCTCTCCCAAAGAATCAAGCTCTCTACCCCAGCCAACACATGCGGGGTCGCCTCCTTCATTTCGAACTTTCCACATAGTTCTCTCCCTACTACACCCACCCATTTAGGGATTTGGGCATCATCTCTCTTTTCATATTGTAGCCCTTTTTTCGAGGTGCGGAAACTCGCAAGACTCTTGGATCTCGAGGGCGTGCTGCGTTGTGGAAGGGGTAGGATGGTTTTTATGGGGCTATCGTTTCTACCTGATGTGCGTTTCTTGGGGATTTGTGCCGATGAGGATTTCCCACTGAGCGTCGCATTTCCATCTTCCCCGATCCTCGCGCGTTTCCTCGGCGTGGTGCTAGCTAGAGAATCCTCAATGTATGCATATAGTCTCTTGTAAACCCTCGGGGGAACTGGAGGTCGTGGTTCGATTTTGGGAAGGTTCAATGTTGTTTTGAGACTGGGCACAACTTAGTAACAAATAAGCAAAGTGCGACTAATAGCCAGAGAAAACAAACCGTTCGCAGGCAAGATTGGCACAGGCGT
This sequence comes from Monilinia aucupariae, assembly GCA_002162555.1. NCBI lineage: Eukaryota > Fungi > Ascomycota > Leotiomycetes > Helotiales > Sclerotiniaceae > Monilinia > Monilinia aucupariae. The sequence goes on from NGKF01000012.1 coordinate 238,013, forward strand.
AAGTTCTCCCAATCTCCTGCTCTTGATTCAACGAACACTTCACCCGCGACTGGGCAATGAGGGAACTGGTTAGGTCGAGAAGCTCCGGGGGGGGAGCGCCAGAATGTCGGGGTATGAGGTTGGAGAGAACCAGGGAAGTTGCTTGATTCATCTTGTGGACTTCTTGATTATTGCATGAGTTTCGATCTTCGCTATGGTAGAATCTATGAATATCGCACGCAAAGAGTTGCGAGGTTGAATTGGTTTGTAAATAAAAGGTTCGTCTGTCTGTATATCGAAAGCTCCCCAACCCCCAAAATTGAATTCTGAATCTCTACATAAATTTGATTGGTGTGAATATAGTAATCAACGGTGACTCGTCATCATCGCAAAATACTCCTATATTAAATTCGTGTAATATGTATTTGCCGTCTATAATTTTCTATAATTTAGAGATAAAAAATTGTTCCAGATAGAAATCTATTTTGGGCGGTTTTTGTGTATGACAGATACTAATAGGGCCAATAGGGCCAATAGGGCCAGTAGAGCCTAATTTGAGCTAGCCCCGTGTCTAATACCTGCCTGCACTTATGTCGGACCCCGGAGCTTACCCCTGGATTTTATATCAATGCGTCTCGCCTGGTGGTCTCAGGATGCGATTTTAATTCCATTTTGCGACTTGCGACAAAAGACACCTTTCCCCACGGCTGAACGACCTTGAACGATCTACGATAACTGCTTACGATGATGACGATGGGACTGGGCAGGATAGGCGGACTTTTGGCTTGTGTGGGATTAGTTGTTGCGCATGGCGGTGTGGCACATCAGAAACCTTTAGTCGTGGATTCGAAGGCGGATTGGGCTACTAAACATATGGCCGGTGCGATTCCTCCCACCTTCTCTGCTTCCACCTTCTGTCGAGGGCGATTCTGTATCAATTGGCTAATTCACACACAGAGGAACATCGCATAGAAAACTTCGATGCCGGCGCCTTCTTCACACTGCACGATTTCAACGGTAATGGCGTATGGGAGCCAGCGGAGATACTGAAATTCTACGGCATGGAGGATGAGACGGCAAAGAATGTGCCGCAGGAAAAAAAGGATGATTTACTGAGGGAGATATTGAGGCTGATGGATTATAATTATAATGGGCATGTGGAGAAGGAGGAATGGGATAGGTTTTCCTCGGGTGGCGGGTTACTGCCGGATTTTGGGCTGGGGCCAGGACATCATTGGGATATTGAGATGGAGTATGAGATTCACCATTGGCAGAAGTAGGTTTCATTTCTTGTTGGGACAGCTGGGGAGGGGTGAGTTGAGTGGATTTTGGGCTAATGTGAAGCAGATACCATGATGAAAATACGAAGGAAGAGGATTTGATACATCCGGAGGATATTAAACATTTCAAGCAACACGATGATTTGGAGGATGAAGCCGACAGAGTTGCGGCATTGGATAAGTTGTCCATTGTTGAACAGAACATTCCCGATAAGTTTAGAAGGGATAAGCAATGATCCTGTTGAAAATATAGATATGATTAATGATAATAAGGACCAACCATATACCAGATAGATATGTATCATTACTGAACCATTCGATATTTCTAATTCCATAGAGTTTTCTTCTCCGTTGACTTCAAATGATGTCAATAGTTGAAGATATCATTCCCACATTCAGAGGTTATCTTTTGGGAGCTGCCTTCTTCAATTCCCTCATCGTTCCCTTGGCCCTTTTGCTCAGATCCAACCCGAAAGATGCCGGGAGTTTTATTGAACCGTATTCCGCGCATTCTTTCGGGGCCAAAATGAAGTCTACACATGACAGGACTTTAATTATTGCGAAGGAAATCAAAAACCTGTCTATAATCAAATGGCAAAACCACATAACTTCCCGTTGGGCAAATTCCTCCGAGATGAGATTTCATTCCAGCGACACTCTTGGATATGAGGGTGTCACTGTCGCTATTCAATCACCCCCAACCGTCCGAACGCGACTATAACGCAGCGGTCGATGAGATGCTTGATGTGTATGAATATGGGAGAATTCTTTGACATGGGGCGTTTACGCGAATTCGGGGGCGGTGTTAGGGAGGCGAGAGGGTGGATCACTTGGTTTGAGAGAGGGATACTAGCGAGGGCCGCGAGACAAATTTTCTCACTTCACATCCTCTTTTTGATTCTTATAAACCGTATCTCGGCCAGCTCGTTTGTTTCTGGGTTGTAAGGATGGAAACTCAAAGGCTGACTTGTGTATGTTTTCAAGTACATACTCTCTCTTACTCTACAAGCTGAATTTGGGGTAGAAAGCTACCCAAGATCGCCCCTTTCGGGAAATTGAAACGATGGAAGATGTGAACTCACATATCCCACCGACCATTGAGATCTTGCAACCGCTTGTTCATGAGCAGAGCATTATGGGTGGCTCTGCCGTCATTAATTATGCGCTTTAAGCATTTTCCTAGATTGGCTTATTCACCAAAAGCGCGTTTGTGGCTCTCCATGTGACATCCTCAGATTCTTAGGGCGGTATGGGTTGCAAATCGCCGGGATGATTGGTGGCGTGGAGGATATTCTAAGTACGAGATTATCTCCATCGGTCGAGATATGGGAATACAAGCTCCAATCGAATCATTATGATTAGTAAAATCACAACAAGTAGAAGTTGCTCGCTAAAGCTTCCTGGGAGGATTGGTATCATTGATTATTTCCATTATGTCGACTTTGTGATGTTTGAAGCGAAACGAGTTTGTGGTGAAATTAATTCGGATTTGGTCGTGTATGCGATGGAAACCACGATTCCAAACTTCAAAATATCATTGTGGGTAATGAAATGAGAAAATTTGAGAAGGCTACATACAGTTGGGTTTGGAGAGAATGGGGAATTATATATTGTGGGAACAGCTACATGAGCTCCAGTGTTTTAGTCCTCCCGACTCTCCTGTCAGTTCGAGAAGGTTGCAGCAGTTAGATGTCATACTTTCTGTATTTCATTTGGTAATAAAAACATCGAAAACGCAATGCCAAACATCGGGAGCAAAAGTCTTGACAAATTCGACATGCTCAACCGTAATTTTCCTCTCATCAAGCCGGGCCTTGAGCCAGGTGTGAAACATCTGTTCAATCTCCCCCTTCCTGCTTTCCACATCGGCAATCCCAACATTTTCGTGCAAATGTAACCATCCCTCATCACCCAAAATATGCATAGCGGTTCTCCACGTAGGTTCACTTGTTGGCAAGAAACCACAATTCACATGTTTCACCATCCCAAGGCCCTTCATGCTTCCCAACCTCCGCTCCGCCTCTACATTACTCTCCAAGAATACCACAATCCTCTCATCATCAACCTCTTCAACCATCTCTCCCTTCCTCACG
>NGKF01000012.1:241464-275069 GCA_002162555.1 Monilinia aucupariae
CAAAATATCCAATCCCCGCATATAAATCCACCGCTGTCCAACCCTCCCTCTCATCCCTACCTATATCCTTCCCATTCACGCTAGCCACTGTACCAGAATCATGAAACCCCAATAACCTAGCCTTCTCCTTCACATTCCCCCTACTAAACATTGTCCATCTCGGTGCCCAAACCTGTTCAATTCCATTCTGTTTCGTACTCACCCAAAATGCCTCTTTGAAATCTTCTTCCGTAGGCTCATCGCCCTTAAAATCTGGCCCGAAATCTCCATATAACATGAGCAATCCACTGGGACTTCTCAATATATTTTCTGCCTCTTTCCGACTTTCGTCTTCTCCCCTCTTTCCCTTTTCGTGAAGAGGGATCCCGGCATTGATCGCGAGATGCGTGAGCTTCTTGCCTTCTTTTTTGGATACACTCTGGAGGATCTGTGTAAAGAGATTCTCTTTTTGAGAGGAGCTGATAAGAGCAAGGAGTGAAGTCCAGCGTGGCGAGGAAAATGATCCGGAAGGGAGAAGAAGCATGGGGGAATATACTACCCAGCGTTTAGGAGACGAAGTAACAAGCGTGTCGATCGAAGCCGAGATATCTAAAAATAACGTGGAAGGGAGGGTTTGGAAAAACGACCGGATGGTGGACTCGATAGGATTTTGAGGTTTTGGTTTAGGGGGACGTTTACTTTTGGGCCGGGGTATAGTATTTGGTTCCATGTTTGATATCAAATGGAGGACGAGACGCTTCAAATGTTTTCGAGTTGTGCTTGAGGTTAAGAATTGTGATCGAAGGTCAAAAGGATAATTATCTTTTAACCTTCTCGCGCCACCAGGTGTACTCACGTTTTGATTATGTAAGCTCCACATTCCAACCTCGATTTTTTCCTCGCAGTGACTGACTTCATGCAATCTAAATACCCCTATTCGTTAAATTCTTCTACAGAAAATGGTTTAAACCACGATTATAAAAATTCGAGAAATCAAGCAAGACTACTAAAGATTTTGAGAAGCTAGAGGTTAAAGAGCCCATCCCATATATCTACCTGATCTTTCTATTTGGTCTAATGTATCGTTCCTGGCGAGCTTCTGGGGACCTATACTCGTATTCATTGCCTTGAAGTCCTGGCGAGGGTCTCTTTGCTCCCAAAATCATAAACAGCCTCCCAGTGAGCTCCGTTGCAAGATACTTAGCCGCCGAGTCCTCTTCTTGTTCCCAAATTGTATCCCTCTTTTTCTTCTACGCTGTCTCGTTATCGTTTTAACCATATTGGTGTTGATGATGCTGAGAAGGTTTCTTGGCTTGAGATATGAAACATCAGGGATGATGATTAAGATGCATGCTATAATTTCCTGTTTCAATCGTTTAGTGACCCTTTGGCAATATTTTCCTGAGTAGGGAAATTCTGGCATCCGTGGCTGGACCAACTGTTGATAACATCTAAGATTTGGCGAGAAAGGGCACTTCACAAACATAACCAGAAGAACTTGAAAACACGAGTGACCTTGATCTCATGCTGAAAGAGAGGGTCAAGATGCTGCCCTGGTGGATTGGCTTTCAGGTAGCCATTAACGAACAACCTCTACGTTGATGTAGGTATACCATATACGACAATGTACTCTAGAAGGAGCTACGTCTGAGTTGCTTTTTATTGACTCCGTAAACAAATTCTATGTTCTCACTCCCCAGATCATTCGTCTGATTTCCAGCTATAAATTATTAAAGTATAGTGATTGTGAAAGCAGGACCGTGATGCACCTCCCGTCCTAAATACTGTTTGCACTCTTCCAATAAGGACTCCTCCCCACCTCCCCATGAACCGTTTTATGCTCCTTCGAAATTCAACCTTCAAAAAAGCATTTGTTTAGGAATTCTCCCTTTCATATATTCGATGCTCGTACAATTCCGTAATCGTATAGTCGTATAGTCGTATAGTCGCATACTCGGCAATGGATTTTACATGCTTAAATTAACTTACGATGATGCTAGGATGGGATGGTAGGTGGCCACAACTTCGCAAGGTCTTCAAACCACCTCCAAAAAAGAGCAGAGAATTGCAACTGTTCACTCCGAAAAATCAACATGAGAAAATAGCAAGAAAACAATCTGCCAGATCACAATCGCTAGCTGCTAGGTCGAGAGTATATTGAGTTCGTGTCAACGGGGATGGCTCTAGTACGGTCGATAGGTACATCATGAGAACCATTCGGCTCTGGACATTCTATCCGATGACGGGCAGTACAGCATTTTACGGTCACAGCTACCGGTAATCCTATGAAGAATTGAAAAGAACTGACTAATTCGGATCGTGGGCCCGGATCACCAGATCTAGCTTCAGCTCGTTTCCTGATGCACTTACTCACTACAACACCAGGTAAATACCAGACATCAAACAGCCAAATTCAGTATTTCAAACAGTCTCGAACACAACCGACATAGAAAATCCCCGCAGGTGATTGCTACTGTATCCTCAAAAGTATAGCGACACAAACAAACGTAGACAGACGCGCAATCAAAGCCTCGAAAGCATCTACGAGTACCCTACCCTACCGCACCCTACCCAGAACCAGTTAAGCACTCGGTACCTAATTCACCCCAGACCGATTCGACTCGGATCGATCGAACGAAGCCAGAAGTCAATACTCTACACAACAAATGAATAGAGAATCATCCCATCCAAACCCAAGCCTGCATTATGTCGCGCATGAACATCAAATATCACGCAGTGCAACTAATTGACTGTACTAGCAAAGCAATAAATGCAGCGTGAAATATCTTAACCGTTTTATACGCATCTTCCATCTTCCATCTTCCATCTTCCATCGTATTAGATGTATCTGTTCCATTTCGATCGCATCGAGATAATTCAACCTAGAACTAATACTACCACACTATACCATACCAAACTAAAGCAACAGCATTTCTTTCCCTCTCTCCCCCTTTTTCTCCCACTTCTCTCCCGAACCCATATCCATATCCATATCCAAATCCAAATTCCTTCTCCCCAACACCACACAACCAACACATCCAACACAACACCATAAAATCCCCCATATTTCCCAGATCCCCCCAAAACTTCCCCAATGTACAACATCCATCCTATCCATCCTATCCACCTCCCCCCAAAAAACTAATAATATCGTCATAAAGAAGAAGAAGAAGAAGAAGAAGAAGAAGAAAAAGAAGAACAGCAAAAATAATCATTCCAGAAAAAAAAAAACAAAAAAAATCCACCCTTTTAAAATTCCAAATTCCAAATCCCAAATCCCAAATTCCAAATCCCGAGCTTCACCTTCTCAAACGCAAGAAGAATGTGAAATGACTTGTCGAAGAATGTACATGACCGTAATCTCTTACCTATATAAGGAATGCTTGCTCTCTTCAACTTCATTCCCTCAAAATGCCTCTCCTCGATCGTGATTCCCACTATTCACTTGAAAATATAGAATCCCCATCACATCACACAGAACATGCTTTATCGTTAGAAGACTTTTATTCAACTGTTCTACAGCCACTCTCTTCCCCTCTTCTTTAAAATGCCATTCCTCATTGCATGTTACATGCAACCACGTAACTAACTGACTGATCAAATCGGGTATTATTCTCAATTCACGCCATCGCTCCATCTTCCCCCCTCCCCTCCCCCAAAAATATAGTACAACATCATAGTACATATCGTTCCCATCTATCCATCCAACCACCACCAAGCAACCTTCTTCCATTATCGAACCAGAAGTCGATGTCTCTTTATTCATCCATGAATCCATCCTCAAACCCCAGCAAGAAAAAGAAAAGAAACCCATCTCAAAAGGATTGGAGCCAAGTATTCTTACTTGCAAAAAAACAAAAAAAAAGTGTTATAAAAAAATTGTGTTGGTGAGTACCTAGCAGCTAAACCCAGTAGCAAAAGATCAACATACATTGCCTCGATATTAAACGCCCCTTTCGAAGGTAAGCCGGGTGAAATAGAATTTGAGATCGAAAGTGAGATCGAGAAGGTAAAGAGAGGAAGTCGGTTGCGAGAAGATTAATGCCATGAAGTAATATTAATCCATTCCAAGTTTCTTCAAGAGCATTAATGGCTGTAGTGGCTAGCGGCCACCCAGGGCACTTATTCGAGCACCTGCAGGTCGGTGGAGTAATGCTGGCTTTCCGTTCGACTTATGACGCATACTTCCGGTATCACTTCTATCGCCGAGTTCCTCGTCACTATCTTCGATGATCTTAGTGGGTAGATCGTCTCTACTATGGTATTGCTGGCTATGTCTTTCGGGTGTGGTGACGGAACTAGCGATAGACATAGCCGTGCTGGATCTGTGGCTAAGATCTGGGGTCGGAGGAACGCTGGAAGAACGTCCACTTGGGTGAAGCATACTGTCTTCGCCCGATTGTTCGCCATCACTGGTCATGGCTGAAACGTTACTTTCACGATGTCTTCTCTGCTTCTCTCTCATGGCAAGCTCCTCCGCTTCGGCATCAGCATCATGAGCCATCATGAGACCTTCCACAGCAGCCGCGCATTGATCACTAATGTTTCGAATGATGTGAGCGATGGCATCGGTTTTATCCCGAAGATGACGATCAGCGACATCTGCAATGCTGATCGCACTGTAACGCTTGCTATTGCGCACACTACCAACCAATCTTGCCTCCATATCCGGAGTCATATCGTCACCAGATCGGTTGCGTAATTGTGAACGAGACGGTGTGCGAGACGATGCACGAGATGATCCACGTTCTGAAGCTGCTCTTGATGAAGATCTCTTAGCCTCAATCCTACCTTCCTCGACGATATCGCCCATACTTTCGGCATCATCTTGGTCGAACTCGGCATCGAGGTATTCAGTCATATCTGGAGTCTTCTGGATAGTGCGGACCAAGTGCTCCAAGTGGTGGGATTGGCCACCGATAAGACTTCGCAAATGCAACACGACACGTTGCGCCTCATCCCGTTGTCGGAGAAGGGTGGAATTAGTGCGTTGAAGCTCCGCGAGTTCTTTCTTGTTGCGTTTACGTTCACGCTCGAGTTCCTCGGCAATTTCTTGTTGAAGAACAAGTGCTTCGAGAGCATCATCACGTTGCTTCTCTGTACCAGCAAGGCGAGTGTTGAGACGAGCTGCATCATCCTTCTGCTGATCGATAAGACCTGTGAGGCGTCTGTTCTCTCGTTTGTGAGTTTCGATCTTGACCTTGAGATCTTGAGTTTCCTTCGTAAGTTGCTCAGCAAATGCTTGGAACTTGAGAAATTGTTGTTTCCAGCTTTCAAGTTCTTCAACCAAAAAGTTGTTTCTCTTCGTAACTTTGCCGAGTTCTGTATCCATGCGACCCTTGAGATTGATGAAGTCTTGCCAGGCCTCAAGCGCATCTCTGGAGTATTGATTTCTCTCGCGTACAATCTCGTTCAAATGTCTCATGGAAACCTTGGTCATAAGAGGTTTCTTCTGAGCACCTCCGAAAACAGCCTTGATTCCGGTATTTCGTCCCTGAAAAAGTTAGTGCATTTTCAAAAAGACAAAACCATAGATTACTCACCATCTTCTCACAAACGTGATCCATCACGGCCATGGTAGCATCCTGGTTCCACCATTCTGGGTCTTGGATAGACTCAACCTCTCCGCGCATAACGATGATTTGGCCAGCTGGAATCAATTTTCCACCACCGTAAGCTGAGCGAAGATGCTGTGGTACACCTGAAGGTGTTACATCACCGTTGAGAGCCTGAGTAATACGGTTGACCATCTTTGTGCGTTGACCAGCGGTCAAAGCGGTAGGAGGGCTAGATGTTAAAACGAAGTTGCGATCCAAATCCACCACCAAGGCATCTGTAGGCGCAGTAAATAGAGATCGACATTCTGCAGTAATTCCAAGAATGTATGGTCCGGGTTCCTGAACAAGTTCCTGGGCATGTCTAGCATGAACAACTGGAACATAAAGACCACTCCATTCGTAAACTCGAACAAAATATCTGATCGTCTCCGAAGCGACGGTGAGCATGGCGGGATAATGAGAAACGAAGATGATGCGGCGCGTGGGTGATAAAGCTGCCTCGACTACTCCTACAATGTTAGGAATAGATAGGCAGGAGAACAGTGGCCACATGGCAAAGTTCTGGAAGCCTGTGGGAGAAGATGGAAATTGGTAACAAAGTGCATAATCCTTCATGTCGATACGCACGAGATCATTGAGTCTAGGAGCTGGAAAACTCAATATTCTCGAGACCTCTTCAGCATGGAAAAGATTAGTGGCTTTATTCCAATGAATCCACATTCCTCTGAGATAATCTCCTAACAAGTTGTACAATGGATATCTGGAAAGGAAAGATAGGCAGTAGGGGATCCAGTAGGTCTCGTCGGCCGATTCATAAAAGTCAGATTCTGTTCTTCTTCTCAATTCCCGAATTGTCTCTGCACGCTTCTCATCTGCTCGGGACCAAACTCGTAGGGCAATACCATACAGCGTGTGTGAGGAATCCTGTTGAAGGACGAAGGAATGGTGAACACAATGAGGTTGACTGCGTCCTGTGCATATTTCGACATCGTGAGGAAAGCATGCCTGTTATCAATTAGTAAATCTTACCAAGAACTGAAGTTTTTTCCCCTTACCCTCATTGCTGAGTGAAGAGATCTAGCGATTTCATTATCTTGCTCAAGTCTAGGGCTACTACCCAAAATCTCAGGAAGCCAAAATTGACCAACTGCGCCTTTCATATGCTGAATCTTTCCTTGTGCTGGAGCTGGAGCCTTCACCCATTGTGCTGGCTCTCTTCCAACACCGCATACCATGTATGCATGAGTGAGCGTCTTTGGCGTTCGTGCTTGAGGCTTGGCATTGAGTGCAGAAGGGATTGGTTGTGTGATTCTGGAGTGGAGGGAGGAAGTTCGGCTGGGGATTATAAGGTTATGATCCTGGTTGTTCTCTCGAGTACTGGGGCGCTCATCACCACGATCTCTGGTCCTCGGACGAATGAAGTTGGCCGAACTTGTAAGAGATGGAGCCATTGCTGGATGATGTTATGCGAAATGGAAGCTCTGAAGGTTGTAGAATCCAAGAATGCCCCCTCCTCTTGATGGAGTGGAACTAGATTTGAGAGAGTGTGGAGAGAACTTGTCGAAGATCCTATCAGCTCCGACACAAGTACGTACGTTTGTGATGATGACAAGGCGTGGTGAGAGTTCAAGAGAGCGTATGCAGTGAATTGATTCTATCGGTCGGTTTCGGGCATTTGATTTTGGACATTCACTTTTTTGGTCCTGGAACTATTGCCCTAATTTCCTCCAAAATTTCGCGGTAACCCCTTTTCTGTAGAATGAATATTTCTTTCTTATGTTATGTGTCGTCCCGGCGTGAATCAGTTGATGACAATAGAACCCTTTTCTTATCTTTCAGTTCAACCCTACGTTTCTGCTGCTTTCTGCAAGATGCAGCTTGTCGTGCAGTCGCGAAATGCAAGATTGAGGGAGGAAGGGATGGAGAAGCAAAGGAAAGGAAATGAAAGGAACGAAATGAAAAGGAAATGAAGTGAAATGAAGGAAGGAAGAAGGTCAAGGAAGGGGAAGGGGAAGGGGAGGGACGAGATAGATCCAGATGAATGAGACTGATGAGAAGAATGGGAATGGGAATGGGAATGGAGATGGAGATGGAGATGGAAATGAGAATGAGAATGAGAATGATGAGATTGAATGGAAAACAGGCATAGGAAGCAAAAAAAGAGGAGCATGCACAGAAGAGAAGATTAAGAAGAGATGACAAGAGTAATCCAAGTTCCCAGCCAAAGCCCATGTCTGTTATTCAGTGTTAGCTTGGTTTTGCTTTTTATTATGATTTGGGGAAAAGGGTAGGTGGTATCAGGGTTTAGGGGGGAATTGCATCAAGGGTGTTCAGGGTGTCAAGGGTGTCGAGGCTTCGCTTGATTGGTTCCAGAAGATGAGATACATACATGGTGGGGTCAGATTCAGGAGATTGGATCTTATATATACTGATAATGAGAGTTGGTTAATTATAAGAGGTGTTACTTTTTCCATATAAACAACAGAGAGAGAGAGATATATCTATATATCGCAGAGGTACTGGAGTAGGATGTTGTATGTTTGTTTGTGCTCCAATCCGAGTCATACCTCATCGAGTGCTATACTAAAAATGAACATACTCGCTTAACACGGATCTCATCCACCAACCAGCTTAGGAGGATTTTCAAATGGCGAGGGTTTTGGATTTGGTCATAAATGATCGTATATATCCATTTACATACGGGTTATATATACTCTAGAAGGATCAAATGCAGGTACAAATTGAGGGGTACTAGTACTTGCAACATGCATTAGTGCGATGTGATATTACAGGTTACTCCATCAAAAGCTATCCAGCCATCCAGCCATCTAGCATCTAGCATCTAGCATCTAGCATCTAGCATCTAGCATCTAGCATCTAATCATCCAATTGCTCAGTTAATAAGTTACCAAGTTACCAAGTTGCCAATCCATCAAGTTATCAACTTGCCAGATCAAAGTTACCAAAGTTATTATCAATTGAAAAAGAAAACAAGAAGAATATAATTCATGCAAGCCAACCAAGCACACCCGACACCATCCACCAATCAACCCCTTCATCACCGTCAGCCATCAAGCAAAAGAAGAAACCTTAACAAAAGCCCAGCCAGCCCTTATCATTCTCGTGTCGACTTTGGCCTCATCAGCCAAAGACGCAATCAATCCTGCAAGTATCCTTCTACGTAGCCATCAAATCTCTTCCCCCCTCCATTTCTGATATATGACATGGTACAAAATCTTAATCATGTACAGACACGCCAAACCTTGTGAGGTTGTGCTACGGTCCATCATGGTCAAAATGTGGTTTTCCGCTTTCACTCTTGAATTACTCCGGAGTCCGCACAGGAGGTACAGGACACAACTCGCAATTCGCAATTCGCAATTCGCAACGCTTGACTCTCGACTCACAACCTCACTGGTGCAACCAAAGAGAAACCTCTCCACCTTTCAGGGGATTTCCCTTTCAGGAACCGACATAGGAACCGACACACAAGCACAAGCACACAGGCACAAAGCACAGGCACAAACCAAAGCAAAGCACATGAGACTGGAAAGCACAAGCACAATGATTTGTAGCCGCTCCGCACATGTGGCCTCTGTTTAACCTACAAGTGGGTCAGAATGCATTGTTTCCTATCAAAAAAGATGCTATCACACACAGTACGTCTTATGATTATTTGCATCGGCAGTTATTTAATCAAATTTCTCCGATTCAAGTGGAGTTCCTGTATGTATGATGTCCTGTAATCAATCCAAACCAGTCAACTGGAAATGGAAACGGGCAGCCCCAACTTTATTGGATGTTTCTTGGCCTTTGCATATGTTTGATTCTGATCGCAAAATTGCTACTGTATTGTATCTGGACCGGGATGGTATTGGAGTTCGGAAGAGTAACCGGTACAATCATATCAATCCAACAGTTGTTGGACTGGCTACTCGTACTGCTGTTTTATCACGCTTCACGAGTAGGGCCTAAGTGCGTTCGGAAGAGAGAGAAAGTCAGTACTCTATTTACTCCGAGGTATTTATGTGAATACGTGAACAAGTATCAGATATATAGCTCAATATTTACCCGCCCGTTGACGTCTTTGTTGCCTGAGCGTTCAAACTACTTTTACCTCCAGATCCTAATCATTCTCACAGGTATTATTGTTTTGCTACTCGGGTATTGGGCGATGCAATAATATGTATCTCTGATAGCCGCACGCTTGAAAAGGTATAGTATATGAGTTTACGCGTAGGTGGAAATATCGAAGGGGAAGCGAATGCAATTGACTTCTAGATCATTTTATTTCACATTTATGCTCCGAGTAAATAATATTGATTAAAAGTGGACGCAAGAAATATACGATATATCATTTCTATGCTAGCTAGCTATCTCTCTTAAAATAGCAGAGTCCTCTCCCAACCGAGTTAAATCCATTTATGCCCTCTGTTCCTCCCCGAGAGACAAACCCTTTTATCCACCTATTAAAGACGACTAGTTTATTGCATCGCTAAAGGCTTTTCAACGTCTATCAATCTCAATGACAAGTACTCGTAGTGGGTCAGAAACTATCAAAAAATTGTACTCTCCGTACTCCCGTTTGTATCACGGTATCACAACTCTAATATTGCGCATTGACCAAACCACATCAACCGAGCCCTGATTAAATTTTAATCAACGTACGTTTATGCCAACTCACAGATCGTTATTGAGATCTCCATCACGGATGTGGTCTAGGAGTGGCACTCCATTTATCAAACCTTAACGCCTCGACACTATTGTGCACCGGCGGCCGTCGGAAGCAGCGCGTCAGGGGTTCAAAAAAAGATTCGAACCTCATATGGGTGAAATCATCCGCCTACGTTTTGTATATCGAGTCGTCAACCTGAAAGAAAAGTTGAATCTCACGCTGTCACCTGGAAGTCTCCAAGCACTTGAGCTTTTCTGCTCCAGAATCGATCGTCTCAGGATTATTTCGCTGAGGTGGATGGAGACGGCATCGAGAGAAGCCTCGAGGTCCTGCATTTATGCAGATGAGCAAGTGCTCTCGGAGTCTCTGTAGCCCAAGGGCCCATAAATGAAACGGCACACTTGAAGATGGCGAGCCCCACATGCGCTGAGGCTGGTAGGCATCTTCATGTGCTCCGCAAGAATGATCAGCCAGGAACCTCCCTGATTTTGCGGAGAGGATCAAGGTAGCGGAACTCCTAGTATACGATCTCGGATCTTCAGACTTCGAGTAAGGAAATGCTTGCGCAAGACTAGTGGCACTTATCAATCACAACGATCTCTCCATCAGCCATTTCCATTGGCTCAACCAAACTTCAAAGCGAGTCATGAGTGTTGAACAAACCAAGCTGGCAACCTCAATCTAGGTGGAATTTTCCAAAAATCTCAGATCAAAATGTTGATTCCTGTTCTAAATTGTGTCTTCGGAACCACTCGTGGCCGTGTGGCACTGTGATATCGTCAGCGATACTCGTACATCGCTCTCCAGCACTTTTTCCGCGTCACTTTTATCTATGGGGAAAAAAAGTCGTATTCTTATCGGCCATATATCTCGAGCAGCTGAACTTCTCAATGTCTCCTCCGCTCTCTCGACGCTAGCGCACCCCACCCCGCGTTCCCGACGTGGATTCCATACTCGGGGACTTCTGGTGCGTGGTTTGAGCCCTCCTACTACTACTTACTACTCAAGCCACCATCATGTTCAAGTACGATAAGAAGAGGATAGAGGGGGAAAAGCCCTCAAAATCTCTGGGATGGGCTGGATAGCTGATATTGTACCGTTTGAAAGCTTGGGTCGAGTGAGTCTAGATGATTCATAGGTATGATTGATCATGGGGTAGGGATCTAGATTTGCAGCCCGCATGGCAACGTTACCCTTTATGTAAAATTCGACCTCGGCTCCCGAATATTCTATTCGTCATAGGTTAGATTGGGAGATTGGGATGGTATGTATGTATGTATTCAAGTGCGGAGTGATATGATTCGTAAGTAAGTAAGTGTTTCCGAGTACAAGCTCAAAATGGTTGATATTAAAGCCGAAAATATCTTCACATATATACTTACATCCATCCTCCTCATCTCGCAGTCTCGAATACGAAAGAAGGATGAATGAGTTTTCGATCCATGCATCCATCCATCCATTACATTAGGATATTGAGAACAACGAGCATTAAACTTTGATATCCTCATATTCCATACTGCACTCTACGCGTACATACGGGAATGAACTGCGCGGGTCACTGGGTCACTGGGTAAGTGCAGTTCTTGCGTTTGGTGGCTGATGCATTAGTATGTATATATCAATACTACGAGTAGAATACAGATATAGCTGAGTCCATATCAATACCAGACTCGAACTAAGAATCCGCATTATCGGTTTTTTTTGGGGGGCTTCTGCTGCTGCTTCTTGTTCCTTTTCTTTTCTTCTTCTACTGCCTCTTCTTCTTCTTGCTTCTTTCGATCCTGGATTATTACTACCACCACCACTACGACTACTACTACTATACAGCTCCAATCCCTACAAAGAAATATCCTAATCCTCAATAGTATCTTGGCATGTACTCGAGTAGCCATGTAGTACTTTTTGCAATATTTGCATCTTATGTGGGATTTTGAATTTTGAATTTTGGTTTTTTTTTTCGTTGTTTGGAGTATGTGGATGAGTATGAGTATGTGTATGAGTATGAGCAATGGATAAATGAATGAATAGTAAGGGTAAGGATATTTATTAACTTTTATATGCAGAGTAGAGTGCGGAGTTTATATTGTATACATGTATGGCTTTTTTTATTAGGATTAGTACTAGTACTCGAGTATGGTTTTATGTGATGGATTATTGATTGATTAGGCTTTGTTTGGTGTATATTATGCTGTGGTATATTATGGATAGGATAGGATAGGATAGTGTTATTACAGTCGTGTATGTATATCGAGTATTATACTGTTCCATCTATTGCTTCAAGATCGATCTAAAGAATCCCAAAGAATTTCAAAGAATTCTTTTATGATCTTCTACTCTAGATCTGGTATTGTATGATATGATGACTGTTATTATACTTGTTATACTTGTTATACTTGTTATACTTGTTATACTTGTTATACTTGTTATACTTGTTATACTTGTGGTATTAACGATTATCTCTGAGAACTCGGTGTTATACTCGTACTCGTAAATGAAATATACTCGAATAGTTTGATGGGATTTGGCGTGTGAGGATCTGGTGCGTGGAGTATTATGTATGCAATAAGAATGAATGAAAGAGCGTTCATTCTTAGATCTCTTTTTCCTTCTCTTCAATGGCATGCTGTACGAGTGATGGTATACTGTAATGGCATACGGCATTAGGGTTTTAAGGGTTTAGTTGTGGTTCTTGTTGCAGAACTACGAGGACTGTATGTTTCATGTTTGATGCTGAGGTTGAGGTCTAGGTTCCGGATAAACTTCATCGGTTCCCTGGTCTTCTTACAACACTTCTTAAAATATTTCCTGGGTAGGGTCTAGGTTGGCATTTAGAGAGGGTAGGTTTGGTAAGGTTAGAGGATGTGTTTTATGAAAGGAGTACTCGAGTAATTAGTATCTACTCTAGTCCTTTGAAGTATTCATATTCATGAGGAGGAATACTCTCATGGAAATGATTTCTTCCTCTGCTATACTACTACGAGCAATTAGTCCTTGCGTTAATTTGATTAGGCTTTTGTTATACGAGTACTGGTATATATACCTACCAATCTGTAAGTATGCAAAGAAAGTGATGCTATGCTATTGTTGGGAATACTGTACCAGAGAAAGTCCTGCTGTACTTGCTGTACTCATATATATACGCTGTATCAGCTATTCATGAACCTTGACTCAGCACACCAAAATCATTCTCTCTCTCAAGTGAAATGGAAGTTTGAGATGCTCATGTATGCAAAAGTTCTTAATTCGCAAGCTCATCCATTACCCAACTTGATTCATTTCCTCACGAGAGATCCAGTGTGAACAATAAGTCAATAGCTCAAGTAAAACTAACCGAGAGACGAAGGAATCTTACTTAACAATCATCTGATCCGCATCATCCGATCCACTCCTTCACGTGAATCAACCTACTCAACTGCCCGAGCCACCGTCACTAGTGCTTTGTCTGTATATAAAATTTAATAAGATCCCACACAGCAGATCAATAGGACCGCTGGCGCAACGGTAGCGCGTTCGACTCCAGATCGAAAGGTTATCCGTTCAAATCGGGTGTGGTTCAATACCTCCTATGTTGATTGTTCTTTTGCACTTTATCTTTTGGTTCTTTGCCTTTTTCGCTCTTTGTATTGGCAATCTTTCATGGTGAAGTAGCTGTGAATCTACAAAGTAGATTGCTTTTTTTATGCTTGTTTCTTAGGGTTGTGGATCTTAGGGTTGTGGATCGGTTGGTTGATCGGTTGATTGTCGGGTATGTTTGATTGTTGAAATCTTGGAATCTTGGAATCTCATCATTCCTTCTCCTTCTCCTTCTTCTTCACTCAACAGATTGATTCTATTTTGTGTCTGTACCGCTCGAAAATTCTATGAGCATCTATAACCTTGCTTTCCTTTCATGATAGCATCACAATCACAGCCACAGTGGACAAATTAGGACCTAAAGATTGTACTTGATATGATGATATACCGTACATCTAGCCCTTTTTTACCGGATGCTACTTCGGTATGCAACTGTTGATACAAATATCTAGGAACCATATGCTGTCTTGAGTAAGCGCAGCCAATCCTATACGATCTGAGTGTCACTCACACCTGATCAATTCAATCCACATCATGCTATCTACATATCATCCAAGAAGGCCTCGTCAGCACTCCAGACAGTCTCATATATTTCTCCTTATCAGGAAGTTCTGCATCTACCGGCAGTTTTTCCTCTGCGCGGCTACGCGCAAGCGACCAAAAGTCGTTTCCATATCTGTGCACTAATTCTCTATGGGCAGCCAACAAGATATTGTTCTTGCAACCTTCCAATTGAGACTTATTTCTCCGATGATGGAATAACATCCTGGAGAAATATTCCAATCAATGTTGTTGCATTACTATTCATACGACGCATTGTATAATCCTCCCCTATCTCGCCAAGATGGAGCTTTTGCAGAATAAGTACAGAGAATCCCAACTATACATGGTTCTGCAACAGGTATATCAAAAAGAATATAGATGGGTTCAGACCTGCTGCTATGGAGATATATCCTCATAGCCAATCCAGATCAATTGGACGCGTGTACCTTTGGTGTTGGAAGAATCTCCAGGCTCTTTCAAGTTAATCACTTAATCGATTACATCGACATTGTTTCGCGGGAAAACTATATCCTATTTGGATGAATTAGATATGCCTTGCTTGGGAAGATCGTGATGCCTTGGCGCTATCGACGTCAAGGTGTCATGTCGTTTTGCAAGCCAGCAGTTGGAAGACGTGATATGAGAAATCATCTGCTATAGATCCCTTTCCACGGGTCAAAATATGTATATATATGTGAAGAGCGTCGTCCTGTAGAAACGAAAGAATCTGCAAGCTCATCAGCATCTTTACTCTGAGAATTCTATCTACCATGCATTTTACACGTCTCGCAATCCCCACGTTGGCTTCCTTGGTCGCTGTGCAAGCACATCCAGGGCACGATATCAATCAAGAAATTGCTGATATTGCAAAGGGCCATGAGTTTCACAAGAGAGATATCAGTAGTTGTTACTCAAAACTTAAGGCTCGAGGACATCATCAGCGTACCACTAATAGAAGACATGAGATTCTCAAGAATGAGAGAGCCAAGCGCGGCCTTCCTACCGGTATCCTCTCGCCCGATTACTATCTACTAAACTAAACTAATGACCTGAATAGATGCATCCATCATTAAGCTTCGTGATCTTCCCGAGCTCGGGGCCCGTGATGCTGGCACCGTTTTGGCCACCAACCATCTCTCCTCTATCAAATACTCTCCAAATGATCCCTACTCCACCGTCTTCACTGGAAACAACTCCTGCATTCTAGTGCCAGAAACAACTGAAGGTCCCTACTACGTCACTGGCGAATACGTTCGCGCTGATGTTCGTGAAAAGGCCACTCAATCTGGAATCGATCTCATTCTCGATATCGAAGTCATTGATACCGCAACATGTGAACCAGTCCCAAACGTTTACATTGATTTCTGGTATGCAAACAGTACTGGTGTATACAGTGGTATTACCGATGCTTCTAGACCAAGCAACATCAATGCTACATTCGCAAGAGGTATTCAACCAACCGGATCCGAGGGTGCTACGCAATTCACTGCATTCTATCCGGGACATTATCAAGGAAGGAGTCAGCATATCCATGTTGCTACTCATGTTGGTGGAACGTAAGTTTGACCCAGACTCTTCCTTCTCATTCGAGCAATATTGTTATATCAAAACGATCCTAATCCTCCCGTTCTCAGCGTCTTCCCCAACGGCACCTACCAAGGCTCAACCGTCTCGCACATCGGTCAACTCTTCTTCGATACCTCCCTCTCCACACAAATTGAGGCGCTTACCCCTTATTCCACCAATCCCAACCCTGGCTCAACCAACAATGCCAATGACGGTATCTTTCGTGAGTATCATGAACTTTTATTTGTGTATCTCTGACTCTGAACCCACATTTCACGTTTCATCTTCTGCACCTCATACACCTCATACACCTCCTTTCCCTTCTCCCCATCCCCCCATCTCCCTTCCAACCCCTAAAATCAAACCCCACTAACCCGACTCTCACCCACCTAGTTCAAGAAGCCGCCCTCGGTGACCCCGTCGTCGAATACTCTCTCCTTGGCTCCTCGCTCTCGGCTGGCCTCTTCGGCTGGATCGCCTTCGGCATTGACACTACCCACGCCGGCTCCATACAAGCGGCCGCAGCCCTCACTTCCAATGGAGGAGTGCCCATTGCAGGAGGTGGAGGTGGACCAGGTGGACCGGGTGGACCACCACCAAATGGTACGTTTCCGAATGGGACGTTTCCGGGAGGCCCGCCAGGCCCCATACCAACCAGTAGTAGTAGTGAGAGCGCTACGCTGACGGATAGCAGCAGTCTAGAGTCCTCGACGACTTTTGTGGCTTAGGGGTTGGAGTTGGAGATGCAGATGGGGATCGAGAGAGAAGGTGAGGATTTTTGATGTGGGAAATGATGGTGCTGGAGGTTTATTCGTTGGGGAAGTTTTTTTTTGCACCTTCCTTTTCATCTAGGTTGTGAGAGAATCATCTCATCACTTTCAACTCCACCCCCTTTTTGGGGGGTGCAGGGGGGCTTGAGAGGGGTTGCTTGGGTTTAGTTTTGAAGCTTGTTGTGTAACCTTGTGTTCTGTTGTTGATACTTCGAAGTCACTCTTTTTCTTCCGGGTTCCTCCTTCCTCGTGTAGGTGGTCTTGAAAGTTATATTGAAATATATTGATTTTCTCACGCTTGATTGAGGGGATGGGTGAGAGATTGAGTGAGAGATTGGGGAGTACGAGTGTTCATTGCGGGAATCCGTAAGACTTGATGGTCTGGGGGAGGGAGCGAGGTTAACGTGTTGTTGCAGGTGGTAAGTGTATTGTAGATTTGTCGTTCAAGGTGCGGATGATGGGGTTGATGGAGGTGGGAAAAATGACACATTTGAAAATTATGCACGAGTTCATTGTGGGTGTGTTGTGTTGAGGCTTGGAAATTGGAGATTGGAGATTGGTGCTTGGTGCTTGGTGCTTGGTGCTTGCGGATGTGATGTGATGCGATGCGGGTGCGAATAGGGGAAGGCAAATGGAGAATTGAAAAAATAAGCATCCAAGATATCTTTCTCCCCTTCCTTCCCCCTCGCGCATAAACTCTTGAGAACTGATTCTCCTTGGAACTTGCAAAACATATGAATGAGTATGAGCAGGGAGAGATTCCATGCGCTTCTTGCATGAATAAGGGATACTGCAAGATCTGTTTATTTGTTTGAATTCCACGGATTATACTCTACTCTATTATCTTGAAGCCATGGCGTTCAGTGAAATTTCCTCCGTTACTAATGGTGTGTGTTTTGTTTTTCAGGCCTCCTAAAGAGTAAGAGTGAGGGGTGGAAGGGGTAGTTGAGAAGCAATGAATAGGAGTGAGATGGGAAAGATAATGTATATTCGCGCGATGACCAATATTCCAACCCTAAAGGAATTTCTAGAGAGTCAGAGAGAAGAGGTTGGAACTCAGTTTGGTGTGACAATTCATCATTCTTTGAAAGCACACGGTTCCCATTGGTCAACAATGATAGACAGCCAGTTTTCTCACCCTTCCATCTGTTTTGTTTCAACTCCTATCCTCCTCAACTTTCTCAACTTTTATGTGCCTCGAGATTCTCCCTCTCCTGAGTCGTCTTCTCGCTTGCGTGGCTCTTATCTCCTATCTCCTACAGCCTTGGAATGTATGAATATCAAACGCACACGTCTTTTCTTTCATCATGATAACCAGTTCCCTTTCCCCCCTCCTCCTTCGGTTGAAATAGAGTCTATATATAATTTTCCCGTGTTCGTGTTTGTAGACTCGCGTGTAAAACTTCTTCGGAAATGGATACATTGAATTCATCATCGAGCTCGGTACCTTCAGATTGTGCAATCTTTACAAAAATCAAGTTCTTCGTCGAAGTCGGAGTATTCAGGCCTGGTGTATTGGAATGTCGATTTTTCAGAATCAGAGGGGTGAAGTTGCGAAGGGGGTGTTCTTCCGTTTTGTCTGTTCGCTTTGATACGATGGTTCTTCGAGCTTCAGTCGTATCTCCATGCACCAACGCCTGAGATTTTGGGTTCCATAATGCCCAGGCCCCACCCAATATTGCTCTAGATTTTTTTATAGGCATCTTCATAATATGGAAGGGCTTCGGAGTATCTTTGTTGTTTCACAAATACGTAGCCTAGCCCTGACATATGTTGTATTGTGTCTTCATGAGATTCTCCAAGTATCCTTTGGCTGTCTCTGACTAGGTTCCATAGAAGAACTTCAGCATCAACCGACTTCTCCACATCGGCAAGGAGCTGGGAAAGGTCAAATAAGGTTCTTCTATGGTCATAGCCTAAAACTCTCATATATCCCGATAGCTTGTCTAAATAATTCCTCGGCTTTGAAAAGTTCATCTCCTTGCAGCAGACTATATACAAGGCTATGTGTGGCACCTAATACATTAGGATGCTCAGAACCACGGTCTCTTTTAGGAATGATCAAAACTCGCTGGAGTATACCATATGATTATTTCAGTTTTCCTTGCTTCCATAGTGCATGCGATGACTCCATGAGAGACTTCAGAGTATCGATATGTTCCTGTCCGTATTATTGCACACTCGACTGCATCCATCTTCCTACAATCATCTCTGATTCTGCAATTTCCATAGAACCGTATGAAAACGTGGAATGGATTCAGATAATATATCATGTTTTTGAGATAACGTCTTGACTATTACATTGTTGAAGGTCTATTGAGCTCCTGATAGGCTTCAATATTGCCTCGAAGTCTTTCTTTAGTGTATCCTCGGATGTAGCATCGGCTCAAAATATGACCTGAATATTTTCCTACATGCTCGATAGCAGTACTCAAGTGCAATCTGAGTTTTACTTTGCCCTCCTGGTCCTCGAAGGACAACAATACGGGGCCAATATGCAGAAGACAAGCCCTTCTCTGTTCTGTCTAGAATGTCTTCAGTCCAAATAAAACCATGAATACGACAGTTTGGTACGATAAATATTTCTTGTTAATGGGCTCGGCAGAAATATTATCTGATTGAGATTTCATCTAAGCAATTGTTAGCTATGTAGAACGTAACGACTTGTTTGGCTAGCGATATGAGGTCTAATGACCGTAATTTCGTTTGCAACCGTTCCAACTGTCAGCTCCAAGTCTTTGGTACGGAGGTTGACTGTCTGCAATAGATAGACATGAGTAGATTGAGAGAGTTTGCAGGGAGGTATTCTTGGTAAGTAACTTAAGAAGGGCAATGAATCATTGAAACTGCTGTAATTATCTACTTATTGTCTCTGGTCCCGTCTTTCATTTGCGTTCTGATATCATTCAAAGATTGAATGACACCGTAGCTTTGTTGGGCAATATGAAAGAAGGCTGCAAAAACACCCAGAATTGACAACGGGTTCATATACTTTGTATAAATACAACGAAGACTGTGATAAGATAAAGGACGTTCAATACCGGAAGTTATGATAACCTCTTGATGGTGCTAACAAGTTTGAAAGTCGGAAAACATTCAAGTCTTATGTGAAGAGTGAGCTTGCTAAAACCAAAACTACACAGGCTTATCATTCAGCATCACCAATATATCACTGTGCCACTGTACTGAAGTTCCTACTCTGGACCATGCTCGATCGCGAACTGTCTCGATATATGCAAACAAGCATCAACGACGCCGTTGTTAAAGAACTTGCATCGTAACTTGTGCACCAATGATCTATGCCTTTGGGGATGCTGCTGTCATACAAATTGTGGAAGTTGTATCATCCAGATACTTTGAAATGCAGAGTCCACAAGAACAATGGTACTTGTGAGGTTGGAGGATGAAGTTGGAAGATAAAGTTGAGTGGCTTATCACGTGAAAGCGAGTTTTAGCGTGTTCTGGACGCGTTGGTTCTTGGTGCAATAAGCTCAACGGACGACGTCAAACGAAATCCCAATTTTTAACACTTTTTTTCCTTATGCCACCAGTGCCAACTGTTTTGCTTCCAATACAACAATCTCTTTGCTTCTGAAATGATTTGATCGCCTACATTTTGATCGGCGCATATTCGCATTACAATTCAACAAAATGCAGGAGTTTGTCGATTTGACAACTCCAACTCCAAGTCCGGACCCAGAGCCAGAGCCAGAGCCAGAGCTATCGAAGGCTCGCGCCAAAGTTGCCTCCAAAAATCCCCTCACAGATGCATCGCAGAACGTTCTCAGACCACCCACAGTGCAGCAGTTTGATTACAATTTCGCTAATTTCGACAATGCGACAAGCGCTGGAACAGTCAAGGCTACGGCATCAAAAGCGTCGATAAAACATAGCCAACCAAATGCTAATAAAATAATTGAGCTTGACGATGAAAATTCACTTCAACTGTTGTCTGACGACTTTGATACGACAATTGATTCTATGATGGATAGTATACCTGCAAAGAATACTGAAACCTCGAAGAATACCGGATCCTCAAAGCATATCGAATTAATAAGCTCAGATGATCCGTTTACTTCTCCCCCACCTGCGAAACGACGTAAAGAATCGCCTCCGAAAGATAAAGCTCCACGTGTAACAGACGGATACAAGCGCACTGTATCTAACATAGAATCTGTAGGGGGGGCCAATTCAAAGCAATACAAGTACAGTCTGAAGAGGTCGAAGTCTATGGGCGCTGATCCCATATTATTCACAAGTTCGCCCGATGTGTCTGCGATACGATCAAGGAACGGGAAGGGAAAGGCGCCTTCCAGTCGATATGATGATACCGACGAAGATGAGGGTATTGAGGTGCCGGGAAAGAAGGCCAGCATGCCAGATCCTGTGGGGTTTGAGGATTCGGACGAGTTTCCATCAATCGAGAATTTAAAATCCTGGAATCCAGTCCTCAAGAAAGCAAAAAATCCTGAAGAGCCGATGGCTCATTATCACGATGAAAGTTTGCGTCCCGAGAAGAAGAAGCGGGAAAAGCCCAAGGACAAAGCTTTAA
This sequence comes from Monilinia aucupariae, assembly GCA_002162555.1. NCBI lineage: Eukaryota > Fungi > Ascomycota > Leotiomycetes > Helotiales > Sclerotiniaceae > Monilinia > Monilinia aucupariae. The sequence continues at coordinate 262,681 of NGKF01000012.1, forward strand.
GTGCAGCAGACAAGAAGGCAGCAAAGAATGCTGAAAAGGAGCAAATACGCATCGACAAAGAGCGTGCCAGAGTCGAAAGAGAGCAAGAAAAGGGAAAAGCAAAAGAGCTGGCCAAGGTCAATATCGATCGCACCAAATCTGAAGTTTCAGCACCGGAAATGATCGTCGATTTGCCTTCATGTATTGAGGATAAAAGCAACAAGGCCTTGAGTAACCAGATCGACATTCTACTCAAGGATTTGAAGGTCGAGCAGTCTCGATGGGAGAACTCAGAACTAGTCATTAAGTGGCGTCGAAAGGTTATTTCGAAATACAGTGAAGAGAGTGATATCTGGGAACCCAAGCCACTACAGATCAAAGACGAAAAGCACATCCTGTGCATTTTGCCAGCTAAAAAGTTTGTTGATATGGTTTTAAGGAGAGGTGGTGAGGATTTAGATACTCATGTTTCTATCCTCAAATCACAATTTGAATCCTGCAAGCTTATATATCTTATCGAGGGTCTCACAGCATGGCAGAATAAAAACCGCAAAATCAAAAACCAGCAATTTGAAACCGCAGTCAGGAGTCGAATTCCAGAGGACGAAGCGGCTGGTGTCAGCAGCCGGAGAAGAAAAGCAGCACAAGCTGATGAATACGTTGAGAACGCAGACAATGTAATTGAGGACGAGTTGCTCAACTTGGAAGTCGTCCACAAAGTAAAGTATTGGCGCACAGTCAATGCCGTGGATAGCGCAAAATGGATCTCCCAGTTCACTAAGCACATATCTACGATTCCCTACCTAGCCCAACGCGAAGGTATGGGACTGAATTCATGCATGGAGGGTAGCCAGTACAAATCCGGTAAGGATGCTACCGATACTTATGTTAAAATGTTGGAAGAAATTCATCATGTGACGGAGAAGATGGCAGAGGGCATAGTGGCGGAATATCCGACGCCTCAAGCTCTTCTCAAGGGGTTCAAGGAAGGCGGTCCGTTGGCAATAAAGGGGTGTCGAAAACTGGGGAACAAGAATGGAGCCTGGTCTAATGCGGAGATTGGGAAGGCGATCAGTAGGAGGGTGTACAAGGTTTTTACGGAAGAGGATCCGGAGTGTTGCGATATATAAAGGCGCGCTGACTTTGGAGATCTGGGTACATTTTGGGTTCTTGGGAAGAGGGAATGGGGCGATATCATCAATGTGTAGAGTTTCTTGAGGGGGACATGCAGATACCTTCCCCAGTATGAGGGCCTGGACGGGTTTTGGCAGTACGTAATTTTTGGGCTCAAGGTCAAGAGGAGTTTTTGGGTTAATGGTACGATTTTATATCCGCGGTAAAGATTTACGTTATGGAAGAGCTTTGAGTTTGGGTTTTGTACATGCATCGATATTTACTACCTAGAAAGTCAGTACATCTTGTATTGCCATACATCAACATACAGGCATACTATATTGTAATGCATTCATTATCTTACACCCTTCACAATCATATCTCTCCTGTAAAAGTTGAGCAAGGCGAGGAGGGGGTTGTGGTCTATGTACAGGCGAGGAAGAATCATCGTGGAAAGTTGCAACTGGACGACTTCTTTGTAATTATCCTCCTACTCCAAAAAGAACGATGATTTAAATCAAATAAGAGAGAATAACTGCGCACTTGAAGATGTTGTTTAGCCTTCGACACCCAATCAAAACCCGATAAGATCCCTGTTTCTATCCATAGATCGTAATTTCTTGTTCATCCTTCGTTCTCGTCGTCACACAGTGTCCTGAGACCTGAGATGCTCTATGCCCTGTCAACCGTGACCCAGGTGATGATTAAAAGTGCCTGACGCCTTGACTCGGTGTGCCTGTCTATCCGTACCCCTCAAATGTGTAAAAATTTGGCAAAATCCCCACCCATTCCCGCCCGCTCCACTCTGATGCCTCGACCAATGTCCCATGCCCAACCCCAGTTACAAAACCGGACCAAGCTCCGAAAGCGACCCCTCAAGCAGGAACCTCCTCGATCTCATATTTCTCGTCAAATCGGCGGTTGGCTTCTCTTCTCCTGGCTCGTCTTTCACGATGTCGTCGTTCTTCATCGTGGGTATCGCGTCTCGTCCCTTCATGCGATTCGCAAGGCGCTCCTCTCGTACCTCGTCTGCCTTCCCCTTCTCGAATAACTCGTTCCCTCCGATCACAATATCTCCGTTCATCATAATCATAATCATAAATATCTCGTCCTCTCCTTTCACCATCCAGTCCCCTCACCCCCTTCGCATCTGTTTCTCCCCTTTCCCGCCTTTCTCGCCTATCCCGATGATCTCTCCTCTCCCTCCAATCCTCGTACTCTTCATCCTCCCGACCCACATCCCTCGCTCCCCTGCCATCCCTCTCATCAAAAAACCCCGCACTCTCCAACACCTGTTCCATCCCCACCACCGTCGCCGCAGCCGCCACTCTACTTTTCCACGGTCCCCCCTCCACCAATAACGTAGCGCCAATCGCCAACCCCATCATTCCCAACGTCGCTGCGAGATTTTTCGTCGTGACTTTCTTACCGTCATGTTGAGGATCATGATGGGAGTGATGAAGAGGACGAAGCCTTTCGTTTCGGGAGCGATGGGGTTGATGGGAATGATGTCTTGACATCTTGATCTCGATGCTTGGCGCCGAGCCTATCTTTCCTGATACGAAAGAAGATAAGGCCGTCGAGCAGTCTCAACACTAGCGATAAATATCAATACAACTCGATGGTGAAAGCTGCACACCGATCTGTATCACCCAAAAAAGACCTTTTAATCTTTTCAATATTTTCTCATGGAGACTTCTGTGCACGCGTAGAGTAGATAAAATGACAAGGGAGTAAACAGATGAGGCTGAGCTTCCCACAACCGTTGCCTGAAGGTCTACGGGGCGGTTTATTAGTGGCGGAGGGCAAACTTGTCTTAATAATGTGAACTCAATAATAATAACAAGGCACTTTTGGTTGAGTGTGAAAACCAAACTACTCAATACATACCGAAAAACGCCCAGTGAATGCGTGGTGGTTGCGTGTGAATGTTCTTTCGTAGGTGGATGGAGGTGGATGGAGGTGGATGGAGGTGAATGCTAAATCAAAGTTGGTGATGTTGATGTTGATGTTGGTGCTTGTGGATGAAGGTTTGTGGACAATAGATTGACCACCAGGCCTGATGATATATCATGATTCACCATCATTGCTGAGGAATAAATAAGACATACATGTATAGATGATCTGACTTGCTACAAGCATGTGATATATACTGTTGCCACTGTCTGAATCACATAAATACTCTCCTCTCCTCTCCTCTCCTCTCCTCTCCTCTTCTCTTTTCAAAACCCTTCCTCTTCTTTCTTCTTCAATGTAAATGTAAAAAGGAGGAAGAGCTTTCTTCAAAAAGTCATTCATCTCAACCAATCTCTAACTTTTCCGTGGGTACACCGGTGGTACTCCATTGCACACATGAAAAGTCACGTGTCTCACGTGCCTATAACTCTTCCAAAAGTTTGGTTGCACATCTACAAAAACTCACAAATTCCCAAACCTTCCAAACGTCAAGACGATGCTCACTCGCGCCAAATCCTCAAAAGCTGGTTGTACAAAGAAGACAATTTTTTTTCGAATTGGACGCCAAGGGATTGAAAGTGAGAAAATGAGAAAATCACATTTGTAGATATGCAACAAAACTTTTTGATGCGATGTGAGCACGTGTGTATCACGTGCATGATATTCATCCTTTTGGTTGCACATCTACAAAGAATCTGTTGGATTTACAACTTCGAGATCATCTTCACTAGCACCAAAGTGACCAGAATGACAAAAACTTTGAATCTTAGTCTGGCGCTAGAATTCCTGGTCTAAAAATCAATGTCACACAGTTATTGTGTAGACGTGCAACAAATCTCTCACCTCTCGACACGTGATTAGTATGCATGCAGTCTTCACGCGCTGTTCCTGGCTATGTTGCATATCTGCAAAGTGACAGAACAATGTTCAAGACCAAGATCAGAAATTTTAGCGTCAAACTTCCCAGAGTTGTCAGTTAGAACACTCAATTTGATCATTTGGCACTAGGGAGACTAGAGAGGCTAGAAGATGAAATTTGCAGGCTTCTCTGTTTTTGTAGATGTGCAACATAAGCTTTTGGAGGTATCAATACACGTGACGTGATATCAAGAGATCTGTTGCATATCTGCAAAAGATATGGAATTGTCAATTTCAAGATGGAAACAAGATCAGAAATCTTAGCGCCAAATTTTGTAAATTTGCCCGAAAATACAGGATCCTTCCTTGCTTAAATAATTCACAGTAACACAAAACTCTCTTAGACGTGCAACGAAACTTTTGAGTTGTCAGCACGTGGTTTAGGCTATATCTTGGCATCTTGGCATCTTGAGAGTTGGGTTGTGGAGGTTGATGAGGAAAGAGGTGAATATGTGTAAATTGGATGATTTAGATATGCTTTGGAGAATAACAGCCTCATAGTAATCAATATGTATCCAAAAGAGAAAGAAGGTATGTTAAAACTATGTGGGTGATAGACCTCGAATTCGTAAAGTCTAATGATATACTCGTATATTGTATTCCAACTCCGTGAGTATTCCCAGTCCTAATTCCAGCCCCGACCCGTCGATAGAGTTCTGTTTTTTGAAAACCCTAGAGAACTCCAAACGCTCAATGCATAAAACCAACAAATTGCTAAAAAGGGTATATATCTCATCCTGAAAAACTCTCACCAAAAACCCCTCTTCACCTCACTTCTCCAAAACCATAAATCCCGCTCCGCCACAGAAAGTCAACAGTAACGCCACCGTGGCAAACCCTGCCCCAACTCTATCCCTATTCGTAATGACAATCTTCTTCTCCATACTCATGGCTCCCGTCTTCCCACTCCCCGCATTGCTATTCCCCACGCTCGTCCCTCCAGTGGTATTCGTGACCGGTACATTCCCACTATTGTCCACCCCGGGAACCGCAACCATGGCGCTCTGTATCCCGCCCAGTGCACTCATCTGTTGCCCTATCCCCGTATTCCCATCATAGTTGCTTTGTGTCCACTTGAACCCACAAGCGTTTTGCGGACCAGAACATTGGGCTCCTGCTGCTTTGGCGCTACTTTGAAGAATGGGGAAGAGGGTCTTGGAGGTAAAGGGGGCGAGGATGGCGGTTGAGGCTAGCCAGGCAGTGAAATAGGCTTTGAAGGATAGCTGATCCGTATTGCATCTATTGACATTCTCACAGGCTTGTTCGGTGATGACTGAGTTGGTTTTGCTAGAAGCGAAGATGTTGATTGAAGCGTTCATAAGTTGGGCTGTGCGTTGTTTCCAGGTTGAGTTGCCATCAGTCTGAGGGGTGGACTTTGGTTAGTTTTTGTTTTATGCGTGTTCCATGTGTATTATCCAAGGAGAGATAGAGAGAGAGCAAAAATTGAAAGTAAGAGATTAAGCGAGAGATGAAGGAGAGAAAGAGGAGATCCCTTACATGATTATACATATTCGCCGCCCCGTGCAAATAAATTCCCGCATTGTAACTCCACTGCAAGTGATCCACAGTCGCACAATTATCCGTATCACTACTCCCATCATAGATATTATACCCACCATCAATCAACCCCACACTCTGTTCCCACTGCCAAATCTTTTCGGCCCAATTTGCATACGTGACATTCCCCGTATACCTCGCCAATCTAGCTCCGAGATTAAAGAAACATCCATTCGCAATAGAATTCTTATAAGTAAACCCATTATTGAACGTAAAGATCTGCCATCGCAAACCACCCCCACAAGTAGTAGTATCCCATCGATTGACCATTTCATTAAAGACGGCTTGGGCTAATGCGAGCCATTGTGGTTGTCCCTTGGGAGGGTTTTGAAACTTGGATTCTGCGGCCAACATGGCCGCCATTCCCCAGAATCCTTGATCGTCATTTCCTTCGTTTTTGGTTTGATTTTGCGGCATGTAGTCTTGACCAGGACCTGCTTGGAAGAGGAGAGCTTCCGAGATGATACTATTGTAGGAACTATCGCCCGTGTAGCGCCAATAGTCCAATAACGTCATGAACATCCCACCACCTTCCCACCAGAAGTATGGAGAAGGTAAAAGACCTGGAACTTGACCCTGTAAAATATTAGGAGAGGACTTTTACCGAAGGGTATACCGATATACATACAGATTCATTCCCATGATAATATGATACCAGGTTTGCAGCCACCGACTTCGCAGCGCTTTTGATGGAATCTAAAACCTTGGGTTAGCTACAACCATCATCCGATGCATACATAGAAAAGAACTGCAAACATACCAGCTTTCGCAGTATCAACCGTTAGAGCACTAACATATCCCAAGCCAAGCAATGGGCATACCCATCTTAGAATCCTCATTATGATGAGCAACTTCTCTGTCTTCACAAAGATATCAAAGGAAGATGACGAGAGCAGCTGGGTGACTTATCAGAGCTAGGAAGTATGGATGGTCTTGGAAAGGCTTATTTGGCCTTGCTTGAAAATGGCCTCTATGAATAACGAGGCTTGGATCCAAATCAGAAAAAATTGATGGGCAAGATGCAAGCAATGCAGTGTAACACAATGTAACGTAACGCAATGCAATGAAATAAGAGTCAAGTAGTAATATCGTAGCCCTATCAAAGGAGCATTGGAATCATTCAAGGTCGTATCCTATCGTATCGTAAATCGCAAAAAGCTCTCGTATCCCAAACCAAAGAACCAGAAGCCCACGAGAGAAATATATAAGGAAAGCAGTAGGATGAGTATCTTGCTCACTAGCACCGAAAATTTAGGAATAAATCGAACGCAGGATGAAGAAGAGAAGAGTACCAAGGCAACTACCATATGTGTACTCAAGTAATTAAATGATGAAATATGGGATATAAGAAGTCGAATGTGAATGTCGATATCATCAAATTCGTAAAACAGAAAGAAAAAGAAAGGAAAGAAAGAAGGAAGGAAAGACGGATAGACAACTAATCATCAATCATATAACAAAATAGAGATCAAATAAGATCAAACGGAAGAGTCAAACGTGCCCTATAACCCTTACTCTAGAATACTCCTCTTGTAATTGTAATTGTAATTGTAATTGTAATTCGTATTGAGTAGAGTAGCTGAGTACATAACACACGCACATACATGAAACTCCCTTGCCCTATGCCATCCGCAAACTACCCCATCCCATCCCATGCATCTCCCACAAAAGATATATACTCGAATACCATCACCAAGTACCATCACCAAGTACCATCACCAAGTACCATCACCATCACCATCACCATCACTATACCCACTCAAACACAATACAACACAATACAACACAACACAACATCCAAAACCAACACCACAAATAACATATAACATATAATATATTGATCTTCGAAACCTTTCACGTATCATCTAGTATCATCCAATCCACACCAATCCACACCACCTCAACCAAACCAAACCAAACCTAATCCAAACCTAATCTTGATACACCATATTACACATTACACATCACACCATATACCAAACATCAAACACTATACGAAAAGCCCTCTACTCAACTCAACTCAACTCTAAAACCCAAGAAAAACCCTTCCCTCCCCCTCCCCCTCCGCCAAAACTCAAACTCAAACTCAAACTCAAACTCAAACCAAATCGAAAACCGAAACTCAAACCCCAACCAACAAGCGAATCCAACAAGCGAATCCAACAAGCGAACAAAGCATAATACGAGTAAAGCACTAATTACTCTACTCCATACCACATAAATCATCATACCCTCACAAACCCTCACAACACAGAAAGAAAGTCTGATTTACACGAGTAAGATTTCATATACGCGAGTGAATATGTATACCATTCGTTCTTCAAATTGATTCGAATTTTTCTCTACGTGAGCATCATCTCATCTCATCTCATCTTAATTACAAGCGTCCCATCCCATCTCATCCCATCCCATAATTCATCTTGACCAGAAATCCCCCTCCATCAACCAATTCATTTATATCATCCTCTAATTCCTCCCATCGATATCTACCCCCACAAAAGGTCATCCACAAAGAGGGGGAAAAAGAGTGCTATGAAAAAAAGACCCTGCTACCTCCTCTCTCTTGAGAGGAATGGACAGCTATAAAAAAACGCCATAGAGTGAGATCAGAATCGTCACCCTGAGTCTCCATATCTACTTTCCAGGAAAACTGAAAACAGAAGCTGTAAAAAAAGAAAATCTTCAAGTTATTGTAATACGAGTGAGTACCTCTCCTATCCCAATCCAAAGCTAATCTTCCAAAATTGCAATTATTTAAAACCACCCTCCGGTATGCGAAAGAGATCCCAAGTACAAAAAAAAGGCAGTAAAATTTACAGAGCCATCATGGCAACGACCGCCACGACACCTGCGAATACACTGCCTTTCAGTACTCGTTCCTGATTTGCGCCAAGGCTATCGGCATTGCTTTTGCTGGATGATGAAGAGGAAGAGCTGTCTCCTTGAGAGAATCCACTGCTGCCAGTTGAACTTGAACTGCTGGATGATTGCGTTGCCGTTCCTGAGCTAGAATCACTACTGCTGCCATCATCAGAATGTGTATCTCCAACCCCTCCACCGTTGCTACCTGTGAGTCCAGGAACGGTTGCGGCAGTAGAAACAGCAGTGGAACCCGAAGCTGCTGCGGAAGCTCCTGCGGTCAGGTTGGTTCCAGTACCCAAGAGGGACGAGAGAATGGTAGCCTTGTTGGAGTCAACCACGGTGTTGTTGGTTCCCGAAACATTGTTATAATAGTATGACTTTCCATTGTTGGTTCCTGGAGCCGATTTGCCATTATAGCATGAGATCTCGACCGACTCGAACGAGGCGTAATAGTAACCGTTGTTCTTGATATCCTCCGAATCCCAATTGATGACACCACCTGCCCATTCAATAGTTCCCTCGCCATTAGTGGCGAGACCAGCCGGCCAAAGAGAAAGTTGGACTCTTGCAGGAGTTTGTGGGAAGTCCCATTGGTTTGCTGTTGCATTCCAAGTCTCCGAGCGCTTCTTTGTACGTCCAACCTGCCCATCGACAAGCCATGTGATCTCATCAGGGGTCCAATTAATTTCATAATCGTGGTAATTGGCATATGTATCGGAAAGGGTGATATCTCGCTCATTATCATCTAACAATCGATTAGTAGATTTCCATGTGGTCGTAGAAGATCACTCACAGTTTGTGATACCCTGGAAGTAGTAATTTGACTGAGCAGTACCCAGTTTTGAGCCAACAAATTCAAAATCAATTTCATCCTTCACATCGGAGAAAAGGATAAAAGCAGTTACCACACCCTGACCTCTACTAGTCTTGAACCTTGCCTTGACATTGCCGTACCACATGTACGTCGAAGATGCCATGACCGTTCCGACCGAGTCTCTCGCCATCGTCAACAAAACATTATCATTGTAGATGACTGGATCGCCACTATAAACCCAATTCGTTTTTGATGCATCTCCCAAGTATTTCGTATTTGAAGTTATGCCATCCAAGCTCTTAAAAGTATATGATGCGCTTTCGCAGACGGGTTCGGGCACGCAGGATTCGAGCGAAAATGACATTCGAGGATCACACCCTCCTAGACAATAAGCTCCCGTACCACACTGTCCATATTCTGTCGTCGTCAGCATGCTCCCCGTACTTGTCGTTTTAGCAGGAATCACTCACGAGAGCAACATGGCGCATCTTCAGGACAATGATTATCAAGACCACAAGCGGCGGAGAAGGCCAGCGAGGCTGAAGCCAAGACGGACAACAATGTAGATGTTCCAACCATCTTTTGCATATTTATGCCGAGGGCAAGTTGAGAAAAGAAAACCAGGCCAGATCGATACCGAAACGATTGGCGATATCGAGGAACCTCAGGGTCGTATGATGAGTGTGAAAAGGATCGTAAGAAGATTTAGGTAGGCGATGAAAGGATAGGATTATGACGGATGATTGAATCGCAAATGAGGCTCTCCGTATTAAGTGAATAAGTATGTGATGCGATTCAATCTCCGGCAAATTTGAAGACCTCTTTCTTTCCTTTCCGTAACGTTGATAGATTTCGGGGAATGGGCGTTTATTGTTCCTTCCTTCCAAATTCGCCAAATGCAAAGATTGATTCAAGTGAGACGTTACTTTCTGACTTGGAGATGCAGAGTGGTACAGTGAGCGCACAACCAACAGTTGGTAGTATGTGTATATATATATATATAATATAGTATGGTACAGTTTGATGGATAGGAGCCGAGTCACCAGCGAGCGAGTTTGATGAGATGAGATACGGCGACAGATAACGAGGGATGTATAGTATTCGTGAACGATTGTCGATGTCGATGTCGATGTTGATGTTGGTGTTGATGTTGGAGAAAGAAGTGGGATGGATAGAATCATTCATTCCTTCATATGGGGAAGGCTAGCGGGGGCGGTGATCACACGCAAGACGCAGCCACGCACAGGTGACATGATCTAACCATAATAATATCATTCATTCCTCGGGTCGCGGGTCGCGGGTCTCACATCTCCCATCTCCCATCTCACATCTACGGAGAAGACCACCAGACTAGCAGCAGGAATACAATAATCATCCACCGGATTCCATCGTAGCTGTCAAGGCCATCGACTCTCCCAAGCTCTATCGAAAATCCCATGTCATTCAACCAATTACACCTTTTAAGTCTCCTAGCGATCTCTTGGCGCCATCCTAAATTGATCCCCCAAAGCTTAAGCTAACCTCGATGCCGTAACTCTCGTCCGCCCCAACCCGGCCTAGGTGGTTTCGGGATTAGCGGGAGGAGTGGGATCGCGATCCAATCATGATGGGTTTGGGAAATCATGTGAAGATCTCAAGACTGGAGCATCGAGTGGCCAATCTGATTTGTCATCTCGTGCAATTGTGTCAATGTCAACCGAGGTATCGATACGAGATGACTGATTTCCTCGAATTGTTGGGAAGATTGGGAAGATTGGGAATGAGGGTATGAGGTCAAGTGTATCGATCGTACCTACCAATGATACGAGGATTATAATCTTTGTTGATACGCGTGTGATATGAGAGATATGAACATACGAGTACATGAGACTACGCGGAGAGGCAAAGATGGACAGGATCTTTAAAAGGTATAATCTACCATCCAGGGTCAATAGAGTCGAGTAGTCGAATCCTGTGTGTGATGTTTGAGGATGAATATGAATATGAATATGAATATGAATATGAATATGAATGTGCTCCAGTACTGTCCTTGTATATAGAGTACATGTTGAAAAGGTTGGTTATGCCAAGTGTGTAGCACATGGTATATATACTTGCACTCGTACATCCCATCTTCTCTCTTCTTCTCTTGGTGAGGTTGATGTTTCAGATTACTCAATATATATACTTCAATACTTCAATACTTCAATATACATATATGCATACCAACTCCATACCAATAAACAACCAACCCAAACAACCAACCCAACCCATCCATCTACAATCCCCCCTCCCCCAAATTACCTCTCATCATACTCACACATCACTTCTCCAATCCCGTCTCACACGCATCACGCTAATCTACATCCAGAGTTGACATTTGAGAGTACCGATCTACGAATCGTGTTTATATGGTATGGTGTAGTGAGGTGAGTATCGCATCTCATGGCTCAAAGTACAAGAACTGGTGGATGTTCGGTGCCGTACATCATAGAGTATCAAATACCATGCACACTGCCACGCAAGACAATACAGTAGAGTACTTCAACATCAACACCGTATAGAAAGAATCCAAACAATCTGAATTCAACAAAGAGACAGACCCAAGATGACGAATGCGTATATCATACATACATAACATATCATACAAAACATACAAAACACATTATGGCAGCAAGAAAAGAAAAGAAAAGAAAGAGAAAAGGGGATTCCATCAAAATTCAAGCTTGCCAATGAACCTTCTTCGAGCGAACCCTTTTTCGCATTTGGCTGCATGACGATCCTATCGAGTGATGCTCTCTGCCTCCTTGTATCTCGCCTATCCTATCTTATCCAGCATTCAAAATCCAATTCCAATTCAAAATCCAATTCCAATCCCAATCCAATCCAATCAAATCATACCCTCCATCCATCCATCCATCCATCCATCCATCCATCCTCAAATCTCCACTCCATTCCACTCCACTCCAATCACACAGAAACATACTTCCACCCAACCCTCCAGAATCCCCACCAAAACACACTCTCTCCCTGATCCCCAGGAAAAACGACCTTACGCAGATCAAGAAGAAAGATGATGGTTTCCCCCCCTCTCCAAACAATAATAATAACAATAACTCAAAGGCTCGCCCGCGGGCTAAAAGTGCAAAAGTGCAAAAGTGCCAAGAGTGCTCAAGGGGCTAGAGAGCAAGTGCGTGTCAAGAAGCGCCCC
>NGKF01000012.1:275169-306995 GCA_002162555.1 Monilinia aucupariae
ACAGAAGAGAAACTTTGGAGATGAAAGCAAAGAAAGGGGAGGTGAAAGATGAGGAATGAGAAATCTTAATTATGCGCCGCGCGGTGCACCATTGCTATTTTGAAACCCCAAGTCAGGGTTGAGGAGCGAGATGAAGAGGGAGAGGGAGAGGGAAGAGAAGGGAAGGGAAGAGAAGAGAAGAGAAGAGAAAAAGATATATGATTAAAGTTCAAACGCCTTGCGGCCTGGAAATCCCGCACTGATACCATCCGAATTGAGATTCAACACGAGGAGAGAAAATTTGAAGGAGGAGAAAAAAGGAAACCCAAAAAGAGTAGAGGAATATGAGCATGGATGCGTTAGGACCGTTGGTCGGGACTAATATCCACGCTTGTACATATAGATAAACGAGGTAAAACGAGGTGAAGTAATGTTTCCCCTGCCCCCCCCCTTAAACTGAAGGGGAAAAAAATCAAGCCAGAGCCAGAGCCAGAGCCAAAGTCAAAGTAAAACACTTCTGAAGAAAATGTAACAAAGCATCCCATCCCCCTAGATATAGGGCCGGCGAGGGCCCATCCTCCTCATATTTTACCGCCAAAGTTATCCTTGGCGTATTGTTCGCATGCCTATATTGAAGATGGGAAGATTTGGTTAGCGAGGATGTGTCCGAGTATACCGATGATGCAAAGTACCAATACCACATCATTATACATGCCCAAGACAAGTATCCCCTCGACAAGTATCCCCCCAACAAGTATCTCCCAGGAAACAAAGCATGTCCCCGGAATACAAACAAACAGCCACACGAGAGAAAATCGAGCCTAACCTTAGCGGGCTTCCCAACTTTCTGCCCAATGGCCTTCCACTTATTCGCCTCGTAATCCTTGATGGCAGCGAGTAAAGCCTGACTCTATTTGAGCATCAGCACGTACCGTATGCATGATGCTGCAAAGACAGAACGTACCTCATCTTCCGCGAATTCCGCGTAATGCATGTCCTATTTTTTTTCTTCTCGTTAATACATGTCATCCCATCCATACACCAATCCATTCTCATCCGAGCGAGAGCCAAGCATCATATACAAAGAGAGAGAGGGTATGTATTTACCTTGTACCAGTGCTTCTTTACACTCCCCTCAGTTCTGGCCGGAAAAGTCTGCAAATGGCAAATTTTTTTTAGAATTCTAGTCTCCAGCTCATCTTGAGGCTTCGTGCGACTTGAAATGAGATGTCCGTTTTTTTTGGTATCGTTCGGAAAGTAGACGTTCATCTTATCTTACCTTGGCGATATCCGCCCAGCTATTACCTGCATCTCTCATGTTCTTCAATCTCTGCTCTTCGGCAGGTGTCCAGGGGGTGTTGGTGCGACTCTTTTTGGCGGGTGGTGCCATCGACGAGGTCATGTTGGGGTCATCTAGGCCTGACGAGGAGGGTCCTGCCATGGATGAACTCGACTGCATGTTGAATGCCGAAGTATTCGTGGCAGTCGCTGGACCCGAGGCGCGTCTCTTGTTTCGTGCGCTGGCGGGCGAAGGGATCTCCGACTTGAGGGTAGACGGGTCAGTGGCCGATGGATGGTTGTGTGAGAGGGAAAAGCTCGCGGTGGGATCGATTTCTTGTCTATCTACACGCTTCGACATTGGAAGGATGGTCTGGGGGGAATGCGCGGGAAAGGTAAAGAAGGGAGAGAAGTCTTCGAGGTCGGGAAGGTTCGAGAAGTTTTTGGATGGTTGTTGCGCGAGGGAGGTGTCGGGGGGAGCTGCAGGCTCGCGTGTGAATTGGTTCATAAGATCACCGTGTGAGGCTAGGGTACAGGTACAAAGATACTTACGTTCTCATGTACTTGGGAACGTTTGAATGTAGTCAACAGGGCTGACATCCCTTTCTCTGCATAGCTTGCCGAAGACCGTTGGAAGCGCTTGGCACCACTTCAGATCCTAGGACAACCTGTGAGGCGTCTGGGGAAGTGGAGAAGTTGAATGATATAGTCGGTGGTCCATTCATCTAATATTGTGTGACGAGCAAGAATTTTGGGTGTGAAGATTGATGAGGGGAGATTTTGTTGTTATAGGTGTGATCTGATGACTGGAGAGGGACGGCCACTTCTAGCCATTAAGTACCCTCGGTATATGTCATTGGAACATGTGGACAAGGAATAGAAGCCGGAAGAAACAATAATAAACATGCCTGTCTACGATCGGGCCACGGTACATACACAGTAACGGTACTTGTATTGACCTTGAGCGGTTCCTCAGCCAGTCAGAGGTCTATCGCGCACGCTACAAAGGCCCAAGATGTCATCACTATATTTCCAAGTATTGGCCATGTATCAAGATATGTTTGTTGGCCCGAACGTACTTTTGGATTTCTCATTTCCAGCGCGGCTTACGAGGACGGAAAATTGAAGGGATTGTCTGGCTCAAATTGCAATAAACAGGCTGACGAGTGGTGTGGATGAGCTTGGGTGAGAAATGAGCATACATGAATGGTCATCACCCATGTATTTTTCCCAGTGGAAAGATCGCCAGATCCACGCCTGCGTTTATCGTAAACCTTCCCCAGGCATAAGAGACGAGTAAACTCCAACTGTCCCCAACCCCCCTCGTCTCTCTCTGGCGTTTCGGTTACACCAGGCAGGGGATGAACGTGGATTGTTGGTGAGAAGATGCAACAACTGCATTCCATAATTTTTCTTGACCCCCCGGAGTCATCGTGATACAGGATTTCTGCCGGATTTTGCTTGGTTGGTTTAACTCAGCTCGCCGTGCAGTAGTAAGATGCATGTAATGGTGGGAGGATAAGTTTCTTGATTGGAGGTTGATAAATGTTGATGGTCAGAGCCGAGTTCTGAATGGTTAAAGAGCAGTACCGTCGTTTAAACTGGAACCGAAGGTTGCGGGGTACGCAACATTTAGTACAATATCCCATACATACCTAGTTAAGAATCATATTAACAATGCAATTATGATCTCTTGGAGCTTGTCATTCATTCACCCCTGTCAACATGCCATGGTTTCCTTATACCAACTTCTGTAATAGAAGTATTTTCCAATATTACCCTCGGGTAAAGAAGGATCATGATATCCTAAACCATCGGGAAAACCCCAGCGAACATTGTCCTCGTATCAGAACCTTGAAAATCAAAGCGGTGTATAGAGTATTCATGTTCTAGGCGAGGCTGTTGTACTTGCTCCATTCATCAGGATCTTGGCTTGACTCGTTGTCACTGTGAGGTCAATATGAATTGGTTCGTTATCATTCGTGGCACCCCCCTATTTAAATTTGTTCCCCTCTAGGCTGGTTTCCGTCCCCTTATTAATTGAAAATCCATGTGCAGGTCAATGCGTGTACAAAGCATTCTGCTGGCAGTGTTTGGTTAATCTGACAGCATTGTACATCTTCAATCCTTTTAACATCAATTAGTGATATTTTCCGTAGGTACAGTACAAGTAATGACCTTCAGGTTACCTCGAGAGTGCATTAAAGTAATAAGGCCAAGGTATACGGCGTAAGGGATTCATTGTGAATGGTAGAATGTTTGCTATCAACTGCATGGCGTTCCCGATGGTTCGAAAATGGCGTTGCTTCGCCGCAGCCCGCATCAGACATTCGCCGATGTAGCATTCAAATGCAAAATGAATTGAAAAGCGGTATATTGTTCACACCATGACAAGCTCCGTGCCGGCTATTGGATAATAGAAGGGATCCTCGGGCCGGGATTCGAAGATGGTGGTTGGGATTCTCAACAATATCAATGGCGAACCCGACCGTTTGGATTATTGTTCAAACATTGGATTTGAAAACATTGGGTTTGAGCCTTGGAATGTAAGGTAAAAGTCTTCTAAACAAACAAACAATTTTAGCCTCAGATTTTGTTTCAAGAAAGGGGTATCAGTAGCTAACAGGTGGCACTTGTCAAGAATTCTATCCCGTCAAAACGGGGTTTTGTTTCCAAGCTTGTTTTGTTTGATGTTCCATCGTAACGACGCCTTTAGGTTCCTCTGAAGTTTTGAGATGCTGAACTGTTTTGTTTTCTCCATAAAACAAGGGGACTCGTGACTGTTCCCCCTTTGACGGCTATATTATCTATACCTCGTGAACAATATGAGCTGTGGTGAGACTGCCATATTGAATACCTCCGGAAACATGCATGATCTTGGCTAACCAAAGGAACGGTGTATGTATCCTGGCGTATCTGCACCTAGCCATAGTTGTAAAGCCATAGGATAATACTCGGAGGAAAAGGATGCCGGTTACGTGCATCCGATCATCTGCTGTATTTCATGAAGGTGGAGTCTGAGAGGAATATCCGGCCTGATCACGTGCTGTACACGTGACAAATCCCCTAGATGCAATGCACAAACTTCCAAGGTCTCAAAAGCTTGTATAAGATATTATTCGAGAACACGATCGCGCATGTTGTTTTGGTTGGCATTTTGAGTAGGGCTGGCTACCTTGAATTTGATGATCTCGAGGCGATCCTTCAATGCGGATGGGGTGAGACCCGACAGTTGGGGGCGAAAGGGAGAAAAGATAGAACAACTGTTGCAAGTTTCTAAAACTTCCATATTGAAGATTTGCGGAGAAGAAGGGATCTGGATTTGAAGAATGAAAACACAGCATGTCCTCAAGGAACCCTAACCAGCAAAGCATAACATCTTAGAGGTCGTGACCTGAATACAACAGTGCAAGGAGCGCGTAACAAAGCTAATAACTGTTTATCCTCCGACCTGGTGGACTTGAGGTTATCCTAATCGAGTAGACCATTCTTACTGGTGGTGGGTTTTGCTTACCAAGGTACGAGTACGAGTACTTGATATGTGATGGCCTCGAGACATATCGAGTGACAGAATATCACGACGTTGTTTGAGGCCACGCGCCACCATCGCCATATCCATCCAATAGCTTAACCTTACGAGTACTTGCTCAGATCTCCTTTGGAATTTGGAGCAATCCGGCGAAAAGACATGCGGAGAGAAGTGCTCAATATGTACAATTTGCCAATAGATTTCCACTTTTGGCATTGTCGCATATGAAAGAGGGGGTAGGAAAGCCAGCAGAGGAATTGTTTTCGAGTAGAAATGGCCGGAAAGAATGAGTAAAATGTAGGCCAAGTGCCAAGGCTTATCATTAACGACTCCTTCGCGACCTCAGCTTTGACCCCTTCATCTAGATTACTGAATAACACCCGCATTAGGATCGTCTAGATCATTTTCCGAATTCCTCAATTTCTACCCTACCCCCTTTGAGTTCGAACGTCCCGGCCATCTAGCGATGGATATTCAATACCGTATGTAGGGAGTGTTATCCAATATCCAATAACCATTCAAGCTGCAGCATTCACGACTAACATGGATTTTAGTTCTCCCTTCCCTTCCCTTTCCCTTGCTTTCCCTTGCTTTCCCTTCCCTTCCTTCCCCCCCTTCCTCGCTTCCCTTATAGGGCTGCTGTGGCTGTCAGATTTTAAAGCCCTTGGAACGGTAATGACACTTCAATGACTTCACCAAAAGATCGGACGATCACCCTTCCGAATACTTGCCAATCTCTTTTCAACACTTCATGCGCAGAAATTGATTATCGTACACGATTTGAGACGAACCGTGAAAAGAATCCTGAGATGTTGATTCAGTGGTTTGGCTTGAATAGCTTCAATTGCTCAAAATGCCTCGAAACAACCTGTGCGAGAATACCTCATTAGTTTCAGACTTCAATTGTACTGATGTACTGGCGGTCCACATGTCAGTGTATCTAGTACCGAACAGCTCCCAAACCAAGTATTCTTGCCCAATCTAGATTATAGAAAGAGAAGAAAAGGTGTGTAGTATCTCCTGCGAGTACCATAGCTTTGCGTTGACACAACGTCTCTTAGCACCAAACCTAAGTATAGAGATAGTGGTGTGACTGTGCGGTGTGACAACGAATACAACGACGCTATTCTACTTTGAATTTGTTTGTTCCTATTCTTAACCTGTCAATTCTTTTATTAGTATTTATTTTTTTTTTTTTTCATGAAGAGAAAAGGGAAAAGGGAAAAGGTAAAATGGGTCGTACTGATGAGCCACTCCAAACGGTTCTGAATGGTCCAGAACTCAAACGTCAAGAACGTCCACTAAAGAGGCGCGCGGCGATTGTTCCAACTTTAGTCCATCATGGTCTTATTCGCATCCGATCTCCATGATAATTCATGCATTCGAAGCTTTTTACTATGAAGAATAAGGGGATGATATTTTAAAGCCCTTGGAATTGGTGGCTCGAGGGTCCAATGAGGGTCACCAAATCCCGGTACGAAACTTTTCGAAACTCGCTTCCCCCTTCGACCCCTCTAAGCGTTGTAAGATTGCAGAAATCGTCAATTTTCAATATTTCATACTTTGTAGTCAAGTTCATGGTGGCCTTGAAATTACATGGCCATTATCAGTAAAGTTGCTGTGAAGAACAGAAAAAACCTTTTTGTTCCAAAGTCGCATTAACGTTATGGGAAGTTCAGCCTGTTAGGAGGCATGTTTTGCAAAGATTTAATCATTCAAAGGTCATCTTTGCGAGTTCTCTGTGAGATATTGGAGCAGGTTTTGGATGTCATCGTTAATGCTCAAGACCCCGCCTCAAACGTCAAACAGATATTTACATCATCAAACCTCCGTACCTAGGGAACCCCATTTGCAAAAATGGGACGAAAACTCATAGAGATGTGCAACTCTACCCATGTATAATCAGAAACTGTGATGAATATCGACTTCTCATATTTCCCTGCAGGAAAGTTTTGGACTTCAGAAACCACAGAACTTCCTTAGCCTTATGGATATTCCAAACAACCAAGTCGGTTCTTCATATAATATCCGGCGTTCTGCTCCTTAAACTTTCTTTTTCTTTCTTTACACTTGAAGTGATTACTCCTTGCATCTAATATTTTCTTTCATTTCCCTACCAACTGGTTTGGCTGCTCTGCATTCTTCATTGTAGTTATATTTGTTATATTTTGCCCGGGAGCTTTGCGATACAAGCCCTTTTGTTATCTCAGACTTTTTGACAAAGATTAGATTCTACAATAAAACTTTACAACTTCATTAATTCTTGGATTGCCGGTTCAACCATCTTTTGCACAGTATATTTTGAGCTTTCCAGCGCAATTCTTTCAATTTAACATCAATCAATGACTATCATCATGTCTTCGAACCAAATGAACACCCGAGTGGCACCACCCACATACCCTCCAGTCGACGTAGCCCTACGGCATGAATATGGGATCCAGAAGAATCGCAAGGCGGCTTCTACTGGTGGTGGTAGAGCATGGAGCGAGGATGAGGTATGGATGGAACAGCATCATCCTACGATTAAAGATGCTAACTAATTTCGTTACAGGAAGTTTATCTTCTTCAAACTCGTCTTCAGAAAATGCCTTACAAGCACATAGCTGCTCATCTGAAAAAGACCGAATTGGCTTGCCGTCTTCACTATCATCAATTATCTCATGGAAGCAGCCGCCGCAAGCGTGCCAATTCGATGACACCTTCCAGTGGCTCCACATCAAAGTCCCTAATCCTTCCTCTCCGTATGCCATCCCCAACCAATGAAGCTACTCTCCTCCCAGTGACACCACCTACCTACGACTACTCACCCCAGTCTCACCACGTTCAACCCCCATCTGCATCTCCTCTCCTATCGTGCTCAGCTTCCAATAGCCCCTCTCGAACTCTTGCCCACCCAATTGCCATTCTTCCCAAACCATCCCCTTCTCGAAGTGCCATCCCCGATTCCGCTGCAAACCAAACTCCCCGTCTCAAATGCGCCGTGACCTCAACCCCAGTCACCGTTGCTAGTGTTGACAAACAGCGTCTCCACCATGTATACGAGGTCCATCGCAATTCCTTCTGGAACGTCATCGCATCCGAGTACGGTGGGGGTGTATCTTCTCTATTGCTGGAGGAGACCTGGAAAAAGAGCGTCGCATCTCAAGGGCCACCAACCCCATGTGTATCTCCGGATACACATTTGCCAAACCTCAACCAAGCCAACTATCACTACAACACCCAAGCTACCCAGCGATCGCCAACACCAGGGAAAGAATCCAAGAATCACGCTACTAGTATTTCGGCACTTCTTGGCATTAATGCTAGCCCCCGCAGCCCCAAGGAAAGGGAAATGATCAAGCGGCTGGAGGAGAGCCGGGAGATGGCTTGAGGGAAATTTCTGTTTTTCATTTTCTTTCAAAACTACTTCATGATTTCATTCGTCAGGCGAAAATGGTAATTTTATTGGCACGTCATGAATTTGATGATGATGATGATGATGGGTAGGGAGGGAATGGATGGAGTTTGAGTTCAACATTTCGGCCACGGTTTCTAAACGAAAGGCGAAAGGGGGAATTTTGCACGATGATGCATCTCGGCGTAAAAGAACGGAATAAGCATTCAAATTTATCCATCCATCTATCCATCTATCAATCCTTCTCAGCAGGGAAATTTGCACAATGGCCACTAATCAACCTTGATCACGATGATGCAAAAATATATGCACACGCATTATGACTTTCAACGCCATCTTTTCCTCTCTCCTCTATGATTATCCGCTCAGATTCTATAACTCTTACCTCTTCTTCTTCTTCCTTGCTTGCTCTCGAAACTCTGTGTTTCTTGATATGAAACAAAACATCCTCGCTGGAACTGTTTCATCCATGCTTCTCTCTTTCTTCCCTTTTTGGAAACTGTAGGGCGAGTAGGTCTAAAACAATTCGTGGCATTATCCGCATTGCGCATCCGGTCCGAGTGGTCGGTAAACTTACCCCTAGCTTGGTATTGAGTAGATGGGTAAATAGTTAGATGGATAGATATATGCATAGTTTGAAGATCGGATGAAATGCGTCTTTTTGAAGTATGCATGTATGAATATTTTGAAACGTCTTTCCGATTCGCCTTTGAGCTTTTCGCTTGGGTGGATTTTTATATTGGTTAATCGTTATAAAATGGTTGGTTTAATTGATGTACCCGTCGTATATACTCGTATATGATGATGTTGTCGTGAAGAGCAGGTGGCGGTTTATTCAGAGTTATTTAGTGTTTACGGGTACCTATGGACAATTAATGAACAGCTTATTTTGTGGGGAGAGGAGATTTCTTAAAGGTTAAGCTCACTCCTTTGGTCCTGGTAGATACCCCGCAGATAAACATTCACCTACTCTATGTGAGGTTATCGGAAATATCTCACTATCCTTCCCTCATTCATTCCACCATTCCATCAATCCATCATCCCATCATGTCCTTCATCATCCTCAGCAATGTCTCCCGTACTCAATCGTCTTCATAGCACCACATCCGCATCCAAAATCGCAACTTCTTTCCTCTCTACCCTCCAAGCCCGTCCGCCCTTAATCCGCACCCAATACCTCGATTCAAACCAACTCCAACGACTAGCAGCCACGCTTCCTTACCCTGCCCGCTACAACACCGCTCAGAATAAGACTCGCATCCCGCCGTGCCACCATCTCGTATATTTTACCCCTGCAGATGTAGAGAATGGGCTGGGGCTTGATGGTTCGGATGGCGTCTTCAACCCCCCCAAACCTTTTACAAGACGCATGTGGGCGGGCGGGGAATTGGAATGGGTGAGGGATAATCAATTGTGTGTGGGGCAAGAGGTGAAAGAACAGACCGCGGTGAAGAGTGTGACGGCGAAAGTGTCGAAAGGGGGCGAGGAGATGCTGCTGGTGGGGCTGGAGAAGAGGTTTGGAAATGAGAGGGGGGAGGCGCTTGTAGATCGGAGGTAAGTCATCGCTACTTTGCCATGACAATACGGTGGAATACCGACTTTTCCCATCATGACTTTTCCATACTCGAAGAGGCATATTCGGATTGTACGTACGGGGGAACAAAATGACTGATTCAAGCCGTGACTAGAAATTGGATGTTCCGCCACGAAATCAACCCGAACCATCCCCTCCCTCTCCCACCACTCCCCCCTCATGTTCCCTTTCCATCCGCCACACATACATTCGATATTACCCATACACACATATCACTATTCCGCTTCTCGGCCCTGACATTCAACGCGCACAAAATCCATTATAACCGTGAATGGTGTCGAGAAGTCGAGGGTCATCGCGATTGCGTTGTTCATGGGCCGTTGAATTTAATCCACATGGTGGATTTCTGGAGAGATGTTATGAGTCGGACAGGAGCCTCCCGGTCGCAGGAGAGAAGTAAAGGTGATGAGCATGAGCATGAGCATGAGCATGATGATGATGATGTACTGGTGCCGAAAAGAGTCACGTATAGAGCTACGAGCCCGCTGTATGTGGGAGAGGCGTATAGGATTTTGATGGAGGAGGGCACGCAAAAGGTGATGGAGGTGAGGATTGTGGATGGGTTTGGGAAGGTTGCGATGCTGGGGATGATTGAGAGGTGGTGAGGTTTCCTTGTGCATGCTGTGATGTCCGAGGTGATGTTGTGCTATGCAGATGGATCGGACAATATCGATGAGTCCTACATACTGCATCTATCCTTGCACTCTTCATGGTTTCAGGATGTTGTGCGCATCTTTTCTCCCTGCCATGTAAGATTTCGTTCAACGTCCAAGATTCCCGTTTGCAAGTTTACTGTCACAAGTTGGTGGCTTAATTATTTCCATTACTTTAGAATTATATTAATCATCAAAAAAAAAACAAACTAACTAACTCATGGGTATCTAGCAGCAGATACAGATAACTCCATATCTCAAGAAAACGCCTTACAATTCAAAGCCACATCATTAGTCGATATGAATTCCACCTTGGTCTCATTGTCTCCCTCTCCTAACACGACATCAAATGTGGTAAATCCCTGCAAGGGATCATACATCTTGGTCCCCGTGAACAAATAATATCCACCAATCTCCTCGCTCACCTTCGTCATGGTCGTTCGTTGCACCTCCAGTGCCTTCATTGATACATTTGGGATCGTACGCTTGTATACCCAGTCAAAGGAAACAGGAGAATCGATGCGGTCCGCGCGGACTGCGGCGGTGACGGTTAAGCTGTATTGACCGGCATCGTTGACGGGCTTCTGGATAAGACAAGATTGAGCAGGCTGGTAGAGAATGGCGTCTGGGGTGGGGAATCCAAGTCCGTTATTGGTGTTAATTTCATCGGCTGCACCAGAAGTATGTATGATGACGTCGAAAGATGAGACGCCCGCGGCAGAACTAAGGACAGTGCTGAATGCATACCAGCCGAAGGTCTCATCGGCGAAACCGAGACTCTGGCCGCCCATGTATGTTTCGCGGGTAGCATTGAGGACGGTGGTGGTGCTGTTTTTGCGGTCACGGTATTGAATTGATACGCTTAACTTGCTATCGTCGCGCTTGGTGGTTCGCACACGGATGTGGCCCGAGAATTTGAGTGTGTTGTTTGCACCTAAGGATACAGCAATTCTCCATGGCTTTATTTCGATGGGCGTGATCACTTCGGAGAGTGTGACGGATTTAGGAACGGTATCGATCATTCGTGCGAAAATGTCAGCACACTTTGCGTTGAAATTGTTTGGATCTGCGAGGGCATTCATGGTTTTGTTGTTATCAGCACCGAATATACGCTTGTCGGAATTAAATGTGTCATTTTTGCCGACCAAAAGCACATCGGATGAGTTATTCCCTAGGTATTCGGTTACGATGGTGTTGTCGAATTTGTCGAACTTGCTGGTGAAATGTGGAAAATTGGCTTCGCTACCGTTACCAGTAATCTGGGGGAAATCGACTCCATGTACTCCTCCGAGAACATGGCCACATGCTACCATAGTGATCATGTCACTAGTATTGAAGCCCTGCTTTGCAAAGAGCGCTGTGTGTGTCGCCAAATCCTGCTGAGGCTCGGGAACACCAGGGACACCGGCCTGGATAGCATCGATTCGTCCAGCTCTGAATGGAACAATAGGACCACCGCAAGACATTGAAGCAACAACGACGGATAAAGCGATGAGATCGGACATTGAGGCTTGGATCGAGTGGTAATTATTCGTGAAGGCGAAAGTGCCATTGAAGGCCTCACCGGGATTCTCTGCTCGGTCAAGCTCAAAGGCTATAGATGCATCAAGTCCTCCAAGACCAGTCTCAATATCATGGGTGGACATGTCGTGGTAAGCTGTCCTTATCCATTCTGCAGCCGTTTGACGGCCAGGCCCAGCCGATGAGAAGGAGCATGGCGTAACGCCTGACGTGAGAACTATTAGATATATTCCGATTGCTGGCTAAAGTGATATCTTTCTTTCAATGACTTACCGTCTCTAAAACCAAGTTGTAACCAACCCTTCTGGATATAAAGAAGTTCCTCAATTCGGTCGTACTTGGAGGGCCAGGTATAAGCTGCATTGACTGATAGGACGGGCAGCAAACCCATGCCGATTAAGGATATCGCCTTCATTTTGGAGACCAGTGGAGAAAAACAATTCTACAATAGAAATAAAGCTCCAAAAATGAGTGTGGTGATTGACCAACGTGACCTAAGAGTCAATGTTATCGATAGATAGCTAGATAGAAAGAGGTGAGTTGAGTGTTATATATGGATAAAAGGGTGGTTTGATTATCAAGCAATCTTCAAAGTTTAAAATCATCCTATCCCATACTGCGTAATACGACCCCTATCCCTCTTTTTCTCCATCTTCTAGGACTCGTATTTCCTTAACCTACCTCCTCTCAGGCCATCCTTTCAATGTTCCAAGGTCCCTTGAAAATTCAAAATAGCAAGTGAGGCTCAATACCCGAGTAAATAAAGAAGTGGAATCCAATCACCAACGAGGAAGGTGCAATGAGGAAGACACGGTCGGGAGAGAGAATGCCATCACATATCGCATAAGGTGTGAAGAAGCCATCGGAGGAGGTACGAGGTGTCCGGTGCCAAGACTGCTCGGCTCCATTTTCACGATGAAATGGACATGCATGTATGGGACTTTAGGGCTTGGAACCGCTAGGACATATGGGATTGTTCGCCTTGGAGTTGGTATATCGGGACTTGAATCACTTGATTAACCCTAAGTTTGTCCGCGATTGTGGAGTATCTCGAGCAGTTGTCACTGTAATTAGGTGTAATAGTGGGGAGGCTGCTCGGGATTATGATGGCGCACTGCATGAATCCCGAGGCCTGTATCCATCATACCGCGAAGAAGCAAATGAGGGCATTCGTATAATAAATTTATATTATAGTATTTAATCATCGATAAAGTTATAATGGATTCGAAGAGTGAAGCTCAGACAAATTGATACGTCCATGGTCAAACATGTGAGGTCATGTTTAGGAGTGAAACCGAGTTCTGATTAATTATAGGTCAGGTAATACGCGAAGCTTTTGATTGGCTATAGGACATAAGTTATTCCGGCCGAAATCATGAAGATTTCCAATCTAGTACACATCCGAACAATGTTGTGGAATGCCGTAATGTGATCCCGAGAGGCTCATTCTCTGCCGGTGCCGCAGTCACGTGTCGGGTGGGTCGGTCGAATTTTCAAACGCGTCAAGAAATTTACTTGACCGAGTGCCATATTCCCTTGCTTCTCAAGCACAACCAATGAGTATATCTATCCGCCATGTTGCGGAACGCCGGATCCAGAGAAATGAATCAGGGGCGGTTGGAGAATTCCTAATGTCAGAGGCGGATATTTGGTGGTAAGAAGGATACTGAAGCAATTTTTTGAGAGGTGTACGCGTGATGCTCGGTACTTGGTTTGGATACATTTCCTCTTTGAACTCCTTAGCGGGACTTGGGGAGGTGCGGATACATCGAAAATTATATGGAGGGAGCGGCGGTGGTACCTTCCAGCTTCTCTCAGGGAGAGCTTGCACTTGCTCTTTCATTTTGGTCCCTGTTTTTCATTCTTCTTCTTCTTCTTCCTCCTCCACTCTTATACTTTTCTTCAAGGAAAGCGATAAACATATCGCTCTTTATGATATGGATCTCTTGGCCTGTGTTGGCCAAGTGGCATTCTTCTGCTCAAGGAACTGGGCCAGATTCTTCCATCTCATATGGCAGGCGAGGTTTTGTCAGTTTCTAGGCGCCTCGTATCACAAGCCTGCTCTACTATGAAATCCGGAACATATGCCGGTGGGAAAGCCTATTGATGTCGCGCCTTGAACTTGGAAAAGAATGCACATCCATTTCAAACTTCTCTCGGCAGTAAACAAATTTTGAATCAAGTGAATACCACAAACAATTCAAAGGTAGCCTACAGGCATCTATCTATTCTACTATGGCGCTCTTACAATGCCAATGGATTCCGTGAAATTCCTGCCCGATTCAACTCCACGGTCAATCGTTCCGTTTCGGATGATGAGAACATGTTGCCGTTCGATATCACATTCCAATATGCGAATCTTGCCTAGCCATGACGAACTTCTGCCATTCCTCGAGTATTCTTGTCTTGGAGTGTACATATCTGTTATGTCTTTATCGGCGCCTCCTTGATGCGGGAGAGATACCATCCACATTCTTCCCAGCACTGCAGGCATAGACAAAGTTTACATTCTATACATTCATCAACTTCTTGAATGTATATTTGTTCACGCTTTCACGTCGGTCTATACACAGGACTCAAGTACTTGCGATTTTCAGACATTTCGAAGTTAGGAATATCACTTACTCGAGTTCAGCCAGACTCTACGTCAGGACCATGCGTCCAACTTCAATTCCAAAGTGCCTGCTACAGGTTGCTGCATATAGTATTGCAATCATTCCTTTCGTTCATGCAACACATACAACTATCTATTCAACTCTCATTCGTTATAGAATATCGGTGGTTCCACAATACACGACTTACACCAATACCATTCATTTAATCCATACTTATACTGCGCCACCTTCAATTCACACTGAATACGTTACTGCAACTGAAGTTAAGCGTAGAACTACGACTTTCTACGATGGGACCAAAACTGTGACCGAGGCAGCTTCGACTGTATATGGTGAGTAGTTTCAAAAGCCATGGGTGAGCATTGAATTCCTTCTAACAATGAATAGCCTCCGAATGCTCTAGCTCGGTATCTTCTTCTGCGGCCCCTTCATCGGATATTTTCAGTAGCTCTGCTACTTCATCTTCTGAATTTGCATCATCTTCTGCATTCACGGCCCCACCTGTGAACAATGTCATTTCCGGATCTTCGTCTGCCAGCGATGAAGCGTCAACAACTGCTCAAACACCTTCAACTACGGAAAACCAGAGCATTGAACCCACTACGTCTGCTCCACAGGTCACTCCTGATACATCCAATACGACCATTGAGCCCATTGTGACTTCTGAGCTTGCACAGACGACTCCTGCCGTTAATACGGAAGAAACACCAGTCACAACCCAGCCACCTGCTGGACCAACTCGCGTTCCATCTGCCGATACCCCGGCTGGTACTTACAATGCAGTGGAATGTTACCCAGATAATGAGGGTACTGGATTCCCATTAGCTCCGCCTATCACTGATAGTGTCGATCCAAACCACTATGATACCCCCGCCCACTGCGCCGAGCACTGTTCTACAGCCGATCAGGGTGCCCCATTCAGATATTCTGGAATAGAGCCAGGGCACTGCTATTGCTCTAATGGATTGCTCACCGCAGAACCAACCAATGATTGCTCTTACGAATGCCCCGGCGATCCAACACAAATATGTGGTGGCGGTGCTCCTCTTACCAGAAAACTTAGACGTCGTTCGCCTGCCATCGCGATTCTTATTTACGAATTGTTTGGATGGGTTCCACCAACCTCCGCCGTTGTTACAGAAGCCGTTCCAACTGAAACGCAAGGGGCAACAACGGAAATCATTGTCACTGAGGGACCAAATGTCACACCTACAACTGAAACCACCCCCAACGAGACTCCAGGACTTATTTCTACAGAAATCATTCCGATCGAGACTTTAGGAGCTACTTCTACAGAAGTCATTTTTACCGAACAACCAAGTCTTTCTACAACTGGGGAGCCGCTCGGTCAATCCAGTACAGGAATTCCACCCGTCAACAATATTGTATCCGGTAGCGGGACTACTACGTTAGGTTTTGAGTCCACAAGCGTTTTTCCTACCGATCAACCAAGCATTTCCACCACATCGGAAATTCCTAACACAGAGGAACCAAGGACATCCACAGCACAGAGCGTTATTGCCGAGCAGTCAGGAGGCACCAGCACATCGGAAGCCGCTGTTGATACCGGAGCGCCAACGAGCACTTCGCAGGCTACTAATACTGAACAGCCAGGAGGCATTAGCACATCAGAAACCGTTCTTAATACCGAAGAGCCAACAAGCACCTCGCTAGCCATCAACACCGAACAGCCAGAGGCTACTAGTATATCGAAAATAGTCACTAGTACCGAAGAGCTTGGTGCTAGCACATCAGAGGCACCTAATGGAACTAGCACAGGCATTCTACCTGTCGATAGTGTGGTGTCAGGAAGTGGAATAACTACTAGCAATATTGAGTCTACAGCCCCTAGTTCCGTAACAGAAGCTCTAGAGACTAGCACTAGCGTTGAGACAGTTCTTAGCTCTCCAACATTTACCTCCGATGGGGGACAGGCCGGAGAAACAATTACTAGTGGTCTACCATCTAGCACACATGGAGAAATCGGAGAGACAACTATTGGCTTCCCAACATCCACTTCTCAAGTTGGGGAGGCTCAAGAGACAACAACTGGCTCCCCAATATCTACCTTCGAGGGAACAGAAACTCAAGGGACCGCTACTACCGCTTTACCATCTAGCACCGAGGTACTGGAAGTAACTTCGGGGGGTGAAGTAGGAGACAACTACTAGCGCTTTACTGTCTAGTACCCAGGCCGGAGGAGTTGGGGAGACGGTTACTGCCGTCCAATCAACTACGCAAGGAACACCTCTTGAAGAGTCCTCCAGTGGTATTCCACCTGTAAATAACATCGTATCTGGAACAACCATTACAACTAGTGCTCCTGAAGTACCACTTTCTACAAGCTCCCCTCCAGTATCCACATCCAGCGTTGCCCCTTCATACAACTATATTTGCTCAGGGGCACCAAATCAATTTAATGTAGTCATTGACGAGCCAGGAAAGCCAAAACAATGGTTATCTCAAGTTAATTTCCCAGGTACTGGAACTTCAGAGGGTGCTTGGGGCTATGACACATTAGTTGCTGCAACATCAGACTCACAAGCAGCTCGTTTCAGTATTGGATTTGGTAACGCTTTTCAAGGCACACTTCAATCCAATGGTGCACCAATCACTGGTGCTGTTCGATTGACCGCTTTAGGATCTCCTCTTCAACTTTTTACTGCGGATCATATCTCAGATAGTATGAGAATCTTTACTACGTCTATTAAATCAGACTGTTCACTTGGGTTGGATGTTCCAAACACTGGAGATAACATATTGGCTGTATGTAGTGGTGTATTTACTATTTTGACACCAGCCAAGAAAATTCAAAAGGGAAGCGCATGCACTCAGGTTAGGGCTTATGCTGTTGCAGCTATTGCTACAGGATCAAGTACTCAAATTCCTCAAACTGCATTCTCTTCGACTGGATTTATTCAAACAACTATACCATCCGGAACAGTTGGTTTGGTGTCAAGTACTTCAACATTCTCACCTCTTACAACTTCAACGACAATCGCAGGATGTCCTGTTGCACCATTCTTCAGGATTCTTGTAAATGAGACAGGAATGCCTGCACAATATTTGTGGGATCCTGTCTCATTCGGCGATGATGCTTTATCATTCACCACTGATCCATCAAAGAGTTTAACTTTCTCATTGTCTCCTGCTACTGGTCAACTTCAATTCAATATTGTAGATTTCTTTGGAAATCCTGTATTGTTGGCATCCAATCAAGATACTCACAATGCTGGAAATGAGGCAATATTCTTCTCCACAGCAACCAAATATCAACAGCTTGGTTACCAACCCGTTGTTGCAACTATCAACCCAGATTGCTCTATTGGTTTGACCCTACCATACAATGCCGCTAATATTATACAAGCTTGTTATGGATCGATTTACTTGATGTTGACGCCTGGAAGAGATTGTGTCACAGTATCATTATTAATGTTACCATATAATCCTTCCGCTACTATCACTTCTTCTATTCCGGCGACCACTTCTTTTTTAGTCTAAGTTCGGCGAGTCTGGAAAGCCCCCTCGTTTCTTCGACTGAAGTCATTCTTTCTACTTCATCAGTTGAATTCTCAAGCGGATTGCAAGCTCCCAGCTCGCCCGTCCTTACGAACACGCCTTCCGGGGTGGCCAGTTCGTCTTCTTTTGTATCATCTGTATCTCTTGATCAGTCATTCGTTACTTCTGGGGAGCCTTCTGCCTCTTCGACGGCTAGTTCTTTCCTTAGTTCTTCCTCTTTTGAGACCATTAGTAATTTTGCTACAATTCCTTCTATTATTAGTTCCTCATTTATCTCTGAGTCTTTCTCTCAATCCGAGTCGGGTATTTTGTCCCAAGCTATCACGGCTTCTTCCGAACAAGAATCACAAATTTCTTCATCTACTTCAGAGCTATTCTCTTCATCTGTAATACCTTTATCTTCTGTCCAAAGTTCGGGCACTGCACCCATCTCTTCATACGAAGCTAGCTTGGCATCTTTTTCATCCCCTCAATCTTCTGGATTTAGGACTAGCTTCTCCTCCACTTCTTTATTGGGCTTTGAACCATCAGAAGCTCAAAGTACAGCTATCTCATTCACATTGATTGCTGCTTCGTCAAGCTTTGGAGAGGGGACATCGAGTGGAATTCCACCAATAAATAATATTGTTTCTGGATCAACCACAACTATGGAGCAGAGTAGCTTATTTAGTTTCGAATCATTGTCTCTGCCTGGGATTACGCCGACTTATGGACAATCTAATTTGCCTCAGATTACAACTTCTTCTGAATTGGTCGAAACTTCCATTCTACAAGCCTCATCGACAGTATTCCCGCCTAGCTCTTCCAATTTCGCTATCGAAAGCCCTAGTTCACAGATAAGTTCAGGGAACGTTTCCGAACCACAAGGAACAACCACGTCGGGCCTTGAAGGCCAATCATCTATCTTTTCATCGGTACAGGAGACTTCTAGTTCAATTCCCATCGAAGTAGCGCCAACTATTTCAGGGAATTTATCATCAATTACAGAAATTTCATCAACATTTGGCTCCGAGTCTTCAACAGTGCTCACTTTCAACTCTGAGGCTAGCACCTTGAACAGCCAGGCACCATCATTTTCAGTTGAATTCCCTGGGTCGTCGACTATATCACAGACTTTCCCTACGAGTACTGGCTTGTTTGAATCATCTCAAATTCCAAGCACTTCCCAAAGCGAAATCCAGATTGACACAATAATTCAATCCTCTGCAGCTGCAAGTGCGACGGATATTTTATCTTCTCCAGCACTATCTTTCACCCTGACAAACGATTTGTCGCAGTCTGCCTCTCTAAGTGTAGAAACATCTCTTGGAGCTTTCAGTAGCTTGACTACAATCTTCGAATTGAGCGAACCGACTCCAGGGGCTACAAGTAGTGTAGTAGAATCGCTGAGCCAATCTTTCGAGATCTCGAACAACATTGGATCAAGTATACCTGCACAGACATCCGCTGGCACATCTAATCCCATCGAGCCAAGCTCTTCTGCTGAATTCATTGTTTCCACACAAAGTTTTGATGTCAGCCCCGTTGAATCTAGCGTCTTTGGGGCTTTCAGTACTTCAGTCAGTGCTGGTGGAGAAAGCACAAGTCTTGTCCAATCGATACAGCAATCAGAAAATTCAACCCGAGTATATACATCTGCAGACTCTTTTGGGATGTCACGCTCAGAATCAAATTTCTTTCAATCCACCGGTTTACCTGCGGTAACCAGTGAGCCTTTGTTATCTACGGCTAGCAGTATATTTCCTATATCTAGTTCGATTGAAACCATCTCAACTTCAGGGTCACTGAGTGTCGAGTCATCATTGGTAGCTTCCAGTAGCTTACCAGCTATCACCAGCCAAGCTATTTCCGAAATGGTGACATTTTCCAGCACAATCGAGGTTGTCATCGTATCAGAATCACTCACCTCGGTGCCATCTTTCTCTTCTGGGGTCGTTAGTCAAACTCAACCTTCCACTTTGGGTCTTTCCATAGTTCCTTCTACCACAGTTGGATCAATCGGATTAGAATCTTCCACGATCGAGTCATCTTTGGTACTTTCGAGCAATTTAGTGATCTCTTCTGTAGAAGGCAGTAATCCCTCTGTAAGCTCTACAGGTATCGAATTGACTTTTGACAATGGTATTGGACAAAGTGGCAGCATATACACATCATCCATCACTAGCTCTGCAACTTTGACTGAGAATCCTATTTTGGGCACAGAGGGCTCAATTTTGAATAGTGTTGTTCAAACATCAAACGGAGTACAGACATCGGACGAGATTCAAACCTCCAACTTACCTGAAACATCTAGTCCCATCCAGACATCCATCTCTGCTCAAACATCGAGTGAAACTCAAATACCGAGTGCTTCTCAAACAATTAATCCTGCTGAGGTATTGAGTTCCGTTCAGACAAGTGACCTCTTGGAAACATCGTCGACCGTGGGTTTGTTCGAAACCACGTTGACGTTAGTTGGAGCTTCTTCTATAGGAATTAACACGACAAGCATTGATTCTACATCATTCTATAGCACGAGTCAATCCGCCATAGCTTCTGAGACACTTAGTGACATCGCATTGCCATCATTAGGATCCCAATCGATCGAATCATCGATAAATGGCCTAGGCACTAGTACCCTTGAAGTTCCTAGCCTACTCACTTCACTAGCAGTTAGCAGTCTATTGGAACCTAGTGCCGTGCTATCTCTTCTACCTTCATCAACATTCGAGAATGGAATTAGTAGCAAACTAACGAATGGTGGAGAATCAACTGCTTCCGATTTCTCTGAAACATCAAGCGGTATACTTCAGTCCTCTATTATCTCTATATTCATGTCGACGACAACTCTCGAAATTGTCACCGATAGTGCTCCATTACAATCAGAGCCGACTTCATATTTCACTGGCGTATTGAGCCTGAGCGACTCGTCAGTAGCACTAAGCAGCCGTTTCTCCCAGACAACGGCTGGGGTTTCGAATGAAGTGTCATCATCTGCTGGAAGCAATGCAATTCTATCCTCTACAGCTCAAGAGTCTAGCAGTAACATGATCCAGTCACTAATTTCATCTGTATCTGCAACGGTTTCCCTGGAAAGTTCTTCACTTTTTGGAGCCTCTTCCACGGAAGGATTAGTTAGTATTTCTTATGAAATTATTTCCAGCTCCATTATATCGACTTATGAGCCGTCTAGCACTGGCAGTGTTGGTATCACCCCTGTGGAAAATCTCGTGTCGGGTAGCTTGACCTCCTCCACAGAGCTCTTGACTGCATTATTCCAAACATCCACTTTTGAGAGTTCGCCTAGACCATCCAGTACTGAATTGGTCCTATCGAGCTCGTTTGGCATATCTGCATCTTTGTCGGCTTCTGAGAATGCGAGTAATAATGCTGCCCAGTCGACAATTATTTCAAGCGTGGAAAGTGAAATCTTGGAGCCTTCTGTGTCGGTTGTAGCCACCGCTACTAGTACAATAAATATCCTCAGCCAAACTGGTACCGCCGAGAACACACACACTTCATCAGCTTCTTTGAGTAGCAGTGGTAGTTTGGAATTGAGCGATATATTATCAACTACAATTCCATCAACTATCCTGATTAGTGCTGAGAGTTTGGAATCAAGCGGTACTTTATTGGCACAGATCCCATCAACTCTTCTTAGTAGTACTGGTGGTTCAGAAACAAGTGGTACATTCTCTACTCGTATTTCAGCAGGTGTCTTGAGTAGTACCATTGACTCTTCGGAACCTACCATTATTGAGACTTCTAGTGGAGCTAGCATAAGCGAACCCTCGATAAGCTCGTTATTTGCTGGAGCCTCAGAACCTTCTTCGATTCTATCGCAGTCAACGCCCGGGCCAACATCCGAGTCTTCTATTGTACTCAGCAGCTTTGAAGAGTCTCAAACCGCACCTATTTCTACACAAATCGAAATATCCAGCAGTGAACTCTTATCTGCCACCCCTACAAGCATTGAAACACAGATTTCAAGCAATGAACCGGGATCCTCAGTAATTTTGGTATCAACTACGCTTATATCCTCTCAAGTCGACAGCATAAGTCCATCAGTTATAACCACCGGTGAAAGTACTTCTCTTCTAAGTCTTGAGACATCTTCCTCAAGTGTCAAGACTGAAATTGGTGGACTGCCCACATCGTTCGTACCTAGTGAATCTTTGTCAAACAGTGAACTATCAAGCTTTTTGTTGAGTACAGTGTCTTCTTTCTTGGAAGTTAGTACGATATCAACACAGAGCCCCGCTCCTTCGTCGAGCCCATCGGCTTTTTGCGTCGCTGGTTCGGGCTCGAGCTCCGAACCTAATTCCAACCTATGCGAATTTACTTGCAACTTTGGAGTATGTGCTGATCCATGTACATGTACTGCATATGCAGTCTCAGCAGTTGCGCCTCCACCTCAGACCAATATTCGCGGATATTCTATTGCTGACTTGGATGCTGCAACTTATGATCCTCTCTGCGACTTTGCTTGTAGTCACGGATATTGTCCTCCCGAGACTTGTACAACCAACGCAGACGGCTCCCCTATTTCCTCCAATTCTCTTTCAGCAACTTCATTGTTCCCTATTTCGTCCGTTATTGAAACTGGTTCTATTGTATCGGCAATTTCCTCAACTTTGCTCGAAAATTTCCAGTCGACTTTGGCGTCTTCATTCCAACCATCGTCAACTCCCGACGAATTTAGCACTGGCCTTCCACTTGTGAGCAACATTTTATCTAGTACCGGGGATTTGAACACGTTTGGATCCCAGTCGACTAGTGCCATTGAATCTCCTGTCATCTCGCCAAGTTCCACATCTGAAGCACTGAGTAATGAATTTGGTTCCTCGTCGATTTTTGCTACTACAAGCACCACGCCAACATCAATCACATCTCGTGAGATCAGTAGTATCGTTGGACCATCACTATACTTAGAAACAACAAGCATTTTTGAACAGTCTGTTGTCAGTTCTCTTGACATTTCTTCGATTTTTACTACACATGTTCAACCGTCTCAATCAACCTCAATTGGTGGTCCAGATGCGTCTTCCCGCGCCTTTAGTGACGAAGTTATCACTCCATCTATTGCTGCAAGCTCGAATTTACCTCTTAGTATAGAAACTGATTCTCAGGCTGTATCGCCAACTTATGTTTCATCAACTACTTCAAATATCGACACAATTTCATTGACAATTCTGGACACTTCAAGTGACCAAGGATTTGAAAAAAGCACTCTTATCGTAACGGCATTTACTTTAACCCTCCCTAATGAATCCAATTCAGCTATTACTTCCACTAGCGGAATAGGATCAAGCGGAACAGGGGCTCCAATTGTTGAAAACCTGGGCTCGGGCACTTCGTTCGGAACGTCAAGAGTGCTCAGCAGTACTCCGTTGTCTTTGCCTATTACGGACATTGGTATAACATCAAGCGGTCTCTCATTTTTGCCAACTGAAGCTTCTCGAAGCTTGAGTGCCTCAAAAGCTGTAACAAGCGTAGGAACAGAGCCAAGCTTGACAATGGGCGTCTCAAGCACCGCAATTCAATCTAGTCAAAGTGTTGAGACGTCTGTGAGTATTGGTGGTGTATCAACCTCTTTAGTTGAATATCCTTCGAGCGTTTTGAGTAGTGACGGTGCAGGTACGATTGAAATTTCAAATCCGATTGAAACTTCTCTATCCCTTTCCAGTATATTGTTGGAGACTCAGTCAATTCCTCAAAGTAACCTTGGATTATCAGCACTTCCGTCAACTTTAGTGGGGAGCTTCAGCCTCCTTGGCACTTCCGAGATTGTATCGATTCTATCTCCTCAGCTTACAGTTTCGGTGACTGAGGCTCAATCTGAGATTGCGGCCAGTTTTAGCGCGTCAGAAATTCCGTCAATTTCAATTCAGAATGTTGAATCCTCATCAACTTTATCTCCACAAACCGAGATTCTATCAGCTGTCCCAAGCATCTTGCCTTCAAGACTCCCTTCAAGTACAATCGAAAACTCCTTAGCTTCATCAGTTGAATCAACTCAGCCTTCATCGACTGCAATCGAGCCTTCTACAATTGCTGAAAGCATCTCTCTTTCTTCGGGATTGTTTTCTGGGCAGTCCCAGTCTTCACTAGCCTCAATATCATCTGAAGCATCACAATCTGAAAATATTCCCACCCCTGAAGGATCCCTTACGATTGTCACAGATATTCCTCTCTCTTCAACTCTATTTTCATCCGAATTATCTGGCAGTTCAACTCAGCTTCCATCATCTACAGCTGATATATTGAGCTCAATTTTCCCCACCCTTTCATCTTCGGCTTCAGCTTCTCAGATAGATTCATTATCTCACATTAACTCCATGTTCAGCTCCGAGCCTGCCACAATTTCGAGTCTAGCGTCTAATTTCCCGAGTACAGCTTCGTCAAATATAAATACTGAGTCTGTACCTACTCTGAGTTCATCGACAGATGGGCTCTTGGGCACATTCCTTCCAAGTGCTTCCGTTTCATCTCCTCAGACAGATGATGGACCCACATCCTCGATTAATCTTCCTTCAAGTTCTTTATCCGAGCTGTCATCATCTGCTAGTGGATCTGGAACCGGTCTGCCTCCAATCAATAATGTAGTCTCAGGAAGTAGTTCTAGTACGGTCTTTGAGACCCCGTTGTCTGCCTCGGGATCTCAAATATTGAGCACGGAGTCATTATCAATGGTCTCCAGTATTCAAAGCATAACAGATTCAAGCAGTCTACCTCTTAGTACAAGTCAATCTCTTGCTTCGCTAGAATCTGAGACTAGCTCCTTGGCATCATCTCTCCAGAGCTCTAGCATAGAGGCAGTATCAAGTTCTGAACCTATCGGTAGTACAAGCCCATCTCAATCTGCATCGCAATCAGACATCGGCTCTTTCACTTCGTCATTACAAAGCTTGACAAGTGATCTATCATTCGTTTTATCGAGCCTTGAGCTACCCAGCAGCACGATATTCAGTTCAAGTCTGCCATCTTCTCCCACTTCCTCGAGTGTATCTGCCAGCGCCACAGCACCATTTGCTTACATGGGATGTTCTACAAACTCAACCGGCACTCTGGATGGCCCCACAACATTCTCAAAAGACATGACACCAGCCATTTGCTCAACAATATGTTCTGAATACGAATTCTACGCAGTTGAGAGTGGAGTCAAGTGTGTTTGCGGTAACAATATCGAATCAGGCGGTGTCTTACCAGGCTCGAGTTGCAATGCTACTTGTGGCGATGGAGATGGTACTTCGTCTTGTGCAAACGCATCTTCTGGTGCCTCAACATTGATAACACTACTAAGGCCTAGGAAGATTGCGGCTACGGGGAAGTATCCTAGGAAGTGATAAATAATAGATGGAGAAAACTCTGTTTAGTGTTTTATTTAGCTTTGCAAGAGGATAGTCAGGGTGCTAAGCGTGAGCACCAGTTTCATATATAGAGTATTTTTGATTTATTTCCTTTTACTATTTCTTATTTTATTCTAGCGGTTTTTGTTATTGAATGGGAAACAATGTATGAGTATTCGTTTTGAATGTTTGGAAAATGGAAAATGGAAAATGGCAAATGGCAAATGGCAAATGGCAAATGGCAAATGGCAAATGGCAAATGGCAAATGGGAAAACGGGCGAGCGAAGGGTCTGAAATATTTATCCAATGGTTTCTTCGAATACATGAACGTTTTTTGTTCGGTTCTCTTACACTTAGAATGATATTATACTTCATTTGATCGAAGGTTCTTTATATATTGTTATAATGTGATATGTAAGGTAAGGAGAGATGGTATTTGGGAATAGGCCCTCGAATAGCCTACAAAAGTAGCATAAGCATCTCTTGCATCATATGCAGATCCCATCCCCTGATGTACAAAGATGAGCGATCTATCTTTAACAACAAGTGGAGGGTGGTTAAGAGGCGCGTGTTCGGGATCCGATTGATTGAAATTTCTTGGTCAAGCTCTCCATTCGTCTCGTTTCATCAACCCTTTTTGATCCGCTATTCTAGATTAGATTGAACCTTTTATCACATCTCGGGCTGTGTTTGATATATGTTTGCTTGGTTTGGTATTTGAGTGAGTTTGTGGGTGTGGGGGTTAAGGAGCGCATCTATTCAGTTTTTAGGTGGTTGTGGTTGGTATCAGACGAGAGGAAAGAGGCGTTAAAGATATTTTGTTATTGCGAAAAATATCTAGATGTAGTTGTCAGAGCTGTTGAAAACATGATGCCGTCAGCCTTGGATATTAATGGTGAAGTGGTTGAAGCCAATGTATCATTGTCTTAACTCCACACATCATTTGCCTGTTCTGTTGTCCTTCGAATTCGTACACTTAGGCGTTATTATAATACAATATAGATATGAAGAGTATTAATGCATTAGGTATACGAGTAACAACATATATATATTGATATGGTGCTTAGAGATGTACCCTATTCCATCCAAACTACAACGTGTAACCTCCCTCGGTTAAAAAATCCTTCGAATATAAAGATTGCTCATTATATTAACATTCCCCAATATACCATGCCAAACAAATTCTGATACCCCGCCTTAATATTCAAGCTGCAGAATCTCCATCATCATAATCTCGGTTATCATTTCCCAACCGCCCTCGCTGTCTTCTCTTTCTACGACAGCATGGTTGTTTTGAACCTCGCGGCCTGTCCGGCAATCGGGACATCTTCCTTTCTTTTCTAAGATGTTGCAGCTTTCGTCAGTGCAGCCTTGAGGTGCGAGCGCTTCTTTGCAGAGGACAATGTACTCGGTTGTGATTTTGTGGCCGCAGGTTTTCCAGTGCCATCGAGTTGTTGTGCACATGAGGGCGTAGGAATGGAGGCGATGGGCTGGTTGGGTTGGGGGGGGCGTAAGGTTTCGTTTTGGTCTTGACTTTGGCTTTGAATATAGTTATCGGTATGGGTCTGTTTTCGGTATTGGAGATGAGGGAGGAAACAGTTAAATATAAGGAGTAGGAGTGGAACGAAATGAATCACAGCTATGAGCTTCTTGTTTGTGAACATCGTCACTATTCATTAACTCTACGCATATACTTAACATATGAGTTTCTCCATCAACTAGATAGAACATTCAACCTGTTTTTTTGCGTGGCTAAGATTCACAAATTCTTGAATAACTTAATAATTTTTCCGGGGACGATACATGCAACGTGTAAATGGATTCTACGGCTGACTTCAAGCACGAAAGAATTCCGAATATAATGGTGCTTTCATCATGGAAATCAAACGAGATCACTAGTTTTCGTTTCTTTTGTACTCGTATATTCATGATATGTTGTATCGCCAAATTTCTCATCGAATGAGGTGTTGGAGAAGTTTGTGATTTAGGTTGAGATGAAGGACCGTCCCATAACCTAATGATCATCATCTTCTGACCATAACTATACGAAACAACAGGCACGATATCTAACCCAATATAAAGACGAGACTCAATGCTTTGGATGATTGTTGTTCTTTAATAAGATCTAGACCATAAAAATGTCGATGCATATTTTGAGGTTGAACACGTGATACACAGCTAAGAATGTCGCTTAAGACTAGCGCTTTTCGCACACAAATCTCCATTACAATTTTCCAGGCGGAATTTTTTTACAACAACCAACGACGACGACAAATCCAGGTTCCTCACCCAATCCGACAAGATGACCAAGATCAACTCCTGTATGTACTATCAACCGGCCATTAAAGCGATTATGCGCCAATACCAAATTGCGTCGATTTTTTCACGGGATCGCAAAGCTAACGAAAATTTTCCATAGCCCTCCACTCCTCAAGGAGAAAGTCCCGCAAGGCTCATTTCGATGCCCCATCCAGCGTCAGACGTACCATCATGAGCGCTCCTTTGAGCAAGGAGCTCCGTGAGAAGTACAACGTGCGTACACGATATCTGCCACAACATTAATTTTCCACATCTGACAAAAACTTTTCAGGTTCGCTCCATCCCAATCAGAAAGGATGATGAGGTTACCATCGTTCGTGGCTCCAACAAGGGTTCCGAGGGAAAGATCACCTCCGTCTACCGTCTCAAATACGTCGTCCACATCGAGCGTGTCGTCAAGGAGAAGTCCTCTGGACAATCCGTTCCCCTCGGTATCCACCCATCCAAGGTCATCATCACCAAGTTGAAGTTGGACAAGGACCGTGAGAACATCCTTGAGCGCATCAAGGTCGGTCGTGAGATCAAGGAGAAGTTGAAGAACAAGGCATAAATTTGGCATATAAAAATGGGTTAGGGTTGGCGTGCTTTCGATGAGCGTTACATGCATAAATCCCTGGCTTCTGCCAGTTGGATGTGCTAGACATAGTCAATGAAACATTATGGCCATTTCACATCCTTCGTGCTTGCACGTCTGGTATCACTGTGAAATGCTCCATGGGAGTCCTCCCGAAGCAACAAGTGTCTATGACACTTGTGACAGCATCATGTTGCGTTGTCGATTGCTATACCTGTTTTGGGAGGACTGTCCCTCTACTAACTTGCCCAGGATTTTTGTGACATGCCCCTTGATCATTTGCGCTTGTATATCACCCCGCTGGCATTCTATTATTGGCTTCGAGGTAAAGACGAGCGAAGAAGAAACCCAAAGTTTTTTACTATGAATCATAAAACTTTCTTGCCTGCAGACTGTCTTTTAGATTATACTAAATCGATGAAGAATGAGAGTTTGATGGTGAGGTACATTCATAAAAATATTGTTTCATAATTATGCTATCTATTTGTCTAATAATTGAAGATGAGTGATAATCATCATCAATCACTAGAATGGTCCGACGAAACCTAAATAGCCATGTCGTCCAAAAATTAAAACTTCTCAACATACGGTCTAACATCCAATTCTTGGGTAAAGTGTGACCTGTGTTGTGTGTGCAAGTACCAATACGCATCCGCAATCTATACATCGTGGTGTTAGTTTTATCAAGGGCAAAATCTTCACAGCCAATACTTACAGCATCAGCCTTGATCTTTCCATCCTCGACCCCTCCATTCACCGCCCACTCCTTAGTTCTGGGAATATCAATCACACCGTCAATGATTGCATGCGCCACATGTACGCCCTTGGGACCAAACTCCCTAGCCAAACTTTGTGTGGTGGCTCTGAGGGCGAATTTTCCACTTGCAAATGATGACAACTGAGCACCTCCTCTCAATGATGCTGTCGCACCTGTAACAATCAAGGATGGTGGATGTGGCGAGTCGGCTACGGAGTCCAAGAGAAGAGGTAGGGCTTTTTGCGCGAAGAGGTAAAATCCCTTTCTGCTCATCCAATTTCACATCGTTAGCATTGGCCCTGTACCATCCCGTCGACCAGATCGAAAGAAGTGTGAGGGGCACACGACATACCCATTCGCCTGAAAGCCCGCCTCGTAATCCTCCAAACTCAACTCCAAGAATGGCTTCCTCACGAACTTGCCGCCTACGTTGTAGATGGCCGCGGCCAACTTCTTGTTTCCGTACTCCTTCTTGATTTGTTCGAAGGCGGTGGAGATGGAAGAGGGGTCGGAGACGTCGGTGCTGATTCCGATGGCTTGGCCGCCGGAGGACGTGATGGCTTTTATGGTAGGTTCGTAGTTGGCGGGGTTGCGGGCGAGGAGGACCACGGGGTAGGTTTGGGCAAACTTGAGGGCCACGGATTGGCCTAGAGGGGGGGTTAGATATGGAGTGGGATAGTGGCGGGGTGAATGTGAATGGAGGGGGATGTGGAGGATGGACATACCAGTTCCTGCACCGACACCGGCAATGATGCTGAAGAAATTGCTGGATGGAGGCATGTTTGCGGTTCTCTTGTGACTTTCTTATGGCTTCAAATGGGCTTGCCGCAAGTCGCTACTAGCTCTGGGAAAGCAGATGATGCACTTGGATTAGGAGTTTGGAAATGAGGGGGTATGAGAATCAAAGCAAAGCAAAGCACATCAAAGAACTTAAATGGAAGTTGGGACCACTGGACAGCAGAGACGTTGATTGATAATCCTATCTACGTGTACTTCGCGAACTGCGAATCACAATTGAAGTCTGAACTATGGCACAACTATGGCACGATGGCATTTCTGGGGGGAGAAATGACGATATCGTCTTGATTACTCGAGGCTCGTTGTTGCAAGAGCTGGAAGCTTGGGGTTCGGGAAGCTTTGTCAGAATGTGGAGTGGAGTGGAGTTGGTTCGAAGACAGATGAGGCCGACGATTAGTAAGCCGATCAAGCGCGAATCGAATTACTCGTGATTACTCCGTATATTTAAGATGATCATATGGTGAATAATACGGGCAATAAATATACTCGCTTAATAAGGATTGTATTAAGGAATCACACTCAGATCCCCGGTGCACTAGGATTTCCACAGTATCATCAAACAATCATATGCATTCTACAATAGAAAATCGAATATATATATTTATCTTATATTCATCGTCGCTTTATATTTTAAAATATAAATGCATCCAACAGCTAATCATTTTGAAAGAAAACATCTAATTGAATCAAAGGTTAGATCATCAAGCATATTCATTATCGGCATTTCCACTCCCGGGGGGTAGACAGATCGCCAGGGAGCAATGTCAACAAGAATAGGAGAGAGAGCATCAACTCTTTCATTCACGGTCATCAACTTCCTCATGTTCCTCCTCATCGTCTACTCCCAGCCAACAGTTTCTTCCTCATCCAACCATCTCCCCATCCCCCCATCTTTTGTTGCATGTCTGAAAAGGCTACGGAGCGAAATCTCCTCCTCCTAAAAGCTTAAAAGTCGAAAGCATCGAGTAAGCTTACCATACCATCGAGAGTAAGGGTCAAGCAACCAAGCAACCAAGCAACCAAGCAACCAAGCAACCAAGCAACCAAGCAACCAAGCGACCAAGCAACCAAGCAAGAAACCAAGCAGGCAAAAGCCATCGAGCAAACCATCGAATCCTAATGACATCCCGATCATCTCTTTTTCTTCCCCAAATTGATCGTATGAAACATTTGGTCTTGGTCTCCCCTTGATTATGCTGCGATAGATCGATCCCTTGAATCCTTATGGCATATCTGAGTAGATATGCAGGTAATTAGTTCGATTCGATTCGTTACATCGATTACATGTGGGCGCGGACCCCTATTTTCTGGGGGGGAGGGCTCGGATATGATATCGATAGGGGGATAAGGTTGGTAGTACTAGCACGGAGTAGAGAGGGATCGATTTGGAATATGATGGTTTCTTTTCATGAGTTGTGTATTCGTACTACTCGAGTAGTTGGGCCCTTGGAGTATTGAGATATACATGGAATCTTAATGGTGATTCCAGATACAGAATAATTTTATAAAAGTAGTTTCAATAAATCCATGGACGCATCGGATGGGATGGGATGGGTGGATGGGTGGATGGATAGATGGATAGATGGATAGATGGATAGATAAATAAATGGATAGATGGATAGATGAATAGATGGCCTTTTCGATTCCGCCTCCGCGACTCCTTGGTATCAGAATCGTGTGTGATTAAGTAAGATACAGCACTCGAGTAGTAAATGTTCCGTGCC
Source organism: Monilinia aucupariae (assembly GCA_002162555.1). Taxonomy (NCBI): domain Eukaryota; kingdom Fungi; phylum Ascomycota; class Leotiomycetes; order Helotiales; family Sclerotiniaceae; genus Monilinia; species Monilinia aucupariae. The sequence continues at coordinate 306,753 of NGKF01000012.1, forward strand.
ATAAGCCTTCACAATCCACATCCACATCCACATCAACCAGATCCTTCACATTAGATAAACTGCATTTAGAATATAGAACATACACCAAATTTCAAGCAACAATAGATACACCCACTCAGATAAATCCTCCGAGTCCCAACTCTGCATGCAAACAGAGACGGGATGGGGGCAAGCCTAAGAACAGAACCTTGGTTGATTATCATCCCTCATCCTTTATCCCATCCCTCGTCCCCATTCCCATCC
>NGKF01000012.1:316481-330139 GCA_002162555.1 Monilinia aucupariae
CTTCTCGGGGTTCCCAAACCCACTCCCCTTCTTCCCCCCAGCACTCCTCTCCGCACCACCCTCCTCCCCCCCTGTCGCCCTACTAACCTCCTGATTCGCCGGACTAACATCCAACGGATTACCCTCCTCCCCCTTCCCAGCCAACTCCCTCTCCCCCTCCGGCCTCGTAGTCCCCGGATCAAACGCTGCATCCGCCTGCCTCGCCGCCGCATCATCAGTCCCCGACTTGCTATACTCGGTCGCTTCCGTGTCGATGGAATTTCGATCCTGGGAGTCTTTGCGCGGGTAGGACGACGGGGGCATGTGGGAGAAAGGACGTAGGGAGGTGCGTTTTAGGGGGGAGAGGGAGAGGGAGGGAGAAGAATGGATGCGGATGGTAGATGGATGAGCCATCTGTGAAATTCGTGCCATTCTTGCGATGTGGGCGATGTTGGCGAAACGGAGAAGGTGGATTGGCGACATGCTTGCGTTTGGTTGTGTCTCGTTTCGTTTCGTTTGATGATATGTATTTTATATTGTACGATATGATATAGAGCCTAAGACTTCATTGAGAGAGTGAGTGAGATGTTTACAAGAGTGAGGTGGATATGAAAAGACTTACATTGAATTGAGCCTCAAATCGACGGGTGTGAGTGACTTCGGCGTTAAATTTCAATTGAAATGCGAGTAATGTTGAGGAGAACTGGATTGAATCGCGATGTTGCAGGATATCATTTCTTTCCTATCGGTTCACCAGTTCTACGAACATCAACGACGTCATCGAAGAGCTACTAAGCTACCCCACATTTCCCCCTCCCCCTTCATCGTCCAACTGATCCGAAGTCAGCATATATCGAGCATACGAGTATATATATCGACCAGGACTACTGAGTACTACTCCCGCCGCTGCTCGAATATTTTACATTCAAGATCTGTTTCTATTCACAAATAACAGATACTTTTACATTTCCCGTTTATAAATCTATTTATCATAAAATGCCCATCCCCATCCGGGATTCCTTAAAAAGGATTGAACAAACTCTCAAAGCGCCCAGTCCTATCCTGTAGACCCCAACCACAATGTGACCCAAACATACTCCAAGATATTTCATGTCCAGTCAAACAATCGTAACAAATCTACCAGCCAATAATTTTTTGTCTAAAACAGATCACCATCTTCTACCATAAAGTGAATCTTCCACCTTCCTGGCCTGAAAGGGAGTTGGTGTAATCTTCCTCGGCGCTGACGCAGTTTGTGAACTGGCGCTATCCAGAGTTGCCGCACTCTTACTCGGACTCCTACTTGCAGACTCTTTCAATATTCTAGGTTTTGCACCAAGATCATATGCACCAGCAGCGGGTGGAGCATTCTCAGCATCTCTTCGGAACAGTTGCAAAATCTCCTTCATGCCCAATTTACCAGCACCACCTTTACCACCTTCGATGGTTTGATTAGCAAGTTCTCGCTTCTTTTCTTGTAAAAGCAAAATTCGCTCTTCGACCGTATCTTTTATGGTGATCTTATAAACAATAACATCGATTTTCTGCGTGAGACGATGTACACGATCAATAGCTTGTTCTTCGACGAACTATAGGAGTGTTAGCAACAGTAATCGTGGAATGTAGACCTTGAAAGCAAACTTACAGGGTTCCAAAATGGTTCGAGGATTACCACACGGGTAGCAGCTGTAAGATTAAGGCCCAAAGAACCACACTTCAAACTACAAAGTAAGACTCTGCAATTTTTGTCATTGCGAAGTCTGTCCAAACTGGCCTCACGAAGATCGTTCTTCATACCACCGTCATATCGAGTATATTTGAAACCCTTTTGGCGTAAGAATGGCTCGATGAGATCCAACATTGACGTGAACTGTGAAAATACGATGAACTTATGTTGAGCTGCTTCCTTTCCAAGGATTTTCATGAGATGTGTGATCTTGGTAGATGCGGAAATTTTTGAAAGCTCAGCCTCTTCATCCGAACCGAATTCATCTTCAACATCAGATTCCTCTTCGGATTCTTCTTCCGAGGTCTCATCATCTTCTGATTCCTCGGCAGATTCTTCAGCAGATTCTTCAGTCTCCTCATCGTCAGAATCAAGATTTATGACCTTCTTCTTGCTGATATCTTTAAGATCAGGGAAAGGATCATCGAGATCATCGTCATGATCTGAATCAAGCCATTCACCACCACCTTCACAGTTCTCATCTTCTTTTCCACCTGCCTTTCCTAGAGTAAGAGCACCACGTTTTTGATCTCCAACAAGCCATTCGCCTTGTTCTTCCTCATCCTCACTATCTTCGATGATATTTCTATTTCTAGGCTTACGGATTAGAACTGGCTTGGACTCCTTGTGCTTCTTGCTCTTCTTGCTCTCCTCCTTCGTCTTCTTACTCTTCTTTTTTGGACTAAGCTTCTTCCCAGATATTTCGTCCAAGTCGGCTTCGCAATCCAAACAACGAATGGCACCTTGTGAAATAGCTTCTTTACCAAGTTCAATTTGACAGACCTCACATTTCTTAGAGCCTACACCCAACGAACCAAACATATCTGCAATCTCATCAACATCAGTGGTTGATTTTGATTTGGAATTACTGGTTCCAGCTGAGAGAGCATCGGTATCCTTTCCCAGTTTACTTCCTACAAGCTTTGGATGATTACAAGCTTGTCTCAGGCGCAAAAGCAATACCAAGGCACTTGCGTAATTGACCTTTCTTCCATCCATCATCTCTTCGATACTTGCATCAGTACGTTGTTCTAATCTCTCATAAAACCTACGTTCTTCGGGTGAAAATTCTGCGAAGACTTTCTCGATTTTACGCTCGACGACCTTGAAACCCGTTGAATTGCCTTCGCCAGCAACGGAAGGCTTTCCTCCGGGGTTAAGAGCTCCGTCCTTCTTTAAAATTTCTTTGGTACGACGCTTCATGAAAATTTGCAAATAATGACGAAGACGCTTGATCGCAACATCACCTCTACCATTTTTCATTGGTCGATCGATTTGGTCCTTCCACTCGCGTAGATTGTCAAATGGCTTGATTCTCAAGAATTTGATCAGACTTTGCAATTCATCCAAATTGTTCTGCATGGGCGTTCCTGTCAAGCACCAACGGTAATGACTTCGAAGAGAATAGCACGCCTGTGTAGCCTTTGCATTGCGATTCTTGATAGTATGAGCCTCATCAAGAATGACTCTGTACCAATGTAGGCCAAAACAACCGACCTTGATACCTTCATCATCATCATCTTTGGACGAATTACCCCATTCCGAAACGAGAATCTGATAAGTCGTGATAACTACATCATATTTTCTAAGATCTTGGAATCGTTTTGTACGTTGTGGGCCATGGTGAACACACACACGAAGGGAGTGGCTGCTTTCAACCTTGTCCTTGATTTCAGCTTCCCATTGTCGAATAAGTGCAAGAGGTGCAACAACCAAAGTACATTTGTCCATTCCGGAGGGTAATTTGCGTTTACTCTGAGTTTCTTCTGAACTTGATGGTTTGGGATTGCTCAAAATGAGCGAAATCGATTGTAGTGTCTTTCCCAACCCCATATCATCGGCAAGAATGCCTCCTTTGGGTACCATGCCTTTCTTTCCTGTGCCAATTTCTCGTCCAATCATCCACTCCAAACCTTCAACTTGATGTGGAAGTAATTTAACATTGATTCCTTCGACTGTCCCGTCGTCTTCTTCTTCGTCTTCTGATGCAACCTCGAGCTTTTCATCCGGTTCGACATTTAATTCATTCATCTGTGCCATCAAATCCTCTACCTGCGCATCCTTCTTCTTTCTTCGTGATCTAGTTCTAGGTTTTGCATCTTCCTCTTCCTCAATGACACCCTCTAGAAGTGCCTTCAGATCTTCTTGTGCCTTTGCAGGATCAACATAGACATGTGGTTCGTTGTAGTTCGGTTGAGGCATGGTAAGATCCACGTAATCGTTAGGCGAATAGGTATTTACGGATTGAAACCCCCCATAACCTTTTGGAAGGGAGCCAAATGTCTGTGCCGGTGCAGGGTAAGTTGTTGCATATGACGAGGAGCTGGGTATTGGTGCACGCACTGCTGGCTGGTTATATTCAGCTGGAGCCCGTGGCATAAGAGGATTGATAATCTTCCGAGCAGCATCTTTTGCTGCCTGTAAATGTGGATGTGCTGTATACAGATGGATTAGCACAGAAACTTAGTACGAAACAAGAATCCATACCATGTCTTTCTGGATCTCTATGAAATTCAGGACGGGATTTTGGTTGAACGAAGAGTTCAGAGTGTTGTTGCTGGGATTTGCGATTCAAGGGAGACTGTGGAAGTGTAACCTCTCCAAATCTTGGAATGCCGGATAGAGGATTTGCACCATTGCTTTGAGAGGATCGATATTGATCATTGGACTCTCCCGATCGCAATGGCGCCGGCACCTTTGCTGGCGATATTTCCCTAACCATTCTGTTTTCTTTCTCAATGGGGCGTCTGTCGTGTTGTGTAGTATCAAGTACAATTACAGTGCCTTTTTTTGCTGAACCTGAATTGGATGCTCGACCAACAATCTCAAGAGACGAATCAAAGAGTAAAGTCGGATCACCAAGATCACTCAGAGATGGGCTGTTTTCCTTGACCGACGACGAGAGAGTTCTTCTTTGGATATGCGGTGATCTACGAGGTGGTGTTATTGCCCTCGAAGTGTCGACGAACCGTTTGAAATCCTTTTGTTGTTTAAGAGTATTTCGACGTTTGAAATCTGGTGCTTCTGTTGATCCAATCGTATTTAGCGGGGTGAATCCACCTCTATCATTATCAGTATGTACGGGTACTTCGTAGACAACCTTCCACCAAGAACATGTGGATATTTGTCTTACTTACTTCATGAGGCTCAAGGGAGAACCGACCAACAAGAGTTGTAGGATGTACTGCTCGTTTGTTCGTAAGTAAGATAGATAGATGGCTTGACAGGTACTACGAGAAGTAGAGTATGAAAATAATGATAATGGGCAAAATCATGGTTGTTGGCATGGAAACCTCATCACCAATCAAAACCCCACCCACTTTACGAAATACTCAGTACACAACCTCACGCATAAGCAAAATGCCGGGTAGAGATTAATTATTGGATGAAGCGACTTCTAATGTCATCTTCTCGAGATTACATGCTTAAATCCCGGTATCTATCTGTAGCCATTGTGTTTTCTTCGGTTCAAATCGTATAAAAAGGAATGCCCTCTGAGGAGGATTCAGGTTATTTGAACATATGTATTTTTGATTAAAAGCGTGTGGGTATCATAAGAAACAATACTTTGAACAATTTGATGACATGCAGCCATAACTTATCATGAAGCGACCTCTCCATCCTCCATTTCTGTATCTTCGTCCTCTTCTGACGAGGAGTCACTACTACCAGTAGTATCGTCATCCTCAGATTCCTCACTTTCCGTCTCCTGAACTGGCCCATCTCCAGTGGCCTCAATATAAGCTTTTTCCAGCATGAAAGTTTCCGGAAGCTGTTTTGACTCAAATACATAGATGGTAGGAAATTCAAGCACTGTGCGGTTCTCTAGGACTTTGCAGAGTGACTGCGTTGGGTCTAGAGGAACCAATACTTTGGGATATGATGACTGAGTCTTAGGTCGATGGAGGTAGAATTGATACTTGGGGTCAAGTTTCCGTGGTGGATGAGGCTGGCTTTCCAGTTTTGGGAGACTCGATGTTATGGGCCTATCCAAAACTACATTCCAAGCTCCAGTCGAATCCTGAAACAAGGAGAGTGGTGGTACATCCAACAAGCCTTCATCTGCCTTGACTCTCTTAGCCTGTCTCTCTTTCGACTCCTCTGCCTTTCTCTTCTTCTCGGCCGCTTTTTCCTCTGGCTTCATGTTTTTTCTTCGTTGCTCTTCCAAGAGGAGTGAGTATATGTCGGAGATAGGCCATTTTTCTATCGCTTTATTCAAGACCCTTCCACCTGCATCTGCTTCTCGAATCCACTCCACCTGCCAATTCATACACTTCTGTGATTTACTCCAACTCGATGTGTTCTCCACACTTCTAGACATCCCACATGGTGCTTTGGCCACCGTTATTCCAGAACTTTGTAGGATTTTCGTGATGAAATCTTCACGCTGATGCGCCGGGTTTCTGTGCGATCGTCTTCTATCGTCCTTGGGACCTTGCCTTGCCAATTCGAGTTCCATTTTCTTCACAAGCCCCCGCTCTTCCACAATCTCCTTTTCCGACCTCTCGATTCGATGTTCGATGGAATGAAGGAAATTGTAATCATGATCAATTCCTGAAGGAGTTGCCAACTGTGACTTCGGTTTGTAGACAGTAGGATCGCGAATGCCGGAGCATGATGACCATACCTTATGGCGCCTGGAACAAGGGAGTGAACATGTTTGCTGAGCGCATCGCGGACATGTATATTTGGTGGGATTGGTATGACAGATGCGACAGAGCGATGAGAGAAGCGGATCTGACATTATAGAAGATGGCAATCCGTTCAATAAGTATGCCTAATAAAACAGAATTTTATGATACTATTTGGCATGCCAAAGAGGTCCTCGGCCAAAAGATGAAAGAATTTGTTGATGCTGGAATATGTTATCAATAATGATGTTTGTTAAATATAAATTTCGTTATCGGAAAACAAAATTCGGGTCATAGCCTTGCAGCTACCTAGTGCAAGGCTAAAGCCACGCGAGGCTCGAACTGCCATTGGTTGGCTGAACTGAAAATATCAGAAAAGTTCTTACTCGAGGAAACAATCAAATTCATCTCCATCCCACGACCAGTAGAGATTTCGATGCAAAATACAAAGCCTGGGTGAAGCATCTCAGTAACGGTAACCTCATATATATTTTCGCTATGCGATAAGGTCAAATCAAAGCTGCATGAGTGAACACCACCTGGGCCCTACCTATATCGATATCATGACATACTCATACTCGAGTAGAATCAAACAAGACCAGCTACTCGTATAACCTTTTCACTTGCAGACCCTACTCTTGTCTCCAAAAAGAAAGGGGTCTAAACTCGACTAACCAGATGATTGTTCGGTGTGCTAATTCTCATTCTTTGAGTACCTAGGTACAGGTGATATTAGTAGTACAGGGTATGAAGTTACAATTGAGTTGAGCTAAAGCCTCTCCAGTCAAGAAACGCGGCAAAAAGAAGGAAAGAGATCTCCAAAAACATACAACAGCGAGGATTCGCTGGTGGTCACCCACCCAACTACTAATTCGCCGATCTGAAGCTTGTGTATGGCAGAGCGGACGGGATGCCCAATTCTCTCCAGTCTATGGTCGTATGTGGCAGAGGGAGCGTTGTTTGGGTTCATAATTAGAGTCAAGGTGGGTGGATGTGAGGATTGAAGATACTGCATGGCCCTATTACCCGCCCGGGGAAAGTAATGGAAAGATTATGGTTTTAGATCTTGCTTTCAAAAGCATGCCAGGTCAAACTAAATTAGAAAAGAAACAGATGCTCTGCGGGATTTATCAACCCAACTTTCCTGGAACAAAAGGATGCCCAGCACTAAGTCCCCCATCCACAGCCCAAGCCTGTCCATTCACATAACTGCTCTCTTCGCTTCCTAAAAATAAGGCTACCCTCGCAACCTCATCCGCGTGGGCACCTCTCCCCAAAGGATTCAACTGACCAATCTTCTTTTCCGAGCCCCTGGCTCTTGCCGCTTCATACATGGGAGCTGTCATGCCAGTTTCGATGACGCCAGGACAGATAGCGTTGACGCGAATTCCTGTGCCTGCTAGCTGATAGGATATCGTTTGGGCTAATGAGACAACGCTAGCTTTAGAGGCAGAGTAATCGCTTGACCCGGCGTTGGAGCGTAGACCTGCTACTGATGCAGTGGCGATTATACTCCCAGATGGGAATTTCTTGTCCTCTGATGTTAACATCATAGCTGGGGCCGAGTATTTGGCCGCCATCGCCACACTATTATCGAAATTAGTACTCAACCTTCTCTCCCCAAGAATGCTAAACATATTTACCTGACCACATTTGTCCTCAAGGTAGACAAAAACTCATCTGCGGAGATATCTGCAAATACTTTGTTTGTCCCTACAATCCCGGCGTTTGCGAAGAAGATATCTAATCTTCCATATGTTTTCACCGCATGATCAATGACCTCCTTCACAGCTTGCTCATCCGCAGCATCAAACTTCCGCGTATGTACTTCGACCTCAGGGTACAACGATGCAAGTTCTCTCTTGTGCGTCTCTAGGTTTGAATCGTTGTAATCGCATATGTAAAGCGCTCTTGCGCCATTCTGAGCAAACTGATGTGCTGACGCTCGCCCGATTCCCAAAGGACTATTGGTTCCTGCAATGATGTGTCAATCCTGTGGAATCTGGGTTGGAACGGGCATGAAGACCTGTCACAATGACCACCTTGCCCTTCACCCTCGGGCCCGTCGAATCTGGTGCAATTTTCTTGAGAATGGGGATATTTTCAAAGGTTCCCTGATCTCCAATTGGTTTCACGAGCTGTTCGGAAAGTGCTGCGAGTCTCCTCTTTGCGGACGCAGACATATTGGGCGGGTATCAAATCAAGACGAATATCTTTACCAGGTCTGAAATTGACTTCAAAATCGATATTCCAAACAAGAAGGTGAAGAGAAACAAATAGTGAAATGGAAACTATTGCATTTGAATGGGGTTAATTATCAAATAGGGAGGACCAACTGGGAGCAGCAGCAACAAGTAGGTGAGTAAGTCATAAGGCGGGGAATCTGCAGGTCGTAAGTAGTATGTATGTATGTACGTACGAGTATGTAGGATCAAATAATCAATTGCCGTCCCGACCAAGTCTGGGGTAACGAACTCCAAATTGCCTCGGTATTCGCTGCTCTACTCTAGATAAAGAATGAGGGTTGGCTCTGTTGGTTCTGCTCAGCAATGATGTAATAAGTAAGACCACCAGACTCGAGTATATCTGATCATTTGTATGAAAGTCATCAAATCCAGTCCATCTCTTCTGGCTCCCATTATTCTTACTATTACGATTATTGTTATCGTATACTTTTCCCGTAAAAGGTTACCTCGGATCTACTCCCAAATGGTAACATTCGTATCAGAGGTACATGCTTTTGCTCCCGCCTCCATCACACTCTGCACACATGGTGCAGAGGAGTGGCATTGGTCAGGACGGAGAAAAGCAGAGAGAGAGAAAAAGGAAGCCGCGCAAACTCAAATAGCTCATATGCTGTATGCGCTATTTCTCAACCCAGAAATTGGCTCATAGAATGCATAATTACGTCTTCATGAAGAGAGCAGAGAGCAGAGAGCAGAGAGCAGGGAGAAGACAGGGAGAAGACAGGGAGAAGAGACAAGAAGAGACAAGAAGAGACAAGAAGAGACAAGAAGAGACAAGAAGAGACAAGAAGAGGCAAGAAGAGAAGAGAGAGTAGAGTAGAGTACTCGAGTACATATAACTTTATCCCTCTCGAGTCTCTTGGTTGTAAGTCTTACATATGGTTCATTCATTAACCATTAATCATCCCTCTCTTTTTTTGGATTTGCATATTATATGTGATTAACCTGTATTCATACCCATCAACCTCACTCGATCGTATCTTTTTTTAGTGCTAAGTGATACGAAATACGCGAGTTACTATCTAGGGATGATGATGTCTCGACCTTTATTAACGAAAAAGGCGCTGAGCAACTACGAAGACTACAATCCCATTTCACCTCCGAATCATTCTTTTCACTCTTTACACCATCAAATCTTCTTATTCCACAGTCCCGCCTTCACGGAATCTTCATACGTTTCTTCTCTATCGCAGTCCTTTACAAATTCCTTTCTAAGATATCAAGAAGAAAGCGAATGTAGTTGGAACAAATGGGAGGACTCAACTGTTGATATCAACCAAGATACCCTAGCAATGGAACATGATATCTCGGGAAATCTTTCAAGAACAGCCTCAGCCGCCTCGATGAGGAGTCAAAGATCGCAGACGATGCGGGGGAAATCACGAAGATTTGTTTCGCAAATATCGAGTTCCGCTTCGTCAATATCGGATAAATCTTTGACTTCGTTCCCATCCTTCTCTGGTGACTCGCCAACACAAGAACGATCCCAATTCATAATACCTGCCAATGATGGAACGGCAAATCGAAAAACTTCCGCGGCACCTTCGATGGTCGATAGCCTAGCTACCTCCTCTCCTTCCTTGCGTAGTCGTACCGCATTATTCGACGATACGCCTTTAAACTCCTCTCACGTCCCTGGATCGGTGCATCATGCAAACGATGAACATATTGAGAGGTTGATAGCAAGGAATGGAGCCGTCAAGCTGGTCAGGCAAATCGCAGAGGATCTAGCTCGCCGAGATGCGCAAATCGCTGTTCTCAGGCGGAGAGCAGAAGATAGGGAGAGAGCGTTGAGGAAGATTATTTTGGAATGTGGTCTATCGAATCTGGACTTAGAGACTCGCCTGCGAGCTATCGAAGGCGAGCGAAAGATCTCTGGCACTCTGGCTGTACCAAGCGAGTCTGCATTGGAGGATCTCATGAGTGATGCCATGAGTGAGACAGTGGTTGCAGGTGAACTGAGTAGTATGGAAAATGATGCTACAATACGCGCCAAAGAGCCTTTGCCAGATAAACCAGTCGCAGGGACATCAAGAGGCTGGAAGGATTATATCTGGGGTGGGACAGGCAGGGCGAGTCGCACGACTAGTCGAGCAAGCAGCATAAATGGAGACGCGATCACAAACGGCGCCACTGTTCAAGTGCGTAGTGGGGGTCCAGGTCGACGCACAATCTTACAGAATGATCTTTTTCATCCACCAGATGCTGTATCCTCTCTAGAAAACTTGAGCCGCCCTCCAAGCCGCTGTTCAACAACTGGCAATCGTCAGAGGAAACAATCTAGTCTAGCGGCTTTGGCTTTAAAACTCGTTGCCGGTTCCTCAACCGTCCGTGATTCGGATAGTACAACTAGTCGTGGCAGGTCTGTCAGTACCGAAACTGATCCATCTGGTCGCACTCCATCTAGGACCAGTACCAAATCCACAAATTCTGCTCGAGCGGTACCAAAAATGAACCCTAGAACCATACGCAATCCTACCCCTTTGGCACGAAACACGACTGTCGCTGCGCAGGAGAGGTGGGATACCATGGGGTCTAGTCCTCAGGGCTCCAGTACCGCGGGCAGTGAGAATTTTGGCCCCGTTGAGATGGACACTATTTTGGCGCCAGAAGATCAGCCACCGACCCTGATGCAATACAGGAACTATAACAATCAAGAATTTTTGACTGACCGATTCGGATTTATATATGATCAACGACGCAAGAAGAGACAGAGAGAGGCCGCTGAAAGGGTTCGAAAAGGCAAGAGAGGTAGTCGTGTCGAAATGCTTAGTTGTGGAAGGAATAACACCATCTCTGTGGCAGTGACGGAGGAAGATAATATCGACGATTTGAGTCCTGACTCATCCGTATCTGCAGCAGCTGAAGACAAGGGTGATGATGAAGATAAGCTAGTCAAACGTTGGCAAGATTATCTCAAGATTGCAACGTTTCCCACGGAGCTACTGGCCCATACACCATCAACTAGTATGCCTGCTTTCGAAGTCATGGAAGGAGGCGAGGTGCCAAGATCCCCTGGGATTTTAAGCGAAGAGAGAGGATTTGTTCCTTTGGCAACTACATCAGCCCCTGCATTGTCTGTCACATCAGACGATATCACAATCTCGATGCCCAATCCTTCAATACCCTCTATGCCTGCTCCTCAGCCTGAAGATACTGAGCCAGTCAAAATATTGTTACAGCAACTTGGCGAAGTTCACGATTCTTTGCAAAGAGACAAAACTGTACGATGGAATGATTTTCTTCGCAAAGTTAGAGCTGAACGCAAGCGTGAAGGGGAGGCGGCGGCCGCTGCCTTCGCCTCAAATCCGGATTTACGATCACAACGACCCATAGCAACTATGCCTGAAGCAAGCCTAGCAGATGGTGAAATTATTGGTGTATCTGGTTTGGGCAATAAAGGCAAAGTTGGCCGTGCTAAGTGGAACGAGTTTAAGAATCTAGTCCTTGGTGGCATTCCGGTGGCATACAGAGCCAAAATTTGGGCCGAGTGCTCTGGGGCTTCTGCGATGCGTGTTCCAGGATACTATGATGATCTGATAGCTCGCAGCGACGAAGATGACGATCCCACTGTTGTTGCTCAAATTCAAATGGATATTAATCGCACCTTGACGGATAATATCTTCTTTCGGAAAGGCCCTGGAGTCGCTAAACTCAACGAGGTACTTTTGGCTTACTCGAGAAGAAACCATGAAGTTGGATACTGTCAGGGAATGAATTTGATCACTGCATGTCTCCTGCTTATAATGCCAACCGCGGAGGATGCTTTCTGGGTTCTAACGAGCATCATTGAGCATACCCTCCCACCTGGATATTACGATCACAGCCTTCTAGCCTCTAGAGCAGACCAACAAGTCCTCCGACAATATGTCGCTGAGATTCTACCCAAATTGTCACAGCATCTAGATGACCTCTGCATTGAACTCGAAGCCCTCACATTCCAATGGTTCCTTAGCGTCTTCACCGATTGCCTATCAGCCGAAGCTCTATTCAGAGTATGGGACGTCGTCCTATGCATGAATGACGGTAGTACCTTCCTCTTCCAAGTGGCACTCGCTTTGTTAAAACTCAATGAACAACAATTACTACAATGCTCATCACCGGCAAATGTTTACACGTACATTAATCATCAGATGACCAACCATGCTATTAGTATTGATGGATTGATACACGCATCAGAGGGTCTACGCAAGGTGGTCAAGAGAGGCGAGATAGAAGTTAGAAGAGCAAAGGCTATCGAGGCTGAAAAAGATCAGGTTAAACAACGCGAAGCTAGAAATGCAGCACGAAAAGCCGAGAGACTCGCGGCCTTAGAAGTGAGTCCGAAAATCTTGATTACTTTGCCAATGATAGATAAGGATACGGGTAGTGATGAACCTGGGGAGGGGGGATCAACGGTGGGGAGTTCGGTGCCATTTGATGACGATGACGTGGATTAGATGGTGGGGGAAAAGCTAGATTGCATGGATGGATGTTGCGCGCTTTCTTTAAGTTTGGTTGAATTGCATTTACAATGGAGCAGAGAGTGGTTTTTGGGAAATGATACCCTGGTTTTCTTTCTTGCTTATGGTTCTTTTTCTGCACTTTTTTCTTCTTCTTAGGTGCGGATTCGGGATTCTTGTACATACAAGCGAGAGAGAGCAAGAGAGAGAGAGCAAGAGATAATACGTGCTTGCTGCAGGAAGCTGGTCCTACTCGTATACTGACTGGCAAATACATAACCCCTCCCTCCCCCCTTCAACACACACAAGCGTTTAGTTATTCGTACACGAGAAATGAAAATGAAAAATTTGACATGGCTGTGCTTGGTGTACTGAGTAGAGTAAATAGTCTTGTGAAAATCATCTTATGATTTTGAATTGGTTAAAAAAAAATTTAAAAAAAAAATCATGTATAAAAATGTACTCAAGTACTGAGTATTGCGATTTTAATTTGATGATTGGGTGTGAAAGTTGATGTGAAGGTGATGTGAAGGTGATGTGAAGGTGATGTGAAAGTAACGGTAGTTTGGATGGATTTGGATTTGGATTTGTAAGTAAGAGTACTCGAATAGAGGAGAGAGGGGAGAGAGGGGAG
>NGKF01000012.1:330625-375588 GCA_002162555.1 Monilinia aucupariae
GAGAGAGGGAAATGGGAAAGTCGCTTGGATGGATATATAGACCAAAGTATCGGCGGTATATATATACTCACTCGTATATAGCATTGAGCCATCAATCTCCCAAAAAAGACAAAACAAAGAAATAGGGAAAATATAGATGATAATATCACAGCTGATAATAGAGTTCGCAGAGGGTCCTTATTGATACGGAAATAGGAGTATGATGTGGTGGGACGTGGATGTATGCATCAGATACCTATCCGTACCTTTATCATCAGGATCGGGGTCTCAATACCGGATTGGTCTATTGAAACGTCGAGGAGATATCCTCATCCTCATGCTGCGGTGATTGACGATAATGTGGGCAGGTCAGATCACGAAATGTACATGGTGAGAAGCAAGTATGGGTTGGTGGTGAGATATGAATTGATATGAGCGGCTTCCCTTGTAAAGATCTAAATACCAAACACCAGATCAAACTGACGGGGAACCAACTCCCTCAGCTTTCCATCACCAACTTCGCATTGCAATGGTCGCGCTCCAAGCCGTGTCTGTCGTATATCAATCTATCCTATAAACCCATTAGCATCACGCTCCAACATCCAGAACCCAAGAAAGACACACTCCTACGGAGTCTTGCCAGAAATCTCCGCGCTCTCTCCTTGGCTCCAACTGGCCTCCTCAATTCCTCATTCACAACCTCCAGCTCCGCAACCTGTGCTCTAATCTCCTCGATCTCCTCCTTCAACTTGCAATTTCCATCCTCCAGCGCCTGGCGCATTTCGACGCGAGCAAGTTCTTCGGTGTGGAACGCTTGGATGGCCTCTATTTGGCGTTCGATCTGCTTCTTCTTGGCATTCTCTTGTTCGATCTTGAGGAATACGGCTTGGTGCTGGCATGCCAGACATAGTTCTGGGAGAAGGTGGCCGAGCGGATCTAGAGAGTGTGTTAATAAATAGAATAGATATCAGGTTCTGGAGATAAGGATGAGGATGAGGATGAGGATGAGAATAAGATCGACATACCCGTGTCCTTTGGATCGAGCCCACCGTCGCAAACAACGCAACGCGCATTCTCGAAAGTTTTAAGGCCCAAGGCCGACATATCGATCGCTGGTAAGGTGTAGTTACTGGTGTAACTATTGGTGCGCTGATTGGCACCAGGTCTTTGTCTGTTTCTGTCGTCAGACTGGGTGAAGTCTGTTGGGAAAGACATGCTTACTTTTGCTGTTTGTCCTTTACAACGTAAAATACCTGTCTGTGATATGGGTATCATGATTTAATTTAATTTTGTACCGGGATGGGAAGTTGTTGTGCTCGGCGCCGAGTTGTATGATTCAGTAATTGTATGATTCAGTAACTGGATGTTATGGTGATATAGGTCGAGGTCGTTTACATAGAAATTGTGTGCCTGGCAGGCATCTACTTTCAGTCTTCTTTAATTTGATATTGCATTATTTTGATGTTAATTCAAGGTGTAAAAGAGGTCCTCACATTCAAGGCTTCGAGCCAGATGTAAAACATTTCAACTTCCTCAGACGATATTCCAGATAGCCTTCTGGGTGTGCAAATGAACAGCACCTCATATACAACAATGCCCTGCATCTAATTTTCAAAGAAGACGTGCCTTTGAAGCAAAGTCTAAGTGAAGTTCTCGCTCCAGCTGGATGACTTGAAGACATATGAAATCCAATCCCCACAGGAGATCTGAAGTGAAGTTGGAGTGAAGTCTTACAATCCAAATTGAATGACTTGAATGAATAGTTTCAATGATGAGGATATGAATTCACTAGAACTATTGAGCCTTCTTTTATCTTACAATCACAAACATCCATCCTATCCTATTTCCCTTTAACCCCAAACCATACAGAATAGTTTTCTGATCGACGACAAAAGACTTGAGTGGGGGAGTAGAACAGAAAGGCTTCAGGCACTGATGCATAGTGACTTATGGATGGGAGTCTGGAATGTAACTATCCCTCTTCCTCACTTGAATATACTCCTTTCTCACTTGAGACTTTGGGAATAATCGAAACTGATGTTAGGATTTGGGGAAACAGGATAGCGAGTTGGTATTGAGGTATTGGAGCCTGCCATGCAATACAATGGTTTGTATTCATTGTTCATAACGTATCCAGATATCCTACATATCAGACAGTGAGCCAAGGAGAAAGAAGGACAAATTGATAACCAGAATGGAAAGCCCATCACTCAGTTATCAATATCTTTTCTTCTCTCCTCTCCTCTTCTCTTATATTAGATTGGATGGTCTGGTTCATTAAGAGAACCCTTGATTCTATACATGAGGATGATGAAGACCATGATGCTCATGAAAAGAGTTCCATACCCAAAGAGTTATAACGATTGAGCTGATCAATGTTGACCCTTTCCCATAGTTGTGATGTCTGTTCAAGTGTTCTCTTGGCAAAATGGATGTGCTGATAACCTTGCGCTAATCACATCACATGATACCGTATGATCCCCCACACCAGCAAGACGCGCCATTTCGTGATCCTCTTCGTGTTCACAAGTCAGTCAATGATGTCTCTAGATAGCTTGCACAGTTGCACAGTGGCACAGTGGCACAGTGGCACAGGTGCGAAGTTGCACCACGTACATAGAACTACTCGAGTATGGCATTTCCCCAATCTCCTCAATTTCCCCATACCAGATTTCTGATCGGCTTTCGAATCTGGCATGGCTCGGTAGGTAGGGGTAGCTCTCACCAATCAGCACCTAGGGAATGCTCCTTCTCGTCATCCTCGGCCCAGGGTAGACAGAGTATGTAAGCATTTCTTGACATCATACTAGAGCTATTGCGTGTGAGCTTGCCTGCCTCTAAACAAGATATCACAGCTTGTCTTTTCCACTTTTGGCTAAAACCTATCAGCTTGGGCTTGGAGATCAACAGGATCAAAAATCATAGCATCATGCATCTTGTTGATCTTGCCCAGGAGTCTGTCTATATAATACTTGAATCTTTTCCTGCTGGAGCATTTTCAATCCCTTCATCAACAACTCACATTTCAAATTCAAACACTCCAACAACCAAACAAAAATAACACTTTCAAACAAACCCCAAAACTTCAGAATGAGTGGTACATACAAGCCAACCGGTAGACTCATTCTCCAATCCTCAACATCATTCGTATATTCCTAACATCTTTCATAGAGCACGGAGGCCTCAAGGAGGACGGTACCCCAGACAAGAGAGTCGGAACTGGCGAGTTTGCCCACGGAAAGGTTGATCAAGTGGTAAGCATCACCCACCTCATCTCCCTCTCATTTTCTGTACTGTATATTTTTCGATTTGCTAAGCAGTCTTCTCTGTTGACAGGAAGCTGCAGCCAAGAGTAAAGACAGCCAAGGAACCACTGAGGGTACCTCCAACTCTGACAGTGGCAATGGCAGTAGGTCTTCACCTCATTACATCATCTCCAATTCACCCATGATATATTCGATACTGATGATGTCTGCTGTAGAATTCGCACACGGAAAAGTTGACCCAGTCGAGGCTGGCAGGAAGGGAGGACAAGCATCGTAAATCTCTCGACGACTTTAAACTTGTGTGGGCGCTGGACAATATCGAATATGACTATTTGTAAGTCGAAAGATTCGGATTGTGCAGCAGTCCTTGGGTTATAATGATTGTATGATTACTGCGCGGGTACGTTATGTTTAGCAAACTAAAATAATATTTCATGATGATGTGTTGCCTGCAGATTGACTGTGATATTGCAATACAATATGTGGTGTTCCTTCTCCAGTTGATCTGTCTCGGACCAGGTAATGTCGTCGAAAGAGAGAACACGAATAGTTGATATGATGATATGAACTGGAAACTGGTGTTGCAGCTATAGATGGGTTCACTGGTGGTTCACCAGTTTTGTTAAGATGATTACATAATATCTAATTGTCCGTGCGCGAGTTCTGTCTACTCAAGTAGTCAAGGGCGACTGATGGAAATCCTAGACATCAACCTCATCTTGAGCCCTTAACGATATGATCTTCTCAGTGACCATCCTCAGTCGGAACACTCCCGAGAAGGATACCAACCTCAACAAGGTCTACTTGCTGGGATAGCTGCTGACTGGGTTCCATGAAATTTGCATGCTTTTTTTCTGCAGGCGACCGAGGCAGGTTTTGCGGGATCTTGCATTCCATATTCTCGTTTGTTACCCAAGTCGAGTTGTTCAAATATTTCATGTTGGGGATTCTCATGTCCAGCTGGATCTGGTTTGCTTTCAATACACCTCTTACGTTCCTTTAAACTATGGCACATGTGCTTCTTATCTTAACTGTGAGCGCTGTTCACATAAAAAGGGTTGTATAGCAACGGCTTTTGTGTAGCTTAGGGTTACCCCATCTCGTGATCTTGATGAGGCAAACGACGAGAAGTATCTCTGAATACGATATGATACGAGTTGTATCATGATCATTATGAATACAAGATTCCAACAGGATGATCAATTTGTTCATGCAAACTTCCGACCGTATAAGTGGTCAGTCAGTCCCCATTACTTGAAAACATTCGAGACTTCCAGTAGCTGAACAAACATTTGAACACCGCATTTTCACAGCATGAACAAAGACCAGAACCTTATACTCGGCCCTTTCTCGTTGTCGTTCTTGGATACCCTCTCATTTTGTACATCGTATACCATGTTTTTCAGGATAGTAATTGCATGGTCAGGCACCCGAAATGAGCGATTGCCATGCTGAAACTTATGACGGGTATGGAAGGGGCGTTGGTATACGATACAATCTTATAATCAGTATGTAAATATCAATGAGACACACAGTCTCTTCCTATAAACATCCAACATTTCGCGGTTTTTTTCTGTTCAAACATCTTTACGATTTGTAACTCATCATAACGCTCCATGATGCACAATTCCTTCATACTTCTTCTTCCTTTCATAGCAGTCGGCATTGCAGATGCTTCCAACAGAACCACTGCCAAGAAAGGTTGCCATCCGGACAACTGTTATCGTGCAGTTAGGGGGGACTTTCGTGGTCCTTTACAAAAATCTATAGCGTATGATGATTGTGTCGATTACATGGCAAACTTCTGCACAGTGGATATTGTCAATATCACTGTTACCTCCACTATCTTGACAACGATTACGGAAGTATCGACTGTGGGAAAGAGATCAGTAGCAACAACGGCCTTTTCACTTCCATCATACGCTAGAGCCTGCACTAATGAGGCTCGTTACTCGAGTGCTTGTTCATGTTGGGGTATTGTTCCTAGTACTATCACTGAAACAGTGCCTGTATGTATATTCTTCTTATCTCTCATAGCAACTTACTAACATAATAGACCTACACAACCTTCACCACCTCCACTGTTACCACCGGAATAGCCCCCGTTTGTCCCACAGGCAAAGCCCTCATGAAAGACTCCCTCAACTGTGGTGCATGTGGATACGTGTGCGATACTGGCTACTGCGAACACGGCACCTGTAATACTATCCCATGTACTCCCAGCAAGTGCGAAGATGGCATTAAACCCTGCGTTGTCGATTCTACTTGTTTCTGCTTCAATACCTTCACAGGGTTAGGGTTCTGTGGTGAAAATGTTGGGTGTGCTGAGGCGAAAGACTGTTACGATGATGGGGATTGTCCAGATGCGTATGTTTGTGCATGGGATACGTGCTGCGGAAATAATGTGTGCGTACTTGGAAATTGTCCGAATCCGGCGGCGAAGTTGATTAGGATGGTGCAGAGGAAGAGGGATTCGTTAGTAGGGGATACGGCCGCTTATCAGGCGAGTTAAGAAGTCAAGTTCGTGTACGTTCGTGTAATTGGGTGCGCAAAAGGGATGGTATTAGTAGTAGTAGTAGTAGTAGTAGTAGTAGTAATAGTAGTATTCAGAATCGATTTGATCGAAGTATGGCTAATGCTACGCGGATTATGTGATATGCTTATGATATATACAATATAGTTATATTATTTGGAAAGAGAAAAAGAAACCATTTGTAATCCTTTGGAGGTTCTCCAAGTTGTTTATAGTAAGGACCTATTATGTCAAATGCATATAGTCCGCCAGGTCTATAACATTTGCCAAAACAAAAACGATCATTAGATTAGTATTGTTACTCTGCCTGCTTTGCACAGATTAATTAGTATGCCCCTTTTACCCGGCCTGATATCGTGGGCCTCCCTCATGCTCTAACCTCTATACCCTTATAGAGTTCTATCAGTCATATAGTTATACAATTTCGTTCTTCTAAGCTTGCTACCAATATATTCATGATCCGCAAGATGAACAAACCATACCTTGCCTATATTATCCAATCGACAAGAATCTGAACTCCAACACACCCACGAGCCGAATCAGCCCGCGTACAATAGTTAGTCATCTTGTACTCGCGAACCTTCACAGTATTCCGCCTAAGGTAAATCCTGGATCTCTACAGTGCTAACATCCTATCTCGAGTCTTATGCTAATATAGAGCCTCATACTATACCCACCACCTGCTCAAAACCTCCACATCCCTACAGAAAATCACCCTTTCCTCTCCTTACTTCCCCTCAAGATCGCTCTCGGTGTCGTCGCTTTTTATCTTCCTCCTGATAGCGTGGAAATGGTCGAGTATCGAATGTAATACTGCGAGAAAATAGATAAAACAGCTGGATCACTCAATTATCCTGAGATTTCAAGGTTTGTCTGTTTGTTCTAGTGTGCGGGTACTTGGGGAGTACTCGAGTAGATAATGGATAGGCTCTTTGATCTTTCAGGTGATTTATTCAAATATTGCTGTATGATCATGATTAGACTCCCTCATATTTTTTGATTTTACAAATTCAATTTGAAGAATAAATTTTCTCCCCCCCTCCCCACTTCCCCCCTTTAAAAGAATTGATCGTTTCGCTTGTCTCTTGTCTGTGGTCCAAAGAATGATACAAGCATCTCGTTGATCCAGCAGCCGAACAAAATGAAATCCAAAAGAGAAATTCATCATGTTCGAAAGCGGTGCTAGATCATATTATGTATCCATAACCCCCATAGGTTTCATTATTGGTACACCTCCAGTTACGTTCTACATAACCCGTCAATGTACAGTACACATTTCTGCTTACTCATTCATACAACCCGTCTCCCTCAAAGAACCTCCCCACACGCCCAAAAAACTCATCTGGTCCATCGGCCTTCGACAACATGGGAAATACATGAATTCCATCTTTTCCTATCACTGTCTCCACTTTGACACCGGCATTCTGCAGGTGCTTGGCAAATTTTCGTACTCCTTTGCACTATCGTTAGTCATCGGACTTGAGGGGCTTTTAGAATGAATACATACCGGGACCAAAAGCCTCGGCGTCCCCCCAAACAACCATACTCCTGCAAAGCCCCTCATATGCATATCCCTCGGGCAAATTCCCCCTGGCCGGACTCAACAACGTCCCGCGCAGTTCCGGACGATTCTCACAATACTGATATCCCACCATGCCAAGCATTTCATTATTCATAAAGTCTAGCTTCATTAACTTTCCCTCCTCTTCCCCTCCTTCTTCCTTCCCATCGAATTTTGACACCAAATCCACAAATGGAGATACCAAAATCGCATTCTCCGGCAGGGGAAAGTGGTGTTTGTTCAGATACAACAAAAGCGTAATGGCAATTCCCGCACCACCCGAATCCCCCATGATGGAGATATTTTCCGCGCGGTAACCTGCCTCGAGCAGAAAACTAAAGGCGGAAACGGCATCTTGCAGGGCGCCTGGAAACGCGGTCTTGGAGGTTACGCATTTCCGAAAATTGACGCCGAAAACCGGAACGCCAGTTTTTTCCATGACGCTCCAGGGGAGAGGCGAGCTGAGGGGGTGACCTTGCACCATTCCCCCGCCTACGAAATACATCATGATCCTCCGCTCCGAAACGGGTCTTTCGTCCTGGAATGGGGAGGTGATGGCACCCGCCCATTGCCAGAAACATGGACAGCTTTCGCTTTCCATGCCGGGCAATTGCGCATCTCCTTGGATCCATTTCTTGTCCGCCGGCGGGATCACTTCCAGCTGTGCATGTTGTCCAGGAGCGAGCTTGGGGATGGCGCAGCGGGCGCGAAAGGAGACGACGTCCTTGCGGGGTTGGGTCCCGGGGTTCAGGGACCAGACGATGTAGGATCCTACGAAGATGGCTGCGCGGTACTTGAAAGACCAGTGGGAACGACCATAGTAGGGGAGGCGAAAGAGGGAGGAGAGGAACACAAGCGGGATTTGGGGTAGGACGATGAAGGAGGAGTAGAGGAGGCGAGTGAAGCGGTAGCAGTGCTGGGTGCGGAGGGGGGTGCGTTGCCAAGAGCGAATCTCGGGCACTGTGGGGGAGGGCACCCGCATTTTGGGACGGGATGGGGGTTGCTGATTTGCTTGAGAGAAATTAGAATTCTCTGGGCTGGATTAGATCCCTTGGGTTGGTGGGGAAGGGATAAGGATAATGTTTGGGGAGTTCATGCATGCACGAAGAATAATTTTGGGGCGCACCAGTGGCGGGATGGGGGGGGATTGGCGAAACACGAAGTGGGGAATCGTCCTATGTCCTATCAGGCCATCGTCACACATGCTTTCTGGCCAAAAGTAACTCCCGTCAAGTACCGGCTCGCATAAAGTGAGGCGCGGATGGGCAATTCGGGCTAGTCAGTCTCCTGCAGTCTGCAGGAGGCAAATATTATCAGTCACCTGGTGTCTTGCACGCGTTGACACGGTTGACACGGTTGACACGGTTGACATGGTTGACATGGTTGACTTTGGATATTCGCCAACTTTATTCATCAACCTTTTCATGAAGATTAATAGTGTGAGGAGGCAAAAGAGGGTTTGGCATTACTGTGCCCTAAGTATGAACGGTGCCTTTTGATTTAGCTGCAATTTTAGGAATTTGAAGATATATACTCTACGAGGAGTCAGTATAGGAGTAGTGTACTTCGTACTTTGAAAGAGACACTGCAGTGGACATGGGGCTTGGACAAAATCATAGAGACTTTTTTTAATTGCTGTATCAATTTGTTTATCTACGTTGAATGTTCTCTGGGACGTCGTTGTCAAAATAGTCCATCTATCTAATGTTCGTGACTTATCGCCTGTTAGCCTGTTGTGCTCCTTCCTCTTCACCTCCCCAAAACCCTTGTCTCGGGGCCTCTTCTTCCTTCATGGCTCTGTGTTGACTATTGGCCTAACCTACCTCCGTCCACAATGCTGTAATACAGCGTCTTCCCCTCCTTCTGGGCATTGACGTGTGCGAAACTTCTTTACTCGCATCCTCTTTCCTTCGGACGTACCCTCGCTTCATTCATCTGATACATCCAAAACTGCCAGTCGTTCATTCCGTTGTATAGCCTCATATCGAATGTATTCCCAGTCATAACATGATTTCGTATCTCATTCCCCTCCCATGCTCATCCTCGTCCACCTCAAGTGCCTTCGTAGGGTTGAACCACATCATCCTTCCCACGGCTCCAAGCCCTCAATCTTCCCTTGATTTTCAACCCCAGTATTTGTGCATCCCTCAGCGAGACCTCCTCCAAAAACCCAGGTGCATTCATGCTGCCGATTGTAGACCCTCTGCTTCTTCCGGGGGTGTTGTCCGAGCTCGAGGCAGTGGCGAATGGGTTGCTCATATCCAAGCTTGCTCGTACACCACTGAGCCTTTTGTTACTCCCAGACGTAGGTGGAGTAGACGTAAGAGGGTAATCATGACTCATTCGCTTCAATGCTGCACTTGTAAAGAAAGGAATGGAAGGTAGAGAGGAGTGCGAAGAATTGGAGTTTGAAGAGCTACTGGATGAGGAGCGTGATTTGGACTTGCGTTGTGAGTTTCGAGAGTATTCGTAAGAATCCATTTCTAGGAGGACTATTTGGAGATGTTCGTCTGATTGGGCGAGGTTTGGAGCTGTGGAGGTGAGGGGAGGCCCTTCGATAAATTTGGAAGGGCGGAGAGTGGCCTTGGGGACTGGTGAGGTAGACATCTTTGCCGAGATGATGGTTGGTGTGCTTGGCTATGTTCGAAGATCGAGTTTATATGTATCTTGTGTTATCTGTGGCCTCTTTAGGTATGTATGTATGTATGCAGAAGAATGTTGAGAGTTGTGTAGTGATATCGATGCGTTTGTTTGCTCTCACACACAGAGCCTTGAAGAATATATTCTGATGTAAAGAGAGAAGAAGGAGATCATCCATACTTTGCCATGGGAACATTTAACACTTTTAATAGCTGGTACTTACACTCACTCAAATACATCCGTTCTATGTGCGTCGTAACTCCTGGCCTCCTTGAGTAAAGTCAAGAAGGTAAAAACGAAATCTGAGCCCACCAAGCCGCGTTTGACCAAGGGTTCAATCAACATAATACTGTCATAGCGGAGTAGCCCAAAGCCTAAATTGTCATCCCTCACAGACCTGCATAGTCTGCATAGTCTGCATAGTCTGCATAGCGTATCACTTGCCATAATCACCACCTAGATTGCCAAATATATGTAACCTCGCCGTGTAAATTCACCCAAATTGTACTGTGGTTATTTGCCCCAATAATGCCACCTCATCTATCAGATGGCACGAGTGCTGACTGGCATATTGTTGTTGTTGATGATCAGCTAATCTTCCCACCAAGTTCGTTGAGATGGGGAACCTTCAACGCGTATAATAAATAAAGGGGACATGATTGGATACAGAGGCAATCTACTCGTATGATCCGTTTGAGTTCTGCCTTTCTATCTTCAAGTGCGGCGTTGAGGCGATCAGGCCGGCTGGAAAGATGGGAGAGAATAGATTGGCGAAGATGAAGGGGGGCTTTCCCGAAGATTAATGAGGATAATTCCACATAATCACATATTCTTGCTTGTCCTTCTCTTCTCGTACATCACATCACACTACATGAACACCTCTCAAATGCTTCCTATTTTCACAGCGTACCGCGTGTACGCTCATAAAATCAAAGTCATGCGCATAACGCAATTTGTCTATTATTTCAATTCAATTTCGTAGTTCGTAGTTCGTAGTTCGTCCTAACTTGCTTCTGGCTTCAGCATAGCTAGCTTGAGCACCACCAGCACCACCAGCACCTGAGCAGCACGAAAACGAAACACCTAAAAACGTTATTGGCACATCAAACCGACAAAATATCGCGGTGTACTCTTTTACCTTACGTCCTACGTTGTAACCAGTGAGACTTGCGGAAACACGGATATCTCAGTGGCGGCTTGAAATCTCAATTTAAGGATTTACTAACGTTACCGGGTACTTAATCTTATGCGGTACAAAAAAACAAATTTCGCATTCGTTCGCAAAATCAAAATCAAAATCAAATCCAAATAT
The DNA here is from genome assembly GCA_002162555.1 of Monilinia aucupariae. Classification (NCBI taxonomy): domain Eukaryota; kingdom Fungi; phylum Ascomycota; class Leotiomycetes; order Helotiales; family Sclerotiniaceae; genus Monilinia; species Monilinia aucupariae. The sequence continues at coordinate 341,917 of NGKF01000012.1, forward strand.
TTCTTATTTAAGCCGAGATTTCGTCATGTTTTGACGACGTCATGGTCCGGTAGATTCCTTTTGCTTTTCGCAAAGTAGGTCCTATCCTAGATATCTGGAAACGATTGCAAGCAGAGTGCTTGCTATCTGAGTGAGGTGTTCACAATTTTGTAGAGGCCGGACTGTGGTTGTGGCATCTGGGGAATTATAGAGAAATGAAGATGATGCCCAGTTGACCTTTCTCTTATTGCTTGTAATCGAGATGAGATTACATGACAGTATTGAATATGCCTTGTATCTGGAGATGGTGCCCTTTAAATAGGAATACGGAATATTGTACTCCAAGTTTGAACCTTGAGGGCTGGAGATCTGTGGAGTTGTTCGGTTCCTGGCCCCTTAACTTCTTTTCCAACCGACTAATCTACTGTACAAAGTACTCGAATACGAATGATATCTCACGAGGCACCACTATCTCATCGAATCCATAGATTCCCGAGAAATCTGAGTCCAATACTCGAATAAATAGCAAGAATAAGAAAATCGAAGTCCCGGAGTGCTCGGTCAACCTTTGGGATGATCTCCAGGCTCAGGCCAGGTTTTCAAGAACTCACTATACCCCTTCGACTTTCCCTCTCTCTCCGTCTCTCTCTCTCTTTCTCTCTCCAATAAACATTTGAAATAAAACGATGTGATCCAAACCTATTTGCGAAGAAAATGTTGTCAGGCGACATCCCGAAAGTTTGAAAGTGCTCGGAGATAAAGTTTCGGTTTGAGAGCGTACGAAGATGTCGCCACACTGCGACGACTTGATCCATATATATGGGACACTTTTACCGCCGGCCCAAAAAATGATGATTTGATTTGATATCATTTGTTTAACATAAAACTGGTTTGTGTAACACCGCATGACTTCCAACGGTTCGGTAATGATATCGAACCTCGACTTGTCACCCACATGGAATAATACTTGAGAGTTTCTACACTGTACGCATTAGATGGTAGGTATCTGATTATTGACAGGCTGAACTGCAAATTTTGGATGAATAAATGATGTGGTTTATGTATACTGATTTATAGGTCAATCTGGGAGAAGTACTTATTCCGAGTGATATTTCGGATAATTGAACATGACGCCGATAATGAGGCACGCCTGTGTAATGCCCTCAATTCATATATTATGAAACATGGCGGGACAAGAAGAGGAAGTTATATCATTGACGGGGAAAGCAGGAAGAGAATGAGAAAAGTGAGGAGAGGCGTTTTGTATTGAATTATATACTCGTAGTTACATCTACTACTACATTCCTGGGGAAAGGCATCCACAGTAATAGATGCTAGAAAATGCATAGGATCTCAGAATGGCGTTCCAATATTATTGAAAGACAACTAGCAAGAAATAGCCGTGGAAATATTGAATCTAGTCATCTAGTAATATGCTCTAAATTTACTCGGTAGGTTGTTTGATATCCATCTTACAGTATTATTGTTAGATAACATTGAATTGCTCAAGTTCATAAGTTATAACTTATACCCTCCAATAGTGAGCAACGCTAGTAACATTAATATGTACTCGAAGCTTCATCAGCGTAGAACGCTAAACGCACAAGACAAGCTAACGCCCCCAGCCAAACGACAGACTCCAAAATCCTTCACATCAAGTGAACTTTAATATATAATGAAAATACACCCGACGATACATCAAATACAACAAACACAACCAAGCGGCTTTAGCTCACTTGGGAGAGCGCCAGACTGAAGTTAACTTCAGCAATTCAACGGATTCATCTGTTTATCTGGAGGCACTGTGTTCGATCCACAGAAGCCGCATTCTGCGATTCCGAGTCCACTCGGAATGATACCATTTTGCCATTCTTTTTGCCTGATATGTGTGAATCTTTGTGTGGGAGGGGAAGAATAGTGGTGGGGGCGTGGGGTGCTGGAAGCGAAGTAAAACTAACGAGTCAAGCAGGGGGGTTGATAACGATTTTTTCCTGGCTTGCAAGGCTTGAAAAAGCTTTTTTGATGTGGTGGGTTAATGGATTCGAGTTGTGTCTGAGAGGAAATACTTGTTTTTGATTTGTGCATATCGATTAGCTCTTCAGAAAATAGCGGGGTGTGGAGAGTATTAGCCATATAATTGGTTGAAAACGACTATTCTAAGTTAGTTTTCTCCACGTTGAAGTGGGACTTCTCTATTCACTGAGTGTCTGAGGTCTGACTATTCAAAAATAACATTCTCATATCAGTGTGCCCCACTCATTCACTTCAGCCCGCACAAAAAACCCCACCAACCCTCAAAAACTCCAAAAATGAAGCAAGATACAACAATTGACCAAAAATTGATTTCAAGCAACGGATTCAAACCGATGATACTCAGGGTAACTCCCCACGCAGGGCTCGAACCTGCAGCCTCAAGATGCATTCTCAGATATAATATATCTATTAGAAGTCTTGCGCGCTACCATTGCGCCAGCAGGGATATCTTATGATTTTTGATGACTGTTGTAGCGTTTTTACATATATATTGAAATCCTCAACGCTAGCGATCTGCTCGCGACTCTGCACTGACATATCTATCCAAACTAGTCTGAAAAAAGATGTAATTAGTCACTAGTTTCGCTCCTTCGGCTTCTCAGCATCTAGATCGCCAAATGAGCCCCCTCCTCTTCCTTCCCCGATTACACTGCACTTACTTCCTTTTCACAGACTCTCTGTCAATCAAGCTCGAACATTCCTTGGAGTGGAATAGATATTGAAGGTAATAGTCCTTTGCTATATCCCACAAGTGTGGAGTGGAGCGGAGTGTGAGAAGTGCAGCTAAATGGAAAATATTTGCGAGGTGCCTAATAATGTCACTACGTGCGAGCCATGTACCTATCTCTATGCTTTTTCATGATACACATGGTGCAGTGCTCGTACAGACGTGGTCATTGTGTACTTTTTGGCGATCTTTACGTTGAGGTTTCCCTCATCACATACCTGATGATATATACACAAAGTCGATGAGAGTCTTGTTTTTCTGATGCTTCAAACGACAATAGAGAATGTAGTGTTTTGATAGATCTCAAAGGGCAATTAGATTGGACGTTAGTTGGTGGGTGTATGATGAAACGACTTTCTTTCCGTATTGCGGAACTATTAACACTCTGCTGATAGTCTCGGAACCTGAGTGTTTTCCTTCCAGTTAAAGAAATCATTATCGCTGATGTCAGCTGTACTGGGGGGAGGTATATGAATATTGTTTGGATCAAAATAAAGTGAGTTCAATATCTTGGTACTTTGTCTCCTTACGGAATACAAGACGAGTAGTAGAGGATTCCCAGTTCAATATCAGATCTCTATCGATTAGTGCTTGAAAGTATATACTCGTAGTATACTCAGTATACATATACAATATCCAAATAGGATTTGTATAATCAAGTATCGATGTATCTTTATATGAGATGATACTCGAGGTTTATTCTTATTCACTTTCAGCAAATGAATTTTCTTTAAATGAGAAGTATGCGTGGTTTATATAGATAATTACAGTGAATAGTAAGAACAGCTATTAGATATTTACTATTATATATAATAAAGTAATAGCTTTAATAATATATCTCTTTTTATTAATCTTTAAAGCTTACAAATATATAATCTTTTGATTGTAAAGACTTTTAATATTATCGAAGCTGAAGAATTATAAAAAGATCAATATAGTTTGTATACTTCGTTTTCTAAGGAAGTGACTATAGATTAAAGATTCTATTTAAGTGTATATAATAAAACAAGGTTGTTAAAATAACTAAAGATTAAATAATAATATTGATGGGACGGGAATATATAGAGATCAAGATGATAACAATATTATATAAATAACAGTGGGAAAACATTTCTTAATAATATAAATAACTCATCTCATTCTGTAAAATCCCTTCTAGCGTAGATATCTTTTGCCTCAACGAATTTACCATTTGCACGTGGAGATGTAACTCGTAGTACTCTTCGGTCCTCAACGGGGCCCTTCTTCAATCTTGCCACATTGTATAGTTGATCAGAGGCTTAGCTAACACTTAAATAGAAACCTAGAGCTCTTTCCCGGCATTCTATATTTTAATCACGCTTCACCATCCTATAAATAATGCCGTCTTCGCCTCAATGATCAACATGTACTACTCAGTAGCTGATCACAACTTCTCAAGGACTTCAGGTGAATCTCCATTGGGAACCCACAATCTACAAACCCATCCAATGACCACCTGTAGCTCATTAAAACATACCAAGCCCATCACACCCAATTGACAAAGTACACATCATCCAATTCAGAATTTTGTTTTTTCGCTTAAAAGTTTGCCCTCCAGTGCTCGCTACGTAATACTAGACTGCCACTACTCATTCATTCATCGGCCTCTTGGTATGGGATGAAAAGCCAAAAATTACTCATCTACGTTATTAAGAATTAGTCTGGCGGTTTAGTGTTTTAGCGTCTAGCTAAACCTGAAAATCCGGGGAACTTGCAAGAAATGTCATGGGAGATAGTTTTAATTTTGTGTGAGAGGCGTCGGATGCTTGATTGGCTGAATTGATTCTAATAGTCCAATTGTCCTGGAACAATAATAGTACTAGATGCTCAAAAGGAACATGTACTTCGATATATATAATCTTCCACATCGCTGATATTGATAGCCAGCAAATCAGATGCCCTAGAACCAGACTTCAGTCTTTCCGGCCTTTCAAGCTATCCCGTAGTCCCTGATGCTAAAGAGAATAACTTAGCCATCACCTTAGTCTTGAGCTAGGTACTAAACCCAAATTGAACTCGCACAATCCTTCGGCCATCCTTTCACCACCAAAAATAAATAAAAACTCATCCAACGCAGGAAATATTACTTCGAACAAGAGACAAATGTGAACCAAGAATGAGCGCACAATCTTTTTCCAATGGGATGTCTCGTCCAATTCTTCCTCCCGTCACCCCTAAATTTATCAATCCGAACCCCACTCGACAAACCATCTGCGAGGAATGCTTTCTCATGACGCATACAATAGATGGACTATACCGCCTCATGACATGCGGGTACCTGCATGAGTGGCTTCTATGGACCAACGATGATATCACCATCCCCCAAAGCCTGGCACATGACGTGAGGACCTACAGCACCGAGGAAAATGGCGCGCCATTATCTCCTCCTCCAACTCCTCCTCTTGGGGACCATCTATCTTTCCAGTACAATTCTCCACCACTCGGATATGGATGTCCAGTCTGCAGTACCGCTCTCTCTGCCCCGAAGGCAAGTCAAAAAGGCTTTGAAATCCTCCACAGCACCGTTCTTTACAGATACAACCAGAAAGTTATTGGAGAAGAGCTCCGTCAAATCAACTTTCATGCCATCACTACCAACGCAGCAGGTCAAGAAATCGAGAACCCATTCAAGGGTCAAGTGCTTTCAAAGTCCCGGAAGTACACGATGCATCTGCATTCGACAGAGGTTGTGGAATACTTGGCAAAAGAGAATATTCAGATAACGGGTCTCGTGGTCATGAGAGGCGATGTAGAGATTACGCAAATACCGTTCATCATACCGATCAAATTCATTTTTCGCAAGAATTTACACTTAAAAAATGTAAATCCACGTTACGAATGAGCGTTAGATGTTGGAATGGTGGTATTTGTTGGTGTCCTGGAGCATGTCAGTGATCTTTTAAAAAGGTGGGAAGGATGATTACACCGGCATGATTTGAGAGAGGTTTTCGGTTTTGAAAAATTAGTACTCTGCACCTATATAACTCGTACATGTTGAAATATCAGACGCAATTTTGAACAGTACGCAGTCGAGTAAACGAATTGAGCCGGTAACCACGTGAAAATAGATGCAAGGCAGTTTCATTTCATTTCGTGCCCCATGAAATCCAGACTACTTAAACTGCTCTAGTAATGCCCTTCCATAATCGCCTTTATTGGGCAGCCGGTTACATGTATGAATATGACACCTCGCTGGGCTTGTATTGGTCAAGAAAACTAATTAGATGTTAGATATGTCGAACAGAGGAGAAGATATGACTTACTGCCACAGTGGAAATCCAATTCCATGAAAGCTACCGGACTGTGAATACGATAGTAGTATGGATCCTCATCTCCAAATTCTCCAATCCAAGCAAAATATGTTTCGTCTAGATGTTTCTTGAATAGTGCAACCCTGTGCTCCAATACTGCATCAGGATAATACTCGTTAAAAGCTTTGAAAATCTTGATGATCTGCTCCTTTTTGTCTGTTGGGAACTCGGAAACTGGACATCCCTCATAAGGAACGACCCTGTTGTCTTGTCTCGCACCACCCAAATGCCTTTCATCAAAAGGATTCCATCTATCAGCTGGTAAACTCTTTCCATCCATATGCTTACTCAGAGTTGCCCTCTCTTGTAATTCCTTAGGCAGGTTTTGCATCAAACTCAAACTCTCCAGCTCCTCCGACCTAAATAACCTCAACCCGGCATGTGGACCCTCGTCGATTCTATCCGGTTCTGCTCCCATGAATGTAGGACCGATGACCATTTTCTTTCCGAGAAATACTACCGCAAGACACAAATGGTGCCCGAAAAATGTGTATCCAAATGGGGTTGTCATAGATGGTGTACCAAATAAGCGGAAGTTATAGGAGTGCTCATTGAGTACTTTCTTGCCATTCACTAGCTGGCCAAGGAAATCGTTTGTGAGGCAGCATGCATGAATCTTTTCATAACCTTGCTTAGAAGATGAAGCTTTGAGAATAGTATGGATGGCGGTCTGGATTTCTGAAGAGCACTCGTCGAGTCGTATTCCACCTGTTTAGGGATGAGTAAGAAATCAAAACGAGGCTGCATTCACTCCCTACCTGGATTCATGTATAGTTCTGGATTCGACCACAACCTAAACTCATCATCTGTAACATCACCGAATTGGACCGCTTTCTTTTGGTCCTCGCTCAGTAACTTTAAAAGCTCCTCCGTTTTCTCTATCACCTCCTCAGTGGGCGCACCCTCATCGTCGGCATATTTATACAGCCCCTCTCTAACTTTTCCATCTGTTGTGAATCCTTTGTATGGTTTCTCCAAGTTCTTTGCATCAAGCCGGTTTATCAACCAAGCGGCGGCTTCAATCTGTTTCCTCGACTCGCACCAACTCAAGGCTGTATGATCTTGTATTCCGGCAATACGAGGATGATCTGGAGAAGGTATGATATTGCGGAAAGGAACAGCTGCATCTGATCGGGGCTTTGTAGGGTCTGAAGCTTGGATATATCCCGCGTTCTCTGGTAGAACTGCCATGTTTACTACTGACTAGAAAACCGGAGTGTTGTGTTGTGAGTGAAATCTTGACACGTTGGGAAGGGAAGTTATGGCACAATGGGTTGACGAGGATTAGGGACGAGGAAACGATTTATATATACAGTAGATGTTCTTCATTTGATAACCTTATATCACTACTGGCAGACCCGTATAATTAGTTCCATGATTAGATCATGAGCTGGGGTTGCACGACTGTGGAGAGCTTGCGGTGTTGTCATGATGGGTACGAGTACATTATTGAATGGAAGTTTGTAGTAAAGAAATATAACTGACGATGATACACTATGATGTTGATGATGGTTTTATATTCGTCTGTTATATTAATTGAAGCTCTCGTATCCGCTTGTCCTGCCTATTGGACGCAGGATGCAGAGAGGTTGATTCCATAGTAAGGCTACGAATCTGAGGCTATACGAGTACTCAGTAGACCACCAAGACCCGAGGATCATGCTTGCCATATTCAATCCCTAACAACGAACACCTGTGCTAAAGCTTCGGGGCAATTCAATGTTAATGATCCCCACAGATTGGTGGCCTGAATCCTGAATTCCCCTCAAATCTCCTGTTGCTCCCCACCATTTCACATCTCTGGGGGCTGGTGGACTTCCAACTTCTCTACCGCGTCCACGTTTTGAACCAACACCACGGATCTCGACTTGACAACCTTACCGGGAGAGATTGATCGTACTCCAGCCATGTGGCTGCTTGCAGCTGGGTAACGGGGTTGCTGCTATGATGAAGGCAATTGAACCGATTTCTATTACTAGCAAAGTGGGGTGAGTAGGTGGGGGGTTCGAAACGTTTGTTGGTTCAAGTCGAGAACAGTTCTATTCAGTATCTCTCCATTCCTCTTTCTCAAGATCGTTCTCAATCCCTTAATATAAATTCAATATCTCCACCATATATCGGCCATGGCAGTGACATCATTCGAGCGTAAGTTCCCGTCGTCCCGCTCAAGCACTCTGTTTGAAACGTTGGCTGATATGCTCTTCCAGGTCTTGTACGATTCGTACCCAAATCATCCCCGGAGCAAATACTCATAGGTCAGCCGGTGGACTCGGAGCTCGATGTGGGAGCTGCAATAATTGCGGGAAAGGAGGTGAAGGTCGATGTATACAGTGGATCATCAGTCTTAGAACCAGGCATTTCGACTGGAACCATCAAGGAAATTGGAAGGCTTCTATCTCCCATCGCAGAGACCGAAGTTGGCACAATTAGATGTATTGGGTTAAATGCAAGATATTATTCCTCTGGAAGCCATGAAGCATCGGCTAATTATTGCAGTATGCTCAACATGCACACGAGCTCAAAATGGCCATTCCCGATCTGCCAACCGTCTTCATGAAACCTTCGACCTCTCTCGCAGATCCATACCCTTCCCCGACAGTTATTCCAAAGTTTACACGGGCAGACGATTGCTGCGATTATGAATCTGAGCTGGTAATTGTGATTGGACAGAAATGCAAGGACGTCAGTGAGGCAGACGCATTAAACTATGTTTTGGGATATACTGCGGCGAATGATGTTAGCAGTCGTGCAAGTCAATTTGCGCAAAGTCAATGGTGCTTCAGCAAGAGTTTTGATGGAGCGTGTCCAATCGGTTTGTTTCTTGACAAAATGGAGGAAGCTGCAGTTAACAATAAAATAGGCCCAGTTTTGGCATCCACGAAGCTCATTCCAGACCCATCGAAACTTCAAGTGAGAGGACTGAAGAATGGAAGAGTTATGCAAGATTGCGGAACAAAGTACGAATATCCAACCACACCTCCAAGCCTTGAGCTGACCAGCAACAGTGATTTGATCTTTCCCGTTGCGAAAATTGTTTCTTTCCTCTCGCAGGGTACTACTCTACTGCCAGGTACTATAATTTTGACCGGTACTCCAGCAGGTGTTGGCAATGGCTTTACACCGAAGGAATACCTGAGGGAGGGAGATTCATTTTCGGTTGAAATTCTACCACATATTGGAACTCTGATGACGAAGTTTGAATATCAAAAGTGAATTTGGGGTTAACGGCGCTAGACGATACATGTCAGATCGTCGACGTGACTTCGAGGTAGTTTTGCTAATCACTACATCAAACTGTGAATATCTTGATTTCCAGTCATATCCTTGCAGTTACCCTTCTTCCACCTCTATCTCTACCTCGCTCTCGACCTCGACATCCATTTTTATTGGTATTGGGGGCCTCCCTACTCCCCGTCTAATCGGTCTTCTGCGTACCTGGCTCTTGAATCAAACGCCAAGGTCTAGTCGAGGAGGCATTTTCGTTCGCTACCTGTGGCTGATACCAATCAGTGTGTGAAATTCAATGGTTCCAGGCGATTTAGACATTGGGACAATCTAAGATTTGCTAAAGCACTAAAGAGTTGTGCCTTGCCCAGTTTTGCATAGAGATATGTAACTATTGGACTGTGATAAAATCATGACAGTGACATTTTTAGAGGAACCTAGAAGTCCCTGGTTGCGGTTAATGGATAGAATCCCTTGGCTGCTATTCTAGAGATGTCGTTCTTTTTCATTTTTTTGTCTTTTATTTTTGATACCTTATGAAGAATTCCAATGCCGTGGAAGTCTCCAGTTTTCAATCCAAGAACATTATATCAATGCTACGGATGGAAATGCTTCAATTGGAACATTCTACCAAGACGAGATCACCTATCACCTATCACCTATCAACAAGGGTTTCAGGCGGGCTACTGTATAACGCACAATGAAGCTCAGCCACCATGCAAAGGGTTCGTCATCCCATTTTCCTTCTCTGCGCCCTGCTTTATACATTGTGGATTTTTAGTGCTAGACGATGACGAAAGTTTTGAGACGTGACCTGCTATTATGCAATTTGTATTGCAATTTATGCCGCTATTTCTAGGCAGACGGATTTTGTGTCTGCGGCTGAGAAAATGTATTTTATTTAAAAGTAGGCATTTTCGCTATAGGGACTGCTTCGAATAATCAATATCAATTCAAACACTCATGGCTCTCATGACAATGAAACTACTCTGGCTGCTCCTCAATTTCTCTTCTGCCATCCATGCCGTCGTCCAAGCACCCCCACTCCCTGGACCTCACTCCCTCGGTACCACCGTCCTCCAAGCAACCGACCCATCCACCTCCCGCAGTCTAATGCTTTCCCTCTTCTATCCAACCCCCTCCAAAAACTTTTCAACCTACCCTCTCGCTCCATCCTTCCCACCAGCCACCGCTCTTCACCTAGCGCAAAGCTACTCCCTCCCTCCCACCACCCTTCAAGATTTCACCTCCCGCTCCTACAACTCCGCTCCTCTCCTCCTCTCTCACAACCAATTTGATTTTCCAGTCCTCCTCTTCTCCCCAGGCTATGGAAATACTCGTCTAATCTATACCACGATCGCCGAAAACATCGCCTCTCTTGGCTATCTTGTCATTACCGTTGATCACCCTTTCGACGTCGATTTTATCGAGTATTCAAATGGTACGGTGGTAACCTGGCAAAGTGTCGATTTTGACAATTTTACCGCAGCGATCCCCTATGTGAACGCGAGGGTCAACGATCTGCAATTCGTGTTGAATTCCCTCTCACGCCCAGCTTTCACGGCTCAAATCCCCGGCGTCTCGAATTCCTCCTCTCACCCCCACGGGTATGGAAAAGGCAAATCGACATTCCAAACCAGGAGCGTCGGCGCTTTCGGCCACTCCTTGGGCGGAGCAGCGGCCTTCTCGGCTATGCGCGCCGACTCTCGCTTTTCATCGGGCGTCAATCTGGACGGTTCGCTGATGGGGGATGTCGTGCAGGCGGGCCTTGGTTCCCCTTTTATGATCGTTGCAAATGAGAATCATACGCGCACAGAGGGCGTAGACCCTACGTGGGCTGAGTTCTGGCGGAATTCGGTGGGGTTGCGGGGTTGGAGGAGGGATGTAAGGGTGATGGGCACGACGCATGGGAGTTTTACGGATCTGCCGGTTTGGGCGGGGGTGCTGGGGTTAACGGGGTTAGAGAGTCTTTTGGGGACGATTAGGGGACAGAGGGTTTTGGAAATCGAAACGGAGTTTGTGGGTATGTTTTTTGGGAAGTGGTTGAAGGGGGAGAAGGGGGAGGTGCTGGATGGTCCCAGTAAGGATTGGCCGGAGGTGGTTTTTGATCTTTGAGGGGATGAGAAAAAGCTTGCAGGTGGTGAGTGGTGGGTAGTGAGAGGATGCGACCTTGTAGTCTTTATAGATGGATGTTTTTTTTTAATTTCATATAGTCCCTATATCGAAGGCCTCATCCATCTCCAAAACATCTAAGCCTTTAAATTTGAACTTGATACCGCAGTCTAAGCCATCAAAAGCCACGAGATGGGTCCATTTCATTTATCCCAGAACATGCCAGCTTGCGTCTTCATAGGGTCAAATGCCCCTACTGTCCCCTATATCTCATCGTGAAAAGGATGTCTTATATGGACCGTCTTGTTCACGAATGCTCTTCGCTTTTGATGCATCATCCAAGTAAAACCCACACATCAGTTTGAGCTCAGAACTCGCTTTAGGCAATCAGCATCTCTACATATGATTTCGAGAACTACCCCGATCCAAACCCGGCAGCTTTGCCTTTTTTACAACACTGAAATAATAGTAGAGAAACGCAGGGCCAACCCCTAATACAAGCCAACCATCCCATATAAAACCATACCAAATATGTTGTAAGAATTACAACAGTACGCTTTCCACCTTTGTCATAAATCTTTCGACGGTGGTGAAGATAAAGTTGCTGATAGTATGGGATGGAACATATATCGCACCTTAAGGTTACATGCCTGCTGCATTTCAATGATTCTGCGTGGATAGCTCTAGTGACTTAATCAACGTGATGAAATCTAACTCCTAGGTTAAAGATTTTTTTTCCATAAAAAATGACTCGAGAGCTAGCTGCCAGAATAAGAAATGGATATACGATGGGTGTATTAGTTATTTACTTACCTAAGTCACCTACCTACTTCATCTTTTTTTAACAATAGGGGGAAAAGATCATACGAGTCATTTCCAAGGGGGACATAGCATTATAGCACCACTAATCTCCCTCTTCCCTAAATAAACTATTGAAAGGTCAGTTAACCTTATTTTGTGGGTTAGACATGTAACTATTTAATTTTTGTTCAGGGTAGGTGAAGTAAGTTCAAGTAAAAGCAGAAAGGCTAGTAACCGAAAACAAGGTTGAAGCGGCAAGACCACTCGGCTGGGAATCTGGTCCACTCCTCGGGAGTCGCATTTGCTACTGTACTTTTGGTGCACTCAATGGTTCCATGTACGGATTCATTCACACATTATTCTCAGCCATCATGAGGAGGCTCCCTACTCCAATTCTACTACCCGTGTAAACTTTCTTTATGGTCAATTCATGAGTTTAGTGGGTATATGTTACCCTTGTCGTAAAGCAAGGCTGCCACTCGCCCCGACTTCGTTATATGCGTCGACCCTCTTTCTGTCCAGTGATTTTTCTGATCTACGTTCCATCCGGCATACCCTGCCGACCATGATAGTAACCACTTGATTCCCCGGGACTTGACGCATATGTCATTTATTGAGGCTCTGCAACCTCTACTGTGATTCCTTCGTATGGGTCTTTGTTTCAAGGACGGGTATATGTAGAGGAAGCGGCATACACCTGCAGATCCTCTATGTGCTGACTCGATTTCGAATAGCTCATTATTTGATCATGACCGAATGAAGAATATTGGACTTGCTTTGAACTTGCATCACGAGACGCTCGTCGACTAGGTCGCGATGATGATGGCTCTGGAGAACGTTGATTTCTCGGTGACGTACGCTCAGGGGATCGATCATCTCCCGATTTTCGACAACCATCTCCAATCAAAGCATTGAGGACATGACTTCCAATACTTTTCGGTGCGCTGATTGCTGTTTTTTTGGCGTTTGGAATCTCATGTTATGCTGATAGCCTGATGCTCTCTTTTTATCGGGCCTTCTGAGCGAGAAGATGGTTTTACCAAAGAAGGTGTCGCAGATCTGCTTACTTGGGGAGGTGCACTCCTCTTGTAGATAGCCATAATGGGTCCTAGCAATCCTGATTTCTCTTCAATTTCCATGTCTTCTACTACTATTCCAGGGTAGATACAATGCAAAATATCCTCGGTACTGTCGCTTGTCATTGTTTTCCATGTTGTAATCTCCTTTGCGATATGCGAAACGAACTGTTCATTGCTAGAGCTACGTTTGAGTTTGATGGAGATCTCTAGAAAGTCTTCTTAGTTTGTGTGGTTTTGTGAACACGGCTGACGGTAATCCTGGGAGTAAAAGGTACATGCTTGGACTCGTGTAATGGTGTAATATCAGATTAGCCTTTGCGGGTAGCTTTGCGTACATTATTGGTATTGACCAGATTCTCCAATTTGACCTGGGAAAAGAAGGGGGAGAAAATGTTCCTGAAAACCAAGGTGCTACTTCTTTCGAAGCTGTGAATTACGACCACGAAAAAGATCGAGATTTGCATATAGCTAAGGTGTTACGGGTGTAACCCCCCATGGACTGAGTTGAAAATATGATAGGTCGCAGCGATCTCGGTTACCCTGGGAATACTACACTGGTGTTACCCCTCATGCAGGGCTTTGTCACCTAGCTGGATTCTTTTGTTTACATCTGTTGTCTTCGAGTCCTTTCGAGAATTTCTTCTGTTATTGACATGATTGATCATTCTTTGGTCTTCATTATTGAATCTTTATCAAACCTCCACGTCGAAACCGGAATTATATAGTATTCCTATCACCGAAACTTCAAACCGAAATTTTTATACGCCAACAAACTTGTGGGTTGATGATACGGTTAACCACCTGCATCCCGAAAGAAAGTAGTTACTTGGCATTGAGAAATCTTTACAAGCAAGTGCGTCGAACAATTCCACTTGGAAATTCCCATATATTTCTCAATTTAACATTTTCGTCACCTAGGCACTCCATGCTCACTGCACGTCGAGTCCTCACAAATAACGGCAACTCGCATCGCTACCCAACCGAAGAAACTTTTCTCCGAACCTCGTCTAACTTCCCGCAAAATGGTGAAGGAAAATGATGCTATAGCCATCATCGTGATCCTTTTAGTTTTCGCAATGGTACTTGTCGCGTTTTGCATAAGCAGAAAACTTTCAAGGAGGAGGATATATCAGAGTGATTACTCTTCAAGTACGCTCTCTGAGCAAGATTCAGCGGATTCAGCAGACTCAGCAGACTCGGCGGATTCAGCAGATTCAGCGGATTCACCACGGCCGCCTCCGCCTCCACCACCACCACCGCCTGGGCCTGGACGTCCGGGTATGGGTGTGGGAGGGCCGGGTGGATGGTTTGGTGGTGGGAGGCCAATTGTAGGTGGTGTTGGGAGACCTGGGGTACCTGGAGTACCTGGGAGGCCTGGGATGCCTGGGATGCCTGGGATGCCTGGGGGGCCGATGGCAGCTGGTAGAGGAAGTGGACATCCGCTTGTCGGAGATGATTGAGCAATTCAATATTTGGGATATGGCGATTGACCTAAGGTGTAGACATAGTAATCAGGACCCAGGTAGAATAGCATATCGCTTTGGAATCCGATGGAACATCTAGATGAAAGTACTCGAGTAGACAGTTAAGATAAGATGATTGGGTGAAGTTGGGTGAGATTGGGTGAAGTCGGGTCATGTATACAAACAAGTACGAGTAGTATGGATTTGGTAGACCACCGGTGGACGAAAGGAATTTCGCTTACATAATATTTCGATTAGGTTAGTGCATAACCAGGGGTAACCTTATTTTGCCGAGTATCAAATTTTCCCCAGTTCTCCTTTCCACATACTCGTAGATACAAACAACATACCGGGCCTATATACTCGAGTACCAGCTCTCCATATAATAAGGGTATCTGGGTCAGGATCCGTATGGAGATAGCACATCACGTGATATAGTATAGACCCTTCAAGATGGTTTGGCTTGAATTTATACGAACACATAATCTCATTTATCACGTGCCAATGTACTCGTACATGTATGTGTTCGTCAGTGAATACCATGTTGATGATGATCTTTGATGATGATCTTCAGGGTTTGATTACGCAATGATGGCGAAAGTTCGACGTTATTATAATGTACTCGAGTATACGAGTATATAGAATAGTGCCACGCATCATTATGAAACATGCACGTTGGTCGCTACTTCAGACGATCCGGGCCTCCATCTCAAGTTGGGATGATATCTATAAGAAATGTTCTTCCCAGTGCCTTTGTTTTCCCTTCATCCCGTCCCCCCAGTATAGCAAGCATGTATTTTTCAACTTCACAATTATCTCTCCTTGCCATTGCGACCCTCTGTGCCTCTTCTGTTGCCTTAAGTATAGAGGCGGGTGTATCTTTCAGTTATCCCCCGAACGAATATTAGCAGTCTACGTCGTTAGGCTCGACAAACTCCGGCACCTCTAGAAAGCCCTATCCTAACTCTCACTCCCACATCCACATCCACATGAGAAGTACTCTCGATCCCTCTCGATCCGCATCCCAGTCCAATTCAACCTGAACTAGCGTCTTACGCCTCATCTCTCTCCGCATATTCAGTCTCAGTCGTCGCTGCAGGGTCTACCGTTCCCCCTATCCCTCACCCCACGCCTTCAGCCGCTGCCAAAGCAGCTAAAGAGACCTCTGCCTCGGAACGGAGCATGGAGATTGTCTGGGCCAAATTGGGACTAGGCCTGCTTTTCAGGGTGATTGTGTTATCATGAGCAAGCCATTCCAAGGGTCTTCCCGAAAACATTAAATCCCCTCCACACCTGACAATGTGATCGACGCGCAGGGCCTGGAAGAAAAGAAACTTCCTTTTCTTCCATTGAGATGTTAGCTTGGAGTTTTAGAGATACAAAAAGACAAGCGGGAGAGACAGAATGTTGAACTTTCGTTCAATTTCAGTCATCAAATAGGCACGTGTCTAGGGGACCATTTGATCCCCGAATTCAGACTCTGATATTAAATGTTATCAGAGGAGAGAGGGCTCACTCATCCTATGATATGGATATAGATGACTTTGTTAGACCATCCGCCTAGCGGCTGAATTGGAAGGAATATGGACAGGGCACGCTCATACGATATAGACGATCGATAGACTTTACGAGATTTCCACGAATAGTTTGGTCGTGATTTATTTACATGATCCACTGCGACAAATAGGAAGAAGTTGATGGATCACATACATGCACCATTCACCAGACAGGGAGAAGAGCGAGGAAGGAAAGAGATTGAAAACTTGCTCTTTCCTCTACTATGATAAAGGTTATCAAAGTCTAAATTTACTAGATCCAGAATATACTTTTCTCCATAGCTTGTTTACCATGTAAACATGTACTCGTTTGTTATTTCTGCAACACACATACACACACACGCAGCTCGCAAATTCTCATGGCTCGTATCGTGAATTGATCTATCTTGGTTAATTATTCCTCCATTCTTAGCCACCAAACATATAGTCCGCGTATTAACTAATTAATTTTTCCCGGGAGTCCCCAAATAGAGGAGGTTTCAGCGAGCGCCATATTGGAAAGACGTTCATCTTCATTTGAACCGTCTTACGTACCACGACCGCCATCAGATCGGAGGAAGGCACTCATGTCGAATGATCAACCACGGCCACGTGTGCCGTGGAAGAAACCCAGGCCTGAAAACTGGGACATCCCTACGCCCATCATAGTCAGAGACGAGATAGATTTCCAAGCCACGCATGACTATGTCTTGCGTCTGCGGCGCGACCCTCGGATTCATCCCCACCCTGGTGCTTGGCAAGAGAGAGAAGCGATACCCATACCAAGATACGTTAGTGTAAGTGATGATGGGATCAATCCTGTCTCTTTCGATGATCATCGTATGACTTACATATGATCTTGTGATTAGCCGAGCATGCCGCACCGCACTTGCTACCACAGCATTCAGAGCCAAGTTGATCGCCACTTGAAGCTGATCGAAGATTTTCACGGACCGGATCCAGATTCTGCCGCAACCGACGCCACCGTAAATAAAGCGGATGATCTCCCCTTATATACGGTCAATATGGCCAAGGCGATTTGGTTCCGCTGGCACGTCGTGAGCACCGATCAATTCATGAGAATCCGGCCTCTGCACCTATCCAACTATGACGAGGATAGCCTTAGGATCAAGAGGTACATAAGACTGCTGAAGACCATGATGGAGAAGATCGAAACCCTTGTCCTGTATCGAGCCCGACAAATCATCTCCAGCATCGTGCTTGCGAATGTCAAGAGCGAAGAGTTTAAGGAGAGATGTCGAGCGAAAAATGGTGTCATCGCATTGGCCATCTTCTTTTCCAAGGTCGTGACTGATGAACAACTGCACTACATGTATGATCCTGTTTGGTCAGCGGTGGACTTTACCTTCATCCAAGATAGTAGCGATGACAAGCCCTCGGATGATTCGACCATGGTAGAGAGAATCAAATGGCGCCTGAGAAATTTCACGAAATTAGACTTTGCTCATCTGGCATCCCATTACTTTGCAAATTGCCTGCAGAGGAAGGGAAACCTGCGAGAAGAGATGGAGAAAGGGTCCAAAGCGGAGATGCAAACTAGGGCTCACAAGCTCAGGAGAATTCCCACGGGCTTGAAGGATCCAGAGACGCCATCTGGTTCCGGGGAGGGTAGCAGTGATGATCGCGTAGAGCACGACGACAAAGACCCTTTGGAAGATCCCGAGACATTGGACGATGAAGAAAATCCATTCGGACACTATCCTGAGATTATGGTCGAAGACTCAGACAAGGGCGATGAAGACCAAGATGATGAAGCAGCAGACCGGCTTGTACACCTCAAAGGCATGGAGAAGACGATATATCACTGGGGCAAAGCGCCAAGTTCGGATGTTCAGACTGAGGCGTTACCAGCTGCATTCAGATTCGATCAAAAGGGTGAGTTGAGTCGTCGTTTGACATGCTAGAGGGTCGAGAGCGAGTTAGCAAGTTGGGAGATATTCTTGTCGTGGAAGTGGCATGTTGTTGGCGTTGTGAGTACTGTAGCGGATGGGAAGAAGATGCTCCTCGATCTATGTAGCGTAGCGTAGCATAGCGTAGCGATAAAATAGAAATAATACACAGCGCGTCGACGGCGTGGATTAATAATGCTTACGTGTAGGTAGGTTAGCGCTAGGTTCCTAGTACCTATCCAGTATCCAGCATCCAACCACTGAAGAAAGAAGCACGAAAGAAGCGAAAGAGAACAGACAGGCCATAGATCCTACGCACCACAAAATGGAGAATGTGAACCGAAGCGTACTCCGTTCATCTCTGAGCCTGTGGCAACCTACTAAGGGGAAGGGAGAGGGGGCAAACGTCATCCATCATCAATTGCATGCAGCACATACGATACGATACGATGACGAGTTCATAAATTCATGAATTCGAGAAGCTCAAGCTCCTCCCCCAAAAATAGAAATAAAAAATAAGAATAAAAATAAAACTGCCTTGAAAAAGGAAGATTATAGAGTAGCTCGCTCGCTCGCTCGCCGAGAAAGAAAAGATACCATGGCATCTACTCGAGCATTTCCACCTTTCCATCTTTTCACCCGTACCGATTACGAATCTACGATGTACTTACTGTATGTATACTCGAGTACTCGTAATATATACAAGCGAACACAGAAAACCACTCATTACAATATACGACGTATCCAGATCCCATGCCATGCCACCCCATCCCATTCCACGAGCATATATCTACAGCATCTCACTCGCCAACCGAACCGAACCGAGCCGAACCAAACCAAACCAAACTTCGAGCAAAGCAAAGCAAACCCACTCTCGATCCCAAATAAGTCATGACTTGTACTCTAAATCATAACCGCTCATCTATCCGATTCCCATACTCCGTATAACCAATACCCAAGATCTCCCTCCCAAGTTCCTTCCCCATCAAGCAAAAGCCCCTGTCGCACCACCAAATCCAAACATCTAAACACTGAGATGCAAGACGTCAACGGCAAACCTATGGTTCCCCGCCAAAAACGGAAAATTAAGCGAGTGAAGGATTACGGTACGTGGCGGTACCGATAGGAAGGGGCACCAGGAAGAAGGAAGAAGGAAGAAGGAAGGGGTTAGGACCATGATCACCATGCTTTAATAAATGAAATGAAAGAAAAGGAAAGGAAAAGAGGGGTCTCGTGTATATGCGAGCGAGAGGGAGATACCGTAGAGATACCGTAGATATCGAAATAGAGTAATCGACCAAAGACGCCCACGAGCCAAAAAAAAAGAACGACATTGAGGCCTGAAGGGATATAATTATAGATAGATATGAGACTTTTTCAATCCTCAATACATATCTCTTTCCACTCTACATTTTTATCCTCTTCATCTTCATCTTCATCTCCACTTCATTTCGTATCCGTATATGATTTATTCCATGTACCCTTTCTTTTGCCCCCCCCCTTTTCCTTCATCCTTTAGTTTCGCATCTTCAATCTTCTTCGTACATACCAAGTTAGTTAATACACACACACACATACATACTCGTAAACCCCTACCAATATATATATATATATTTATATCAAATACAAAAGATAAAAACACTACATTTGAAACCCCGTTGCCTGCCCGCCCGCCCGCCTAACAAAACATCATCCATCATTCTCGACCCAAAATGAGCGAGATAATTACTCTAAATGGTTAAATCTTATGAAAAATCGAGTATATACTAAAAATGCTCACCCCCCCTACTAATAATTGTCTCACATGGTTGGAAAATTTGGATGCCTAGAGGAAATCATCCTTTACACTATTCATATATCTAACGCATACCTAACCCATACCAAAAAAAATTCGTTCATTCGCATAGAGAGTACCAAGATATGAAAATATCAAAACATCGTATTTGAGGGCCCTCCTCCCTCACCCCCAACACCCCCTCGGATCTTAATTCTGAACCTTAGCCATGGCGTGCGTATTCGGGACTCCAATATCAATGTACCAAAGCACCAAGCACGAACGCGAAGAAGATTGTTACCACAGCCGCAGCTACAACGACATGATCATCATCACCATGGTTCATCATGACCTGTTCCAACTCCAACTTCAACTTCAACTTCAACCCCAACCCCAACCCCAACCCCAGACCCAGAGCCCATCCATCCATCTTCCCCTCGCCAAGGACTCGAGTAGCGCTCCTTCAATCGCACCCAGGGGCCACAACATCAATAACGCAATGGCGAACAGATCTTTAGAGAGACAACAGCAACAGCAACACCTCCCATCCATAAAACCTTATGAAGATGATTTTAATCTCAGTCTCTCAGTCTCTCAGCCCCTCAGAACCCAATAACCCAACAATACAATCCACATTTCCCCCAACAACAATATCATCACGAGGTAGTGAGGTAACCAGACAAGAGCGCGCGAAAGGATAGAAACCTACCTATCCACCTACCTACCTACCACATAATAAACCCCTCCTTCCCCCGCGCCCCCCGTTTTCGAACAAACGACCCTGCCTGTCAATTTTCTCCCCTTCAAATAGAAAATTGAAAGTTTCGAAACGAGCCTTGCAAAACCTTATCGATTATTCTTCTTCTTCCTTTTCTTCCTCTTCTACTTCTTCTTCTTCCTTCTCCTCTTCCTCCTCCTCTTCCTCTTCCTCATCCTCATCCTCATCCTCACCAATCTTTTCTTCTTCTCCCCCCCCGAAGAAGCTGTTTGTTCGTTCGTTTCATCAGCATCATATATATATATGCATCTATTCCTCCACAATCCATCCACCCACCCATCCATAAATTCACAAGGATGAAATACCCAAGGGATGAACACCAGCATGAAGATTCCCAACAAGAGATGTCATCATGACATCCATCTCCATGCACCTCATCTTCTCCAGAACACCATCAACATCAACACGATCCCTCCCCGAGATGCTGTACATGGATATCTTTTCTTGTTTTTCCCTTTTGGTCCAGCAATATAGATACCATATGGAGAGGAAGAGACCGATAAATCCAAGCGTACATGCATCCATACATCCATACATCCATGCACACCTCGATGATTCTTCCTTCCGGGACATGACCCATGTACGTCTTAAAACTGCATACTTACGAGCACGTACACTTACGTGCTTGACCAAACCACACACTTTCCACCCATCGCTTGTGCCTGCCATCCATGCGTCTATCGACCAGATCATAAGCCGCCAACAAGAAGCTCCCTCCTCCTCCCCCCCCCAAAAACAAACTCTAACCCATCGACCCAAAACTCAAGACTCAAAACCCAAAACTCTCAAAATTACATCACCAACCATGACCAACCCATCAGGAAACGACGACCTTTTATGGTCGCCCGATGCCGAGGAAACACCATCATACGCTTATAACCATCAACATGCGTGGAGCACGAATATAGCTACGAACACGAATGAGACAGAGGAGAACGAGAGCTGGGCGGGAAAAGCTTCAATGGAATCCAAGCATCCAGCGAGGACTTCTGACGTTGGTGGGAGCAGCATGCCATGCCATTCAGACCACAATGGCAACGAGGAACTCAGATGCAGTGAAGCGTTTAGTGCGAATGCTGTGGATCTCTCCTCTCGACCACCCGGGGATATCCTCAATGGCACATTGTCCCTACGGGACTGGGATGATCTGGATAACATATCGTCCATACCACATCCAAACATTGTGGGTGGCCCTATGGCACCACTCGCATCGGCAAATGATTCCATGGCCCAAACCTTTCAGACGATTCGTACCGTGCTACTCAGCGTGCGTAGCCCATTGAATCCCTTCCAAGCGATCTATCACCATCCGGAGACACAAACTTACGATGCTTATTCGCTCGTTTTGGATCCCCATCTGCCAAGACGAAACAATGCTAACTGGGACACCATGGATCCGAAATCGTATATGAGCCTGCCTCCTCCTGGAATCTACCTCCCTTCAACGTCCCCCGCCACGCAATCTTCCACCACGCGCACCGTCATCTCAACATCTTCCCCCATGCAGTCACCCCCCACCAACATATTCAACTCCACATCCCAATCCACATGCAAATCCACCACAGCCTCCACTAACCACTCCACATCCAGCACAAGCCTAGGCCCCCACAACGCATACACCTGCACAATTTGCTCCAAGACATTCTCCAAGCGTTTTGAATTCAAGTACGCCCCACTCCCTCCCGCATCTGCCGAACCCCTTCACTCAATCCACTCCATCTATTCCCCGTCGCTAACCTCCCCAGTAAACATATTCCCCTCCACACCCTCCCGCAAGCCTGTCCCGTCTGCCCCCACCGCACAGCACGCAAGAGAGACATGACACGCCACATCGCGGCGAAACATAAAGATGTAAGCCCTTCGGGATCAAAACCTATTTGTCATGTGGAGGGCTGTCGACGTGTTTTTGCGAGGAAGGATCATTTGCTTCGGCATTTGAGGAGGAAACACGCTGGTTATGAGTTGAGTTGAGATGTTGATATTTTTCTCTCTTCCCCTTCCTCTTTGATCTTCTCTTTCTCTCTTGTCTTTTCTTTTGGTCTTAGCATGGCGTTAGGTTGAGGAAAAAAGGTTTAGGAATCGGAATAGTAGGACAGGAATCTGTAATGTAAAGTTATTTGAAATAAACTTACGAGCTCGAGTAATGCGTCTTCTCTCCTGAATCCTTGGTCAGCTGTAATCTCGATCGTAAGGTGCCTATCTTATACACAGGCCTCACCATGCTTTGTGCTCCTCTCTTCACTTGTGGGTCACGCTCTCATTCACCTAAATCGCCTTCGTCAAGATATGAGTCCACATTCGAAAGGAAAAAAAAAAAACATTATTCGTATTCATATAATATTTCAGAAAAAAACCCCAACCCAAAGAATCAAATCGCAAGCATAGCTCCCAAACCCAACGCAGCCGGTACCGCAAAATTCGTAATCTGTGCTCTAAACACATCCGCTGCCGCGCTACTCGTCGCCGTCGGCATCGAGGTCTTCGTACTCGATACCTCTACGGTCATCTCTATGTCCCTCATCTCTAATGTGACCGGTTTGGCTGAATGCACGGTTTCAGATCCAAATTGTATCACTCCGATATACAGGTCCGATGATATATTCCCCATGTTGACGAGTTCTTGTACGAGTTCGAAGATTTCTGCATCGATGGTTTCTTGGTAGACGGTGGGAACCCATGAATATACCGCCTGTTTTTGTCCTTGTTGATTGTAGCCCATGAAGAGCTGGTAGGTGACGCCGCTTAGAGTGTATTGCGGGGCTCCTGTAGGCGGATCGTAGTATCCGATTGGCCAGACGCCTCCCCATACGGACTGCCAGACCATGACTTCGTAGGCTGCGCGGGAAGCGTTGCCAGCACGTGCTTCATCTTTGTCGAGGAAGATGTCGAGGGCGATGTCGGCTTTGCACGCGATGGCATTCAGGGCGGTTGTCATATCCGGGGCATCTTCTTGGCCGACTGGGTAGAGGGACCAACTGCCGCTTAGGTGGAGGGTTTTGACGTTGCTTATCTTCGTGGGGAGTTGCGTGGATTCGTAGCCAACATTGGGGTAAGCATGAACCTGTAGATTGTTAGGATGGGCTGCGAAGATGGTTGCCGTGCGTTGGGTATTGAAGACGTACGTATTGGATGTTCTTTTCCCATATCCAGGTTGCGTTGAAACTTGCACCATGTTCGTCTGCCAGGAGAACCTATCGGGGAACGATATCAACACCATCTTCTTTCACGTCACGCTCCATGGCTCCATGGCTCCATCGCTCGCATTCACCACGATGAACATACCGTCATGTCTTGGCTCCCACTCCCATCATCCCCCCATTTGTTCGAGCCGTACAGATACTTCCCCGAATCCGTCAATGCCCCTCCATACTGTTCATTCAACTCTTTATGCGTGTCCGACGACTTGGCAGCGACCGGCTGGAAGGAACATAAACACCAAACGAAGAGTCCCCAAAGGGAGATGGTCGAGCAACTTTCCAACATGTGAAGAAAACAAAGCTTGCGGGCCGTGGAGAGAGTTTTTCGTGGGGAAGACAGGAGGGACGCATATCTATACGATATGAGATTAAGAAATCAAGAGACACGAATTGTACGGAGGTATGTATGTTGTCCATTTTTCAGCCAGTGGATCTATACGAACTTGCTTTATTGGTAACTTGCGAGTGCAATTTGGTTTGGGATCCGCCAGCATCACTCCCCTGCAGACCTCGATAGGCGAAATTATGGGATAGCGGGGCCACCAGCATCAAGGTTGTGCATCGCAGAGGAAGCGCTAGAGTCCCAATCACGACGGCCGATCTACTGACATAATAGCCCGATTGAGTTAGCCCAGGGACGAGGAGTCGATGGTGCCTTAAAGGGGAACAGATAGACTTTGCAAAGGGATTTTGGCTTCCATCTTTATTTGATTTGATGCGGCTTGCGGTGATGGGGATGGGGATGGGGATGGCGATGATCGTGATGGCGATGGCGATGATGACGAGGGAGGGAGGATGGGACTGATTGTGCTCGATGTCTGGCTCTCTCGATACCAGCACGGGAGCCAAGGATGCACGATCCATAAATAGATGGGGACGGACGCAACGGGCACTACGGTATCGATAAGAGAAATTGGATTCTTTTGCAGAAGAAAAGTGGGAGGTATTATGATGAAGGACCCAGATGGGTTAGGCCCTCTCGATATATAAGGAAGCTAAGCGAAATGGGGTAAGAACCACCATAATAAGACACTTGCTATTTCTATAAGCCGTGACGCAGCCCCCACTCCCTCAGGGGCGAGGCTGGCACGTGATGACTGACAGAGAGAGAGAGAGGGGAGAGAGTGAGAGGTGAGAGGGAGACGGTGAGACAGACGGTGAGATGGTGGGACATTGAGGCACGTGATAACAACAACATTCTGTTTCTGACTGAAGAAGGGGAAGACCTCTTTTCCTCTTTTTCTCTTTTCCTCTTTTCCTCTTTTTCTCTTTTTCTCTTTTTCTCTTTTTCTCTTTTTCTCTTTTTCTCTTTTTCCCTTTCCTCAATGGTATCATTTGAACCTCGGCTCATCAGGTGATCATACGGCCGATGGAGTCATGCGTTTGTTTACCTTTTCAACAGCGCATGCATAATCCGAACGAGGCTAACAATAATGTAACCGTAATGTAACCAAACCGAATCAGCAGCGATCTCTAACAGTCTAGCAAATTAGGTCTCGGGAGACGCGCTTGATTTTGTCAGTATATATATTTATAAATATAAATATTTATAAATATATAAACTCAAGTCGGGGCAGCGCTTGCGAATACGAAGAGTCAAGTAGAGTAGATTTGATCGATACAGTTAAAAGTTCTTCTTTCTTTCTTTCGTTTTTCTTTCTCCCGTGCTCCCTTTCTTCCTTTCTCCCTTGCCTTTCTCATCAGTGGGGTTGCATTATTGAAACCGACCGCCTTCCGGATTGGGCCCATCGAGGTAAAGCTTTTGAACCCTTTTTGGAATTCGGAGATTTTATGACTATACCCTAAACGAGAGACCTTACAACGGCCCGGCTGGTTCCTGCATGGAGGTCACCGCCTTGGCTCGCCAGGATGTGTGTGGGGGCAGAATGATGTGATTGGTGGCACAACCACCAAGTATGAGACCCTATTTCCCCATTTAGCCTATCCCCTCGAAATTACCTACTCTGGTTAGTCTCTGGCTATCTTACCCGAGCAATCCCTATATATATCCATGTTCCATATTCCATATTACCTGTTATATACATACTTTTTAGGGTGGAATCTGTGGTACATCACATGAGCTAATCTCAATTAGACTTTCCCGTCGATAGAGTAGAAACCACACGCTCCTACGATCGTTTCACTTCTTCGGTTCGTAAACTCTGTTTCTGATTACAGACCATTATCTAACGCGCTCGAGTAGCCAGTATCCAAAAAGCACGACCCAAGCCAAAGAAGCACCAAGAAGCGTGTTTGAAATATAACACGCTCGCTTTCTCATTTCCAAAACCCTTTCGCCTTAACTGCCCACAAATGTGCGACATCTCTCGGACTCTCCCCCAAAAACCCCAAGCAATTCTTTTTTTTTTTGGTGTCGTAACCGTAGTAAGGTTATGTATGACAGGCATGTGAGATTGATTATCCAGTCGCGATTGAAACCGAGTTGACGCAACTCAAGTTGGCGGTATTGCCTGCCAGTCCGTCGTATCGTGAATGACGCTTGGTCGATCACGGTGGCTGAGTCGGAAGCGACAAGAAGGGAAGTGCGTCAGGATATCTTGAGATAATCTCGGGGCTAATGGCACGAGCCTTGGCTTCGGCCGAGAGGCGGTGGAATCGAATCCGACTTGTCAAAATCTGCAACGGAGATGCCATCACCGACCTTGGGAAGGAAACATTCAAGACCAGAGGTTCCACTAACCATGCCAAGATCCTTCGCAGCATATCCAGTGCCGTCCCTCGGTTGAGGTGTCGACACTAGCTTCAAGCAAAGCCGCAATGGCTTCTTTGGTTTCCCAGGTGGCAAGCCAGGTAGATGTAGGCATGTCTGCCCATGATCGACATGAATTTCTCTGTCCGCGCCCGCCATGAGTAAAGCATGCCTACATGGTTCCCCTGATTCTTAGATCGGATGGCAATGGCGAGTAGGGCAAGGTTCCGGCAGTTCCGGGCCTCGAGATCGGGACGGCATTGCCAATCATACTCGTGGGTATCCAAAATCCATGGAATGGTGACGATCAGTCAACAAACAGTAATCTATATGCCCATCATGGTTCGTGACCAACGCTTGATTGTTCTCATTTAGAATGTTGATCAGAGATGCGTCTTCGATATTTTCCAGCGAAAGATTTTTCCCAGTGAAGGATTTGGTTCGGGTAGCTCCAAGGGAGACACGGCACCCTCTCCATCTTCATCTTATGATCTGCAGTGTAGAAAAGTGACCTCTGCGTCATTCCTTATGAGACATACATTCTCTTTATATGTACCCCCAAGAAACAAATCATTATTGCTTCCTTCTTTCTCCTTTTTCCTCGAGCCACAGGCAAAATAGCTCTTCTATAATCCTTGGTACAATGGCGCGCCAAAAGTCTCGACGAAGCTCCTTGCGCTTTGCATTTGTCCTTCGCTAGTGGATCAAAGACACGCTCTACCATACCAGGGATCGTGTCGCTATGTGCAGCAACCTTTCAGGAAGGCCCAGGAGGTAATAAAGATGCGCTTGACATGTTCCCTCGATTCTCACATTCGATTGAGCCATTTTATGTTGCAACTTGATCGCGGCACCCGAAGTCCTATGGGAGTGATGCCCTCCCTGCTTTTTGGAGGCAGCCGGGTTGGCCTCATGCTGTACAACGGCTTTTGGGATGACCGCATCGGTGGATTTTCCAGTCCGTTGGTGTCACTTGAACGATCTGATGCAGGATTGTATTTTCTGCACCTTCCGTCTCTCCTTGCCCGTCGAAATCTATCGCGATGTCGTTATCCTTTAATGTTTCAAACAAGTCATGATGCAGATTCGATGAAAGGTATTAGCCCGCATTTCGTGCCGAGACACCATATCCCGACGAGACTCCTCTCAAGGGCATAGATTGTTTTCTTTCGTGTCACATCCTGATCGACTGCGAAAGTAAAGTGCAATCAGCACGAAGTTTCGGCTAATCTTCAGATATTTCTGGCAATATGAGATCTAGCTCCTGGCAATACGAGATCCAAGGCTATCTCTATCCATCCCATCCCATCCCATCGATCCCCCAGGATTCTCATCGCACCATTGTAATTCCGCAGATAGACGCAGGGTCTTCGATGAAGAAAGAAGCTACTTCCTCCACAGAGCAGCGCTTTAACCATGAATCACTAGACTTCCCTCTGTTTATCCATGCATCTATCCCACTCATCATGTACTAGTCGCTCATCATACACTAGTATGCTAGAGATGAAATACGCATATTCTATCTAGACTTGAAGTTTGAGGGAGACAGACCCCCTGCCTCATGAGTTCTTCGAGTATCTCAGGGTGGGTATTGTGCATTTTTTATGGGGTTTTTGAGATTTCTTGGGATTTCTTAGGATTTCTTGGGGAAGGTGTGGTTGTGGTTGTGATTATGGTTATGGTGTGGTTATGGTGTGGTTGTGGTGTGACTGTGGTGTGGTTGTGGTGTGATTGTGGTTGTGGTTGTGGTTATGATTGTGGTTGTAATTGTAGTTATGATTGTAATTATAGTCATAATTATAACAATAGCAAAGTAAATGAATATTTTCTTTTCTTCTTTATGCGAGTATTGCAAGTTCATTAATGAAAGAGGGGGAAAAAAGAGCAAAAGGAGAAGATATCTTTATCTCCCCGTAATATCGCGAGTTAGATATACTCCTTTGTTGAAAGTTTAATCGTTGCCTTGGTTTGATTGTAGGTGTTTGTATTTGTGTTTATTATAAACTTGTACTTGATATTGATCGATATTGATATTGATATTGTTTTCGATAACGGCTCGATAGTTTCTACGAGTCCTGATTACATAGAGGCTAATCAACTAGAGAATCGTGTATATCTTATATATATGTATATATATATGTGTATATATATGTATATTATAAGCAATCCTTTCCTCTCTATGCGATAAGAACTTTTTATATATATTTATATTTTTTGGATATTATAGATATAAGTATGAGTGTTATATGTTTATTATGTCTTTTGGATGAGGAAAGTAGGGTTTTGAGTTTGTGAGTTTGTGATTTTGGTTATGCTGGGTAGTATACTTGAATAGTATGGTATGGTGTAGTGTGGTGTGGTATCGTAGAAAACGATACAAAGCGAAGTTTGCCCCTTTTTTTATGTTCGCTTTTGGGGGAGGGGGTGTTTGAGGTTGGCTTTTGGGTTTTTGTCTTTTGGGCTTTGGGCTTTGGGCTTTAGGCTTGGGAGTGCATATATATTGTTAAATGGTTAAATCCTGGTGATTGTAAAGTAAATTTCATTCACTCTTTATTTTTTGTTATTGGGGATATATAGATTATTTTCTTACTTGATATTTGGTATTTGGTATTTGGTATTTGGTATCTAGTATTTAATATCTAGTATTTAGTATCTAGTATTTAGTTTCAAATCTCAATCCTCATTATTTTGCAATGCGAAACTTGCAAGTAAATAAGTAAGTAAGATTACGAATATAATCGTTCTGTTATTTAAGTTTCGTTCTATTTCGTTCCGGAGGGCAATGGTTGTGCAGAGATGGTATTTTATTGTATGAGTAGGAGTAGGAGTAGGAGTAGGAGTAGGAGCAGGAGTAGGAGTAGGAGTAGGAGTAGGAGTAGGAGTAGGAGTAGGAGTAGGAGTAGGAGTAGGAGTAGGAGTAGGAGTAGGAGTAGGAGTAGGAGTAGGAGTAATAGTTTTGATTGTAACCTCTGCTTATTCACTTGATCTCCTGTAAGTCTACAAGTCTGCAAGACTGCAAATTTCACGTAGGTCATCATACTATGTATGATATTAGTTTGTACAGAGACAGGTGATATCTATTTCTTGATTATTCATTCTTTCATTTATTTTTTTGATGATAATGGCTATGGTGATAATGGCTATGATGATTATGACGATGATGAGTTTGTCAAGTATCTTCTTTTTGTTGGGGTGGAGGATTTGTGTGTTCTGTGATGTTTAGGCACGATGCGCTGTAATGCTTTGCTTTGCTTTGCTTTGCGCAGACGCAAATGCAAATGCAAATGCAGAAAATCAAGTTCTTCCCCGCTAGCAAATAATTAGCAGTTGTGCATAGCTAGCTGGCTATGTGCTATGTTCATGTATTTATGTATATATACTGAGAAATCTACATATCCATTTACTTAGTTGTTATGCTATGTCAAACAACCTGAAAAAAATAGTTTGTGGATCATGAGTTCGTGGATCGTGAATCGAAAGAATATATGGCAATTCAAGTCAAGCCAAATCAAGTCCTTGCTTTCTTATGGGTATCAGTACTTTCGTAAGCAAGTGTAAGGTCTTAGAGGGAGAATTCAAGTTTGGGGCATTTTTTCTTTTTTTGTAGTATCGTGGGATGGGTAATTCCTGGGTTTGTGGGATTTTTTGTGTGATTAATGGATAGATAGATGGATGGATGGATGCTTGTTTTTAATTAATGATTAGTTTTACGAAGTACAATCTGAAGGATGACCACAAGATTGGGACGTGATAATAAGGATAATTTACATTCAGGACTATTAAACCACTAGACTGGATCTATTAAAGAGTATCAGGGATAGACGGAAACTATTTATTTTAATACAAAAGAGTTAAGATGCTTGTGAACTCAAAATGTCTTATATAAATATACAAAAGTATTCATTTCGCTTCAACCAAATCAGAACCTAATCCCCTCTCTGCCCAACCCCTTTCCAATCCTCGCTAATCTATAGTTCTTCCCTCGCTAATTAATTAGAAGTACTCGCATATCTAAGATTACTCGAGTATAAACCACACCCTCAAAACAAAGCTCATAAATAACCCCATCTAAACCCTGAAAAGCATTATAGTAAATCCTAAAATGAAAACCCCATTATCGTGATATTGTATTAATATCGATTTTACAAATCACCATCCGTTCGATCAATACCTACAAAAGAGGAATATAAACACAAGGTAACATACTCTACACCTTACACTAGACCAAGAAATACATATTTTTCCGACACCAGCTACTTTAGAATCATCGACGACTCAGAAGAGGTTTCAAAGATTGGAATTTTGTAATGGGAAAGGCTGGAAACGTCGTAGCATATCCGAGTACACAACATACGATACATGCGTATTCCACATATCCCACGCTTCGAATTGTCAGTTCCTACAATTCCCGGATCCTCTCTCTATCTCCCTCTAAATCAAATCAAACCAAGCCAAATAATTAAGTAAACAGATAGCTATTTGTCTATCTATCTGTTTGTCTGTTTGTCTTCCCCTTCCTGATTAAGTTCATCTCAAAGGAACAATGAACGAACATTTGAGTTATTGAGTTTTGTCACTTCAAAATGCATCAACATCAACATCAACATCAACATCAATATCAATAGTAATGACTTGGTAAATCCACCAATTAAAAAGGCGATAGAAGTTCAAACGTCTTCCTTACACCTTCCTTCAGCCCCTCTCTTTCATCTATTATATAGCCTTGATCAATCAATCGATTACAATTACAGATATAATTTCCTAATTTCTCAATTTCACACACAATATTCACCATGGAATAGAGAAGCAGGATAAAACATCAATAAACCTTTTTCTATCCATCTACCTCTCAATACACAGTTTCTCAAATTGGCTTTGAGAGTAGAGTAGAGTAGAGCAGTATAGCACAGCTCACCCCTTTTTTTTCTCTGCTAAACTAAACGAGTTTCTAGCTCGTGACTCTAGTATTGTATTGTATTGGATTGCACAAGTATAGTAGCG
Source organism: Monilinia aucupariae (assembly GCA_002162555.1). NCBI lineage: Eukaryota > Fungi > Ascomycota > Leotiomycetes > Helotiales > Sclerotiniaceae > Monilinia > Monilinia aucupariae. The sequence goes on from NGKF01000012.1 coordinate 373,574, forward strand.
CTTTGTATATAACAGTAAGCGGATTGAACTGAGCTGTACTGGACTGGATTAGATCGGACCTATCATGAGAAGAGAGAAATGAGAGAAATAAAAACTGTGCATCTAGCTCTACTCGAGTACAGTACGTAGCTCATTCACTCTCTCGCATTCATCATTGTCATGGTTATTAATTATACTACCAGCACTCATACAAGTATACTCTTATATAATCTACTCGTATACAGAGTAGAGCATACTTTAGCCCTGGAGTAAACCACTCCATGGAAGAGTAGCTGCGTTCGGCAATACGAGTCTGTGGTTCCGCCATCTTGAATAGGTACTCTCGCCTCTGCGAAATCAGCTTTACCTTTGGTAGTAATCCTATGACATTATGTAGATCCCCATTGTGATCTTCTCCAGGGTTATTTTGTTGGCGAGGGTTGATTTTGATATTGATATATTGTGTTCTTTGTGTATTCGTATAACTAGCTAGAGTTAAAGCTACATGATATCGAGCCCACACAACCTCTAGTTCATGTAATTGAATTTTACCATATTATTCGAACGAGGAAGGAAGTATACGATACGCGCAAGATAGAAGGTAAGAAGGAAAGATTGTTCGCTCACTTCATCGATAAACAGGATTTTGGATAGAACCCCTTTCGGTATCCAGCATATTTGATGGATCTAATGATTTTGATGACTTTGATCGAGTATGTGTATATATAGTTCAACAGAAAGATAATATAAATAAATATATATATTTATCGAATAAGAAGAAACATCGCGTCGATAATATTTCAAATAGATCTATTCATTTAACAAAAAACAATTGCCAAGCTTAAAATTCTCATTTATAAAATATTTATTTTTATATTTATTCTTATACATTCTATAATCTTCAATTCATAATCATAAAAGGAAAACAAAGCAAAGCAAAGCAAAGCAAAGCAAAGCCGATTCTTCAATATTAGTTGATATCCTCGGATTTTCAAACATAGGTTTAACAAATCTATCATCAAGATACTGTTATGAACGATACAGCTTTGCTATACCATTCGTATATAATCGCAAGAAAAGTCCAAGATGAAGGAAGGTAAGATAGTTGGATCAGCATATGGGAAAAGATGAGGGAGGAGATGAATATGTAGCAATTGAATACTTGAGGAAGACAGTTTGTTATTAGAGTACCCGAGTATATTCATACAGATTTCGACATCACTAATGAATGCAAGCATGTTCTTTCCCTAGGAAGAAAATGACGATAATAAAAATACTGAAATTCCTCGAGGCAAGCTTGTTTAGACTGGTATTCAAATTTCCTCCAGATCTCACGAGGAGAATGGCTGGCAGTAATCATGCACATAGACATACACGGGAGGAAAAATCGATTGCCCAGTATTGGAAAGAAAAAAGAAAGAGGTTATCCATTCATTCATGATTCATATCGCAATACCCTCATCCATCTCGGATGTGGATATGGGGATATCCATCTTCATCTTCATCTCCATCCCCATCGCCATCGCCATTTTCCTAAACACCACTCCCAAAATCCAAACTTAAAATCCATCCAATAAAACATTCTCGCATCTCCATATGGCATTTCGAAAATCACTCCCTGTCCCACTCCTCTTCCTCTCCCATCCCCAACTAAACTTCCTCCCATCCACCAACGTATATCCCATCACCCTAAAACCCCCTCATTCCCTCACATAACCGTGCAAGGAATGGGAATACAACAACACTCATAGCCATCACATTCCAAACACTTAGTCTTCCCCGTAGTACTGGTACCCTTCACGATATCAGAGATGGTAGATGAAGCCGCGGAGCCTGGACCATTGCGATTAACGAGGCCGGTGGAGGTTGAGGTGCACATTTTGTTGTGTGGTGGTGAGTGGTTTGGTGGGTGGTTTGAAGTTTGAGGTTTGAGCTTGGTGATGTCGTTGATGTTGTGTGTGGTGTGTGATGTGTGATGTGTGGTGTGTGGTGTGTGGTGTGTGGTGTGTGGTGTGTGGTGTGTGGTGTGTGGTGTG
>NGKF01000012.1:377943-425623 GCA_002162555.1 Monilinia aucupariae
CTCCATCTTCTCCATCTTCTCCATCTTCTCCATCTTCTCCATCTTCTCCATCTTCTCCATTTCCCCAATAGATAACCCGAAGCCATACATTCTGCTGCTATTCTTGGACCCTTGATATACCCTCATTCAATGAGGAGGACCTGACTGCTACCATTGCGCTGCGTCGCAAGAATGTCCCGAATAGGACGGAATAATGGAGGGTTGACCTCACGATCCGGCTGGATTGGTGCAATAGCACGTTTCTGGGAGGTAAAGTTGTTGAAACTCATTATTATGTGTATATCTGTATTCAGCTAACACTTCTTCTTAAGAAAAGCTATGCCCCTGATTATGTTGGCTTCGCATTACTGTTGACGGCATACATCTTGGTAGATTCTCTAATGCATTTTCGTCTCTTTTAGATATCTACAAGTTCTAATCAACCTCCATACATTCAGATTGAATTTCTTCAAGAGCCGTTTCATCGCATGTTCTTTATCAATAATCTCAATATTCAATACCCACATGCCTTGGTAGAGAGGGTATCTGTTGGATGGAATTTAATATATGCAGGAGTTGTTCCATCCATAACTTTAGCCCTCTGGTTGGGAATCTCGAGAGCAAATCTACATAAATGTCATGTCACTATGCTAGGATTTTTTATTGGACTGATTCTTACATCTTTCATTACCGATGTTATCAAAAATGCTGTCGGGAGGCCTCGACCCGACCTTATCTCCCGCTGCAAGCCTATACCCGAAACACCTGAAAACAAACTGGTAACTATTGATGTATGCACGGAGGAAGATCATCACACATTGCATGATGGTTGGAGAAGTTTTCCTTCGGGTCATTCTTCTTTTGCATTTGCTGGACTTGGGTACATTGCTTTTTTTTTCGCTGGGCAGACGCATGTCTTCAGACCTAGGACTGATCTTGGGAGAGTACTATTAGCTCTAGCCCCATTGCTTGGAGCTGCCATGATTGCTATAAGTCGATGCGAAGATTATCGGTAAGCTAGGTAAGCTATTGGACTCATATATCAAGCACTAACACTATCATAGTCACGATGTATATGATGTTACATGTGGATCTATTCTAGGCATTTCTCTCGCGTATTTCTCATATAGAAGATATTTTCCAAGGCTGCACTCCTCAAAATGTCATGAGCCTTATCCATCGCGAGAAGCTGTATTCAATCAAGGGTTCGGAAAGATCAAGAATGATGAAGAGACAGGAGTAGGGAGGGCTAGAGATTTTGGCGTGTCTGACAACGAGAGTGATAGTGCATCTTAGGTTCCTTGAAAGCAATTTAGTCATATAAGCCACTGTGTATGTCATACTCAGTTCTACATATTTTGGATAATCCGAAATTGAATAATACTTTACCGCATTTGGGGAACAAGTGACTCCCTTTCGCTCCTCGTTCCCCAAGCTTCTCTCCACTACCTCTGCCCTCCTGGTAGTAGAAGAGATCTATTTCAAGCCAGATTTACGCGATATGTGGATTTCGATATGGAGGCATGGGGCGTATATGAGTTCGGACATGAAGATCCCACTTCTGCAATCAGTGCCACGAACGCTATGCTTCAATCTGTTCGCGCAGTTGCCAGGCCATGATGCAAGCAACCTCTCGCGCGCGGAATTCTCACGCCATCTAGTCGATGTTCTTGGAAGGGATATACTTTTTCTGATCGGCCCAATCAATGAGCGTGATGTAGCTGAAGCTTTGTACAGGGTTGATCATTCATTTGTCCTGAAGACCGTTGTCCCACGACAACGAAGCGATGGCGTCACGTACACTTATCACTCTCGTGAATTAGTTTATCCGGATGAATTGGAAATATCCCAACCTAGGAGGACCGTTGTATTGTATTTGTCGGGTGATCTTTGGCGTGGTATGAATCCGAAACCAGAGGGTTATGAGCTACCCGAGTCCCCTGAAGGTTCTCCCGACAGGTCCGAAGATGATCAGTCCCCTCCCCCGGGTCCTGGACCTGTAGAATCATTCTATATGACAGATCGGAAGGTGGATGGTTATCGCTCCACGTGGTTGATAGATGGAACAGTTCATGATTGGCACATCGGGCTGTCTATGATCTGTGCAGTAGCACGATCCTTCCACTGGCAGTATCCCAGCGTGCTGTTCCGCAACATGAATGAAGGCCAGGCCTACGAGGATCTTCACCAAAGCTGTAATCGGAGGCATCCGCACCACGATGCGGACTATTCACCACTTCGTATCCAAGCGGTGCTGGAAGATATTTTGGGAACCCCAGATGGGGGACCGCATCATCGACTGGCAGGCATCAGTGAGCAGGATATAAATGGAGCTCAGGTCTATTATGCATCAATACTCGGAGACCCCAAATCAAATAGTCCCATAATTTACATATAGAATCAAGGCTATTTTGGTTTGTTTGGGAATACGCCGAGATTTCGTGCTATGCGAAGAAGAAGGTTAGATGATTCGGATGAGATTTCGGGGGATTTGAATTGGCTTCAGATGTCAGAAGAACCACCAGAAGATGAACGACCAGACTTGCCACCTAATCTTCCACCAGCTGTCAATCTGCAGAACATTGAGAATTATGGCAGGAATTGGTCAAGGACGGCATTTAATAGAGATCCTTGGAACTTCATTTACGAGATAGATCATTTTAACGAAATACTGCAACGTGATAATGAAGATTGGAGGCATGACTGCGCTCCACGAGCATTATATACATCCACAGCAGACCAAATGGATATTGCGCATCCCACTTTCGAAGACATCATCCGAGCATTTAGGATGTCTTTCCCAATCACCACGATGCTTGGCAGGATGAAGAAGTTGCTCAGGTACTCCACCACCCTAGGCTGGGTAGGCTTACACTTGGCAATGTCCGCGGTATTCTGTACGACGACAGAACAATGATCATTCTTCATTGGGACCAACCGGAAACTATGATCCTACACCTGGAGGCACCTTGTTTGTCGCGTAACTTACTGATCGGCGACCAGGGGGTAGGCCGGATCCTAAATTTCACTGGGAGGGCATGCAGTATGCTGCGGGTAGAGTCTCTCTCAACCCATCTGTAAATATAGTCGTACCTGCGCCACCCGGGCCTCCTATGCCTTCGAGATTACGGTTCGGGCCCCTGCTCGACGCAGTAACTGGCCTTCGAGGGCCGGACGATGTCCCTGCAACTGGAGGTGGCCTATCAGGTTGGGCGGATTTTCAGACTGCTGAATAGTTTGCATCTAGGTGTGGTCAATTGTGGGAAGCACAACCGCCGCCACCACTACCACCGCCGCCTCCACGCTCACGCTCAGGCCCACCACCAACCGCGCCTGCTAACAATGCTGGGACACAACAGCAAGGTTTGAGTCCTGATGTAGCCCCTTTCGCCTTTGGAGCAGTGGGTCCTAGAGATAACCAGCAACAGCAACAGCAGGGCTATGGCTCAGCTACATTCACCCTTGGAGAACAACTCCGAAATGCACGTGAAATGCGGGAACTATTCGGATACAAAGGTGCTGGTGATAATGATGATTCAAAGAATATAGAAGGAAAAGAAAGGGGAAGGGGTCGAGATAGAGGCAAGGGGAGGTATAAGGCAGATAAGGGAAGGGATAAGAGAGAAATAGAGAGGGAGGGAGAGGGGGTTGGAAAGGGGAGGGGAAGAGAAAAGAGGGGGGAAAAGAGGAATGGGGAGGTAGAAGAGGAGTTGGAAGGGAAGGTGGAGGAAGAAGTAGTACTAGTCATCCGGGCCAGCTTGATGAGGAAGAGGAAGAGCTTTGAGATGAAATTTCCAAGGTTCCTAGGAGTCTTGGAGCTGGGTATTATGCTTTTTGTGAAGATAATGCGATTTTGGAGTTTTGATTGATCCTTTTGATAACATGTTCGTCTCAAAAATCAGGATAATACTTAAATTGGTTATGCAAATGAGCCGATTTGGATTGGCGCAGCAATGCTTAGATGATACAGTACGAGTAGTTACAGAAGTGGGAGTATAGCGAAAAAGATTGGATATCTGTTGTTTGTACTCTGCTCGTATGTTGTTATGTTCTTCGAGGAAGAATTATTAATGAATGATTGATTGATTGATTGTAGTTCATTTGGGCGTTTGAGAGGATATCAATCTCTGAAGGGAACCAATGTCTTTCTGGCTAGATATTAATGCGAGTAGAGTGACTACGAGTATTGTTTTTAGTAAAAAAAAAAGGGAATTTTTGAATTGAATTGAATCAATAGGATAGGATAGGATAGGATGGAATAGAATCTTACATGCAAATCGACTCTTCGTCGTATCCTGATGAAATCGGCAAACCTGGAGTCTCTCCAAGAGTGTCATATTTCTATTTATCCAAAAATACTCGATTATCATATTGTTAGGTAAATAATCATGCGAAAACAATCGGATAACTAGCCTCAAATTTCCAAAAGTCATGCCGTACATTTTTATTTTTATCTATTGTAAAACCTGGCAAGTATCCCAATTGAACCACTTGCATATTCACATATTGATGATGTACGAGTATTACCGTTACAATATCCAAATCATCTACTCGAGTAGTTCTACGAGTAGTCTTATAAAAGTCATCGAAGAGCGTTTGGGAGGAATAATTTCGATTTGGATGTCACGGTGCATGTCACGGTGGATGGTGATCTCGCATACTGATTAGATTTGGGAAAATTAATCTCATCGTTAAAAACTCTGGGGATTTCTTTATTGACGAATTATATTACTCGAGTAGTTTCAATAACTGTTGATCTAAAATCACTTGAGGCTTTCGGCATTATTTCATCTGCAGTCCGAAGCCAGGTGGGCCCTCGCTTAATTGAGCTACTCGGCTAGTAAGTAGATGAAGATGGACGAGCAGGATACATAATAAGCTTATGTTTGATATCAGATGAAAATTCTGAGATACGGTGGTGATGCTCGTAATTGTATTTAGTGGGTGCACCATCGTGGTCCTTGTGGAGATTTTATATTCTTAAGGTTCGCGCTTCAAAATCGGAATTTTGGCGATGGCAATACTGTATAGATGACGGGTTGGAAGAATAAACAGGGTAATCCTGTCCATGTTTGAAGTGCTATATCGACGGAGGTGCGTTTTATTTAAATTTTAGGACTGTGGTTGATATGTGTTAGAGGCTAGGTGTATGTCTCGATACTAGTGTTAGAGCTGGGTCGATAGTTTCTGGTGCAAGAGGTTGGAGGATTGGGTTTACTGTGATTCAGGGGTATTTTAACCGGATATATTGGCAATTATTTTCTGGGAATTCTTAGTAGTTAGGTACTGAGATGCGAGAGTGGAGTGCGGAATACATGACAGCCTTGTTATCCTCTAAGGATTCTCTCAATATGTCTCTTGATTGAACAGAAATGTACAGTTTATTTGGGTTCAAGAGTTGTAATGAATTTTTGTTGATGATCAGTCCTTAGCGGGGGCAGAATATTGTAATGAGCCATTTAGTAGGATGAGGATTTATGAAAGTGGAACTTGAAGCACTTACAGATTAATATCTTCCAAGTTAGAGTACCAGGGACTAACTTCATATTGGTAGTACATGGACTGACAGAATGTATTGAATCTGGATTGACTAAACATAGAGAGTGATGTATGAAGAGCTAATGGCTAATGAAAGATCCCATGGTCTTTGCAAGGGCACAAATCAGGTACGGCACTCCAAGCGCTTAACCTTATCTCCAACATGTTGAAGGCCCTCTGGCAGCCAAAAAGTTGGCTGGATGATGTAAATTATAGGTAAATAAGTGAACAGCAATATAGGGTGGAGTGTCCATCACTCTACTCGGACAATCTGATTCACATTATCTTCCACGACAGTAGATACACGATGGCCTGGGTCAATGTTCATAATCACAATCTTAGAGTGAGCATTGAGATACAAAGTGGTCAAAGTGAAGGATACTTATGATTAGACCAGAATTAATGATTATTAGGAGGGAATTCATCAATGATTTACCAGTGATTTATCGACGGTACTTTTATTTGGATTGCATCTTTAACTATGTTATTCCATAAGTTATGTCGTACGTCAAAAAAATGGTTGCCAATACTTGTACCCAAGGACGAATCTTTTCTTGATGGCGAGTATCAAAAGAGAGAACGAGATCACCAGGACTATCATTTTGGAATTCCACGTTAGATGGAGCTAATAAGTTTTGTGGTGACTGGATTGATATGGCAATTCTAAAGGCTTTCGAAGGGCCACCTAGCACAACGGTTTGCGCATACTCTGCGCTTATGCCTGTCATCGAAATAATTCAATTTTGCAAAAGGAAATTGAGAAGAAAGTGAGTGTTGATTCGCAATTATTTAGACAGGTTTACGGTGAAGAAATAAGATGATGCATATTTCTTCTATTGCAGCTCTACAACTCAACATAAAAGTTGCGCACTGCAGAATATCAGGGACAATATTCAGGGGCTGCATCGTATTAGAAAATGAATCAACAGCTATTCAGTATTTGCTTTCCTCATTGTCAAGCACCCTTGCCACAATTTACACCCATTCTGCAGTTGAAAGAGAGAAGAACCAAAAAGCAGACGAATGGGAATGATTGTAGATGGGAACCTGGGGGATGAATTAATATCCAAATCCTTATGCTTTGAGAGGATGAGAAATATACTACTTCATGAGACTGTTAGAGTCTATCACTCGCTACCTACTGTATATAACCGAGGACTACCCCTGGCACTCAAGAATACATTCACTCCAATAGCCTCCTAACGATAAAAGTATTATCAAAACCATGACAAGTTATCGATTGCTCAGTTGGGTTTTCTCGTGAAGCAACAGACGGGTGAGATCTGACATATGCACGATTAATATGGCGATATTACATTGCATATGCGGGGTGTAAGCGCCACAGAAACTTCGCCTCAGCATCTTTTCCAGCTTTGGAATGAGGCAGTGCATTACACAATTACCGATCAATTGTATACGGTACTCCTGGTAAGGCTGCGTTTGCAGAAATTATTTTCATCAATAATAATTCGAAAGATATCCCTGACCCAACCCTCGAGACTTCGAAGTCAGAGAAGAGAGTCCATAGATTTGAATTGGCGACAGCCGGAAACTGGTCTGAGATGGCGGGAGTAGTTGATGATGGGTGGACAAGAGTAGTCGGCCAGCCTGCCAGTGAAATTCGTGAGGAGAAGCAGATCGAAGAATGGGAGAATTCTAAAGGTGGATGGTCTGGATTTGGTAAACATCCTCAAAATTGGACAGATCATAAGAAACTACACCTATCATCAGCAAAAGAACTGGGATCTGGAAGCTATGGGCTTGTGCAGCGCGTCACGTATGGTGCTGTCACAATGGCCCGTAAACAGTGAGCATTGCCTTCCACAGCCCGGCTCTGTGACTCCATATGGTTGCTGATTGATCAATCCCAGCGTGGTACCTCGTGGTGGAATCACGATTGAAAAGCTCCGAGAGGAAGCCAATGCGATGGAGGGATTGGCGCACAAACATATTTTGAAACTGGTTGGGACATATACGTGGAAGCGCAAAAACTTATACCTTCTCCTCTATCCCGCGGCGACATGCGACCTGAGTGTATTCCTCGATGATATAGACGGACTTCGTTCGGACACTTGCGCGGATAGGGACGATGCCATGAAAAGGCTACATGCTCTCGGACTCAAGGAGGTTGGAAAAATCGACGACTTGTGCATGTTGAGACGACCAATGCCCCATGCAGATTGGTCGACACATGTTCAAAGGACAGAAACAGCGTTGGGCTTCTTGCAGCAAATCATGGGATGCATAACGGAAGCTTTGGCGTTTGTTCATGAGAAAGGGATTCGGCATCGGGATCTAAAACCGAAGAATATTTTATTGAGTACGGGCCGGGTATACCTTGCCGATTTCGGTATCGCGAGGGATGTCAAAGAATCCGATAACAGCATAACCTGCGGCAGATGTGGTACCGCTTCTTGGATAGCCCCGGAGGTTTATGATGGAGAAGATCATTACATGTCGAGGGCAGATGTATTCTCCCTCGGTTGTATATTCCTCAATATCGCTACCATATTATATGGAGATGCACTCGAATTGGCGACATTTGACGATGTAATGAAGGAGAAGGAGTGGCCTAGAAAATACAAGATGCTGTCGGATCATCTCAACAAGCTACGGAATAAGGCAATCAGAGCAGCGCTGGCTGATGAGGAAGAACCCAATTTTGATGCAAAAAACATACTGGGCCTAGTGGAGAAGATGCTATTGTATGACCCCGAACAACGACCTACGGTGAAGGAGGTTAACGAAAGATTATGTGAACTTGGAGGTTTGGATCAAATCTACCATTTATCTTGCTGTCACAAACAGAATGATGTCATGTCTAGATCAATAAGTGAGCCCTTTCCATATATCAACATAGATAATCATCCTAATCACACAACTAGATTCGAAGATGAGAACGATTTCCGAGAGTAGTCTCTCATCCAAGCTGAAAATCTCCGAACTCGAGACGGAGAATCGTGCTCTAAGAGAACGTCTCGTCTCTCTTCAAAATAAAGACCAGACATACGAATTAAGAATCGAGCATGAACGCAATCATGCAAAGAAACAAAACGACGTGCTGAAAGAACGATATGAAAAACAACTCAAGGCACAGACCGAAGCCTTAACTCGAGCAGAGGAGCGTATCAAGACGTTGGAATTCAGCAGCAATCACAAACCACGACCATCCCACAATAGAAGCCGAGGCCGGAATCAATCTCATGGAACCCTCCATACAAACGGTAACCTCAATATCAACAAACTAGCCGTTAACACCAACACCAACCTGCCCGTCCAAAATAACAAATCAAAATCGGGACCTAAAACCCCAGAAGGATATTTCACCAACATCCCACCCCGAAACCCAAGTTTCACCAATTTAAAAGATACCACACTCCCGCGTCGTCCCTCCGGCATCCCAATCCCTACTCGCTCACCAACACCCATTATCACACCTCATAAATCATCCTTTGGCTCTGCTGGGAGTGTGAATAGTTCGTTGATCAGCAGTACAGCTTCAGTATTCTCGAGTCCGAGTTCAAAGATAGATGGAAGTACCAGTTCGGTCGAAAGTCCTAACGAGACGATGAGTCCGCCTGATAGTCCATTGCGTAATGCGAGGATGGGGGAGACGCATGCGCAGCTGGTGGTTAGGGGGCCGTTGTTGCTGCACAGTGCGGGGATGCATTCGATGCTAGTGGGGAAAGAGAAAGAGGAGAAGGAGAAGGAGAAGGAGAAGGAAAAGGAAAAGACGATTAAACCCACTTGGGCAAAGATGCTTCGGGGAAACAAAGCTTGAGGGTGAGTAGTTGAAAGGGAGTCATGATATAGAAGAGATATGATTTCGATAGGAAGAACCAGACTTCCAACATCAGAGCGGCTGTAAAAATACGTGTTATATCCGATAAATCAATATTACAGCACCGTCTTTGCGCGAAGGGAATCGCTAAATAGGGGATACTAGTACGAGTATATATAGATATATACCTGCATTACAAACGAACCGACTACATTTAACAGGGGAAAAAAATACAATGTGAATAGCAACAAATACCCGTCAGCCATCATGATTCCGGAATCTCTAGCATACACTACATGCCAAGGTTTCAAAGCTCAGAAAACTCAGATATGATGTAAAAGATGACAACTCTCCAGATTGGTTCTTGTGAAGTGCATATTCTGTACTGTATACTTGCATGTACCCTCTTCAGAGGGGAAAAAGATCGAGCAGAGAGATTTTCTTCACTATGATACGAGTACTAGTGCATCCATTCAAATACTCTAATACGAACGAACGATCCCCTTTCCTTCAGATGACTGATTGACTGTATCTCCGAATAGTAAGTAATAGTAATAGCAATAACAAGATCCTATGCGCTCTCGACAAATCTACAACACCCCCTCTCTGACCACCTCCCCCACCATTTTCCTACAATTGTTTAAAACCCATCTTTTACCCTCCTCACCCTCTCTTCGACTTCAGACGTAACATTACGGAGTGCTCGTATCTGTATTTTCAATCTGTATACTAGTCGAGTGATCTAAAGTTTACCCCATTCCCATTCCCATTCCCTCCCATCTCCCCCCTAATCTTCAACTCCAACTCCCTCTTCGCGCGATTAGCAGCCACCAATCTCAAACCTTGTTTCTTTTTCATCTGTCTATAGGATAATTTTCTTATTTTAGCATTTCCCCCTATCTTCCCATTGATTGCCATCTCACTCATTGCACCTTTCCCCTCACCCTCAGCTTCTTTACCCACCCCACCCATCCCAACACCGCCTAAACCGATCTCCAGCTCCCTCTCCTCTTCCCTCTCCCCCTCTCCCTCACCAAGAACTTCACTCACAGGCGACGTAACGACAATCTTCGGTATCGCAAGCTCGCTCTCCCTACCCGGAGGCGTAATTCCAAGACCAAAACTACCCCCAGAACCACCCTCAACAGCACCCGCAACAGCACCCTCAAATCCCACCCGTCCACTCCCACTCCAACCCAAACCCTCAAAACCAAGCCCCACCCTCCTCCTCCCCGGCGAAAAGCGCGGAGTAGCCAACCGACTCGAAAAAGTCGATAAAGGCGCCGATTGCGACTGCGGAGGCGGAGGCGGAAACATCAACCCAAACGCAACCTGCAACGCTTTTCGATTCGAACTATATCAATCGAACAATCGATGAAACAATTAGCAAACATACATACATACAAAGCACACAAGTAAAAACAGGTTATGAAAATATTCTTTTGCTGTTTCTTTCCTTCGCATTCTCATCCTCATTTTCATTTTCATTTTCATTTTCATTCTCACTCCCTTCTTCTCCCTCTCCCTCTCCCTCTTCCTCTCTTTCCTCTCTCTCTTCTCCTCCGTGCCTCCAAATCAACGCAAAGCCCAAATCCGCCCAAACCCAAAAACAAAAAACAAAAAACAAAACAAAAAGTCCTCACCCACTCCACACCGCTCCACTCACCTATCAAGCAAACCAACACAAAAAACGACCCTCCGAATCCTCCTCCTCCGCTCCCCCCCAAAAACAGCATGCCGCATAAAACCCCTCACCGTAGCCACCGCAATACGCGCCGCCAGAGCCCGGGGAAAGCCATCGCGGCCCGTAGCCAGAGCCGGGACTGCGATTGTGATTTGATATCTCGGGGGTTTGTTTCGTGGGATGGGGAGTTCAGTTTGCCTTTGTCTTTGTCTTTGCCTTTGTCTTTGGATGCTAGGTGCGGGTGTGGGTGCGAGTTCGGGTGTGGGTGTGGGTGTAGGTTGGATTGGGTGGATCATATTGGTGCTTTCGATATCCGTGGGAGAGCGAAAGCTTGAGCTTGAGCTTGAGCTTGAAGGGGGTGTGTTTTTGTGAGGGGAATGTGCTTCTTCTGTATCTTGAAGGTCTTCTTTTGCATCTCGTGTCTTCAGCTTATTATCTACCTCGTCTTCCCCTTCCCCTTCAGCCTCTCCACCAATCTCCCTTGAGATTCGCATCGCTTCCATTAGAGCCCCGTGATAACAATTGACCAATAACTGTTTCACCAATGGCGTGCTGTAAGATTTATCCGCGAAATTCGGGGTGTGGGTGTGGATGATATATTGTGGTCTCTCGTGATCTCGATCTCCATCCTCATCTCTATCTCTGTTCTTTCCCCAATTTTTACCATCGCCCTCCATTCTATCCCCCGTCTGATCTTGATCTTGATCCCCGGACCCCCCAACCCCAAAACTAGGACTAACCCCACATTCACCCGCATTCAACCCCCGGGGCCAATGTTCCTCTCTCCACCGCACCAGTTCCGGTCCCGCCAGATGATCGATCGAGCCGGGTAATGAAGGGTGCGGCGAATATGTGGAGGGAGGGGCGTGGGACGATAGGGGCGAGGTGGGGATGGTTTTGATTGAATTTGGGGGATGGGTGAAAGGGTAGCGGGAGGGGGATTGTGACTTTGATGGTGTTCTGTTAGGTTTGCGGGATGAGGGGGAGAAGAGGGGAGGGGAGAGGAGAGGAGAGGAAAGGAACAGAGAAGAGAGGAGAAGAGAAAAGAAAAGAACATACAATAGGCGACACAATAGCCGTGCAAGGAAACGAAAGCAAAGAGGCCAAACGTAATTCCAGCGGCACCAGCGGATCCGAAGAGGAAGAAAGAAGGAGACCGCGGGATACAGGGGGGAGACGACTTACCGGCGTCGGCATTTGTATCGTTGTCGTTGACATGGTCGATGATGCTTCCAAGGAATGACAAGGGGGTTGTGAAGATGGGGGGATGTGTGATTTTGGGGGAAGGGGGAAATACGTTGGTGTGTTCGTTGCGAGGAATTGAGTGCAGGTACGGATCTTGGATGGATATGGTGGTTTTTGTATGTGGTGGATGAAAGATATACAGGAGAGAAAGGAAGAAGAAAACGAAAAGGGCCGCAGAAACTCGTGTCTTATCACGTTTCTTATTTCGTTTGAGAGGTAGATTGATTTTTTTCCGTACGTCAGGGGAGCGACGGATTTGGTTTATTCAGTTTTGAGGACAACATTTTTGCAATTCATATCTCGAGATTTGGTGTCGCACTTCACCTCCTCGCTCTTTCAAGAAAGATAGGTGGTAATGTTCTTTGTACCCCTCCAGTAGGTTTAGCAGTGCCGACACTTGTGGCATGAGAAAACAAAGGGGGAGTTTGAAGGTTTATTTTTTAGCGGGGGGGACCGGAAGCGGTCTTAACAAAGATCATTGCCTGGTCTGCTTTACTCATTCAAAAAGCAAGCAGAGGTTAAGCCTTCGAATCCCAAGGAATTGAAAGAATAAAAATACTTCACGATGACTTGACTAGTCAGTATGTGCTGAAAATGTAGTATACCAGAATCAAAGCTTCACTCTCTGCTGTGGTATCTTAAATCCGATTCCCTTACACCGTTCCCTTTGATGAACACTCCATACAATCCAAGTGCGGACGTTCCCAATCCCATTTTATGCTGTGTCCGTTTGTTCCATTATGTCCAGCCCAATTACCGTTGCGCAATGCACATCCTTTTCTCTTTCCCCGTATCTTCAAATGGCGTCCTTCCCATGCCAGTTTTTCAATATCATCATCGCAATGAAGCCGATGCCGTTGGAAGGGCCTTCTAAACTCTCTGGGTACCCATCAAAAGCTTCGTATTATCGCTCCGCCGTACTCAATACCAATCCATCCAATGCGCCCTCTAACCACCTTCCCAATTCCTCTGCCTGTCTCCTCATACCCATAATGCCCACCCCACCTCCTTTCGCACTCCTCAAACTCGCCGTCTCGCTTCCTTCCCCACCCCTCATAATTTCCCTCTCGTGTCCCCCATCTGGTGACCCTGGTTGCGATATCGATATTAAACCTTCTCTTTGGATCTGCGGTGTCGTTGTTGCTCCCGATACTCCGGGTGCTGGTCCTATCGCCACGAATAACAATCCGCAAGCTAACTTTCTTATAACCATTATGCCAAATTCCATTTGTATTAATATACTTTTTGTCTCTCGGGGTATCGCATCGTGAGCATTGGAAGTTGAGTCATTGGGTGGCAGCGCATTGGAAACGGTTTGAGAAGGAAAGGGTGAATAGAGCGTCCAGAGTGACAAGGCTAGTGTGCCTTGGTGACGTAGGACGGATGCTGAAGAGGTCGAGGAGGTACTGAGAAGTTTGCCGGTTGGTGTCAGGAGGATTAATGTATGGAGATGTGGTGATATGTTATGCTGTAAGAAGGTAGAGATTCTTTTGCTAAGGAGCATGGTTTGTTTGTGTGGAGGATTGGATGTCATGGTCATTGATCGTTGATTTGGTGATATTTCTGTTTATTAGCCTGAGCAATAGAATTGTCGCTGTCGTTGTAGCTGTCGATGTCGCTGTCGCTGTCGCATTCACTCACAAGCGAATAGATTTGAATGAACATCCAAGATTATCAAGGTAGAGAAGGGGATTGAAAGGAATTGATTGGAGCAAAAGGAGAAGAAGAGAAAGAAGAATACTGAAGAAAGTAAATTGCAATTGTAGTTGCAGTTATTGAAGAGCTCTCAGCGGGGGAATGGATGATTAGTAGTAATGAGGGTAAGCGTAGTAATTGTAGGAGTACGAGTAGTAAGTCGTAATCGAATTTGGATTTGGATTTATGATTTACAATTTACGGTTTATACGAGTCTTTATGTTTATGGTCTTTGGTTTATGGTGTAATTCGTAAGGTTTAAAAATATCTGAGGTCAGAGGAGAGAGAAGGGTTAGGAGGTTAGAACAGAAGCGGAAAGGGAGCTGGTGGAGTAATAGGTTCTCGGTAAAGTGTAACTGCGATACTCGAGTACTAGGTATACCTAGCTGATGACTACAGATTGCTACGGAGAACTCGTAGATAGCTTCACTGGTGCTTCATGCTTGATGCTTCACACTTCATACTTCATACTTCATACTTCATACTTCATCCTTCATACTTCATACTTCATACTTCATCCTTCATCCTTCATACTTCATCCCTTCGTATAATCGAAGGTTCCTTACTAGAGATCCTTATATGATTCGTTCTCCCTCGCAGATACAAGTAATCTAAAACTCTAATGCTCGAGTAAGGTTCCTCGTACCGTAAGTAAGTAGTCCTAAGAATGTCCGTTGATATTAGCATTCACGCACACACATTATTTTTATCCAGGTACATCTATATACGAGTATATCTCTGTCCCTTTCTCAAGGTATGTTGTATATATTACAAAAGCCTCAAATTTTACTTTCTTATTGATCCATCATCTGCTATCTGTCATCGCCACGCGAATAGAAAGAACATCATACTCGAGTATATACATATCGATTATGTTTCTCACCGATTGGATGGATGATGATACCTGCGCCATACTACTCTTCACCCTCTTCTTGATGTATTACTTTGCATGGACTACCTTGTGTAAACTAACCATCGATTGTATGGTGGAAGAGGTCGAATATATCATGGGGGTCTTCTTTGATTTGTTTGCATTGGTAGGATCCGGAGTTGCGGGAGCTGAATACAATTTCCTCTACAGAGAGTTTGAACGAATGGAAGTTGAGCTGCATTGATTAGAAAAGAGGACTCGAAAAAGAACTATTCGGCACCGACGGCATCGAAATACTGCTTAGATCTCGGATACACTCGGGATATCATCGAGGATAGCAATAGATCCCGTTGATCTTTTGCTTTAGCTTTGGCTTTGGCTTAGGACAATGTCAATCAACTTCTTCTTTCTTCTTTCTTCTTTCCACCCCACCTCCGGCATAGGCCACAAGTAGCCGAAGAGAGGGGATACCAGCTTCTAAACAGCTTCTTCTACCACCTCTTCACTCCAACTTCCTTCCAACTTCAATCGCCTTCGCACACACTCCATGTACCCGTTTCGAAGTCATCTAAACAGAATCATCAAACCAACCTTATTACGCCAGAGTATCGTGAATTCAGGTACGTATCAGGGAGATAGGTATACTCCAGCCAATTCCACCTCATGCAGTCTTCTAACACTCAGTTGCCGTGACAGGTAGCAGGCCATACGCAACAATGTCTACCGATTTAAAGAACTACAAGTTGAATCACTCGATGTGCGAATACGGAACCTGGCATCCCATCATGGCAGAATGCTAACGATTTGATAGGATTCGAGTGAAAGATCCCAAGGAATCTGGTAAGTTTGTACTTCGCATATATGCAGTATGCAGTATGCAGTCCAACGCCTGTTACTTTTCCATACTGATTCATGATTGGTGCAGTCAAATTTTATGAATACTTGGGCATGAAGATGATTAAAAAGATTGAGCAGCCAGAAGCTAAATTCGACCTTTATTTCTTGGGTTACGATTCACCAAAAGCTACTTCTCACGGAAATCACTTCCTCGATCGGGAAGGTTTGATTGAATTGACACATAATTATGGAACTGAGAATGATCCGGATTACAAAGTCTCAAATGGAAACACTGAGCCTCATAAGGGTTTTGGGCATACTTGCATATCTGTAGACAATCTACAAGCAGCGTGTCAACGAATCGAGGATGCGGGGTACAAATTCCAAAAGAAATTATCCGATGGACGTATGAAGCATATTGCTTTCGCATTGGATCCCGATAATTATTGGGTTGAGATTATTGGACAGAATCCTCTTGAGGAAACCGAGGGCATCAAAACGACTGATGTTGAGACGTACCGAATGGTAATATTCCCTCGTACACAGCATTAGCGGATTGATAGCTAACCAAGTCGTAGAACCATACTATGATTCGTGTCAAGGACCACGAAAAGTCATTGAAGTTTTACCAAGAAGTAATGGGAATGTCACTCTTGAGAACAAGTGAAAACCCAAGTGCTAAATTCAACCTGTATTTCCTTGGTTATGCTGGAGATAAGGGTGCTCCTACGCCATCAGCAAACGGGGTCAATCCAACGGCGGATCGTGAAGGGATATTGGAATTGACATGGAATTATGGCACAGAAAAGGAAGAAAGCTTCAAGTACCACAACGGTAATGACCAGCCACAAGGGTTTGGCCACATCTGTAAGTCATACAATGATGTTCATATATATGCTACGCTAACATTATGATAGGTGTATCAGTGGATGATATAGAGGCAGCCTGCAAGAGATTTGATGATTTGAAGGTCAACTGGAAGAAGAGATTGACGGATGGTCGTATGAAAGATGTGGCATTTGTCCTTGATCCTGATAATTACTGGATTGAGGTTATCCAGAATGAAAAGTTTAAGGGAAGAGCTAATTAGTAACTTTTGAGTAGGATAAGAAAATGGCCTAATGGGAGTAACATGATGCATCAAAATTGACTGCAGCCACAACCACAGAAGCGTGACCTTGTTTCTTTTTCCACCTGATGATGACAATTCGCTTGAACATGGGTTCGTTCCTTGTGCAGTAGTCTAATGCGGGGTTTCAATGAAGGGGGTGGGGTTCCGTCTCATCTAATCACATCAGATCTCATATTCTCAACTCGAGTATTGTCATACCATACAAAATAGCTAACACTTCCTGTTCGCATTTCTATTGTTCCTGTTCCTGTTTTTGTTTCTGTGTTTCTGTGTTTGTGTGGTCTTGTTGCTTTTCATTCACTTCTTTCGTCACTCCTCTCTCATACTACTCGAGTGGTCTTTAAAGAAGAGTGATTCTGCAAGGCAGATAAGGAATTATCAACCAAAGACAGTTGTGGAACAATTATCCTGGATTTATTACACTGCACTCGCTGTCTTCTAGAAGTCTAGAATCTCTTTCAAGCACTTCGCAAAGAAACAACAACTCAAAACTTACAAGTTCACAATGGCCCCTTCAGCCTTACCTACCTCTAATGATGCTTCCTCAAACCTTCAAACCCGCCCCAAAATCCTAATCCCCGAAAAAGTATCCATAGATGGCCTCGCATTATTGGGAAATACATTTGAAATCCATCAGCCCAAAAATCTCTCTCACGTCGACCTCCTCTCCACAATCCCCCACTACTCCGCCCTCATCATCCGCTCGGAAACAAAAGTCACGGCCGAAATCCTCGCCGTCGCGAAAAATCTTAAAGTCGTCGCGCGAGCAGGTGTGGGCGTGGATAATATCGATGTAGAGGCTGCGACTAAACATGGTATTATCGTGGTGAATTCTCCAAGTGGTAATATCGCCGCGGCGGCTGAACACACCATTGCGTTGTTAATGGCAGTGGCGAGGAATGTTCCAGCGGGCGATCGTTCGTTGAGGGGTGGGGCGTGGGAGAGGGGAGCACTCGTCGGGACCGAGGTGGGCGGGAAGGTCTTGGGCATTATTGGGTTGGGGAAAGTGGGCCTTCGAGTTGCGAGGTTGGCGGTGGGGCTGGGAATGCAGGTTCGCGCGTTGGATCCATATGCGAGCCCGGAGATCGCGGAGGCAAATGAGGTGGTGCTGGTGAAGGATCTGGTGGATTTACTGCCCGTGGTCGATTTCTTGACCATTCACACTCCGCTTATCGCGAGCACGCTGGATCTGATCGGGAAACGGGAATTTCGCATGATGAAGAGCACAGCCAAGGTACTTAATGTGGCAAGGGGTGGCGTGTATAACGAGCAAGCATTGCTCGACGCCCTGGACGCAAACATCATCGCCGGTGCAGCCCTCGACGTCTTCACCACCGAACCCCCTACCCCATCGTCCCCCGCCCACACACTCACCCAACATCCCAAGGTCGTCGCGACACCCCACCTCGGAGCCTCGACCTTCGAGGCGCAGGAATCGGTCTCGGTCGACGTCTGCACGCAGGTTCGCGCGATCCTCACGGGAGGCCTCCCCACATCGGCCGTCAACGCCCCGCTCATCCTCCCGGAAGAATTCAAAAAACTTCAGCCCTTCGTCAAGTTGATGGAGAAGATGGGCGGGCTCTACACGCAGCACTATCGGGGAAAGGGGGTGGGTGGCCAAAAATTCGACGTCATCTACGAGGGGGAACTCGCGGGCATCGCGAACACGAGACCCCTGTTTGCGGCGCTCGTCAAGGGTCTCGTGGGCAGCATCAGCGAGCGTGGGGGCCGCGATGTCAATATTGTCAATGCGTCGCTGCTGGCTAAGGAGAGGGGCATTGTGATCTGCGAAACTCGCGTGTCGGAGAGTCGGCACCTGGTGTATGCTAGTTTGGTGACGTTGAGGGTTGAGGGTGTGATGGGGGAGCAGGATCAGGTTATCAGTGGGTATGTGAGCGAGAGGGGCATTTTCATCAGTCGCCTGGATAGGTTTTGTACGGGGTTTGCGCCCGAGGGTACGTTGTGCGTCTTGAGGAATAATGATGAGCCCGGGAAGATTGGGGTTGTCGGGGGCATCTTGGGGAGGGCGGGGATCAACGTTCGATTTATGAGTGTGGCGGCGCTGGATCTGGAGGGTCGGCATGGTGTGCATGCGACGGCGGGTGGGAGTGGGAGTGGGATTAAGAATGAAGCCTTGATGATCTTGGGCATTGATGGGGTGGTCGGGAAGGAGGTGGAGGAGGAGTTGAGAAGGGAGGAGGGCATTTTTGATGTGGGGATTATGGATTTGTGAGGGCCTCAAACCATTTGAAGGAACCTAGGAATGTTCTTCATGGTATGAAAGGGAATCGCATAACCAGGCGAAGATTAAGCATCATTAGGACAGATATCATTCAATAACGCAGTGATTACTTTAGGTATAATAGCTATTATAATTATACCCTTCACGATGATTTTACGCCAGTAATCGCATCCTATTTATCTTTCCCCCTGACATGATGTCGAGGATTTTTGGAATATTAGGGTTTAGGGTTTGGGGCTTGGGGAGGATATCGGGTTGGGGTTTTATGCGAGTTGTATTGTGGTTTGTGGTTTTTGTTTTGTTATAGGAGTGTTAAATTAGAGTGGATGTTGATGTTGATGTAGATATGGATATGGATATGGATATGCAAATGAAAACTTCCAGAAATCCTATCCTAGAGTTCAAGTCCTAGTTGGGAAAACTCTTGCGTTGGGTTGGGTTGAGGGTTGAGGGTTGGGTTTATTGGGGTTGTGGTTTGGTTGGTTGGTAGGTAGGTAGGGAGGTAGGGCTGTATAGCGTGTCTAATCACATTATGAATATCATATTATGCTATGATTATTATATGTTCATACTTGTGACTACTCGTAGCTACGAGTATCTACGAGTATACTCCTGCAGTCCCAATCCGAGTATGATGCAAAGAAAAAGTGAGAGGAAAAATAAAAGATTCGATCTGGTGGATCATTCTTCTCTTTGATATTCAATATATGAGTATGTATGCAACTTTTTTATTTCAGATATTAATAGGGGTATATACTTGAGTAGAGTAGAGTATGTATTGTATGAGTATTTATAGGTATAGCTATACGAGTAGATATAAAAATCCGTTTTCACTACTTACTTGTATCATGAATGTGAACGTGAACATGAACCATCGTGACATTATTACACGTTGCATGTCACATACGACGAATCCAGTTTAGCGCTCGCTCGCTCGCTAAGGTTAAATAATAAAGGAAGAGGAAAAATGAGATTGTACTGTATATAAATATTCCATCATCGTACTGATATTTAAATCTCTATCTTTATTATAATACGGGTATATCATGATCTAAAGCGGATGGGGCGTTGCGGATGAGCTTTGTATATACGAGGACTCGAGTATGCTTAGTTTCATCTCAGTATTCTTATGTCCTTGTTATGTTGAGTACTTGTACAGGACTTTGGATTTGAAAATCTTGATGAAGGAATTTTTCTATGGCTTTTTGTTGTCGTTATTGTTATTGTTATTGAGGTTGATGTTGATGTTGTTGATATATATTAACTACAGTAGTGATTCTGTAGGTCATGAAGTTAGTGTTATTGTTATTGTTTCGCTGTCGTTTTTTTTAACCTTAACTTTATGGATTATCCCATCACGTTGTGGCTATTAAAGCGAATGACGAAAGATCGCGCTCTCAAATTGATATAAATTTCTTTGGCTGGTTGAGTCTTAATATGGGCGGTATGTTCTGATCTCAAAGGTTGTGGGTGAATTAGTCTATTGTCTGATGTGGATGTGGATTAGGTACGTACTGTGTTTATATACTCCAGTGTTGATGTTGATTACGGCTGGATGTCTGGATTAGGCTTTATTTGTTACTGTTTTATTACAATACTCCTGAATAGCAGCTTCTAGCTCTGTGATCTAGATGGATGTTCCGGGAAGGTAAGATTACTTGTGTATTCACTCATTTTCAGACTTGGAGTTTGTGTAGTGCTACCGTAATCCTAAACGAAATGTCAATTTTATTCAGTAATTAGATTGAATGTTCAATAGCGGTACTATTATAGGTGTATTTTGATCGTGGCTGCTGTGAAATAAAGAGCTTTGAACAGCCGAGAAAGTTCGAATATGAGATGGAATAGAGATATCTCACCCTGAGATGATGATATCCAGATATTTTCATGCTCTGATAGATAATACTATCCATTCTTCACTCTTGCAGAGCTTACTGTTGTTGGATTTTGATAGATGCTATTGCTACTATCATGGATACCTCTTCATCGTCATTTTACCCGCAGTTTATTGCCATGTATCTGAGTACTGATTGATCAAAGCAATTCTCAGCTCTATCTTCCACAAATACCAACAGCTATATGATTCTTCCATCAAGATTTGAGTGGCCATGCTACCAGAGAATGTATATCGATACTTGCTCCATACTATCCAGCATATCTTCTTGAAGCGTATCCAAGCTCAATTGTGCATTAAATATCCTCTACAAGCGAAAGTTACTAAGTGCCAAGAATTTCTTTTCAAAGTGTTCTGTGTGTTGCATGTTACGGGAGTTCTATTTAAGGGATACAAATGTGGGTGGTACTGCCCAACAACTTTTCATCTCAAGCCCACCGAGTGAACAGGAAGTTCAGGGTCATGAAAAACGCCATTTGCCCGCAATTCCCAAAGTTATCTCGCAGTGGGTAGAAACATAAATCAGGATGCAGTCTGAGATGAGGAAGGTTTTGGGTTGATATTGTCTGATATGATATCATATAATACATCTCATCATTCATTTGCTATCGTACCCCGTTGTCACTTTCTCCAGGATTACTGTCATCTATATAAAGACTTCTCATGCCTTTAAGTTTTCCTCAAGAACGAACGCTTTTTCACTTATTATCTACTGAAGTTGTTAGAGTGACTACTTCTCGCTTGTGTTGGAAGCTGCAGGAATGACAGAGCTTTTCGTTACTTTCCTATTTGTTCATGCAGGTCAATCTATCATCTTTACTATTTCTTTAATGGTTCTCTGGGCCACTGAGAAGTATTGTTGGGAAGTCAAAGGACCTTGTTATTCAGATGCAGGGCTCACGCTGATTTTGGGAATTCTTATGTGTTACATGTAGAATAAAAGAGTTCATCCAGTGATACTTGTTTTG
This sequence comes from Monilinia aucupariae, assembly GCA_002162555.1. Lineage (NCBI taxonomy): Eukaryota > Fungi > Ascomycota > Leotiomycetes > Helotiales > Sclerotiniaceae > Monilinia > Monilinia aucupariae. The sequence continues at coordinate 399,810 of NGKF01000012.1, forward strand.
AGGATTACCTTGAGCTGATAGGATAACTTAATGGTAGAATGGATACCTAATTCCTCGTTGTCTTAACAGCTTAAATCGCTAGATGCCATTGAAGGGAAATTTTTAAGGTTCATCGCGGGAAAGATGTGGGAACTGCCAGTACAGATATTTACCCTGTTTATTGTTATTGATATTTGAATTTATTCCAGGAAAACAGCATGAATGAACTGTAAGATAAAGAGGGACCAGCCAGCATTTCAGAGTTCAGTAAGCTTCTGTTTGAAGTTTCGCAATACCTATATTCACTCTCCTAAGTGACTCTGGGCTAAAACACTAGAAGGTCTGTATGTATAGGCTTGTAACCATCACAACTGCTTTGGGGAAGTGTTAGTGCCCAACATGAGATGAGAGTATAGTGATAATCATGAACTCAAACACGAGAATGGAAAAAGTATCTGCTTGTGTTCTGACTGTTTGCAACTGTCAATATACTTGTTTAGATCATGGACTGGAGAACTATCTGAATTCATTGATCCTGCAATATCTCTAGACAAGAACTTTAGTGCTCAAAAATTGACACCTATCTTGAGCTGATGAGAATCTCACAGCCATTTGATCTCTGCTGCGATTGGATTTCATAGTATTATTGAAATTTCAAGACCATAGCCTGGAGCTCTTGAATCAGAGGCTCATAAAGGAGATCACGTTTATATTCACTTGAAATTATCTCTAGCTATATAAGCATCAGCTTTAAATTAATCTCATGGCAGAGAATAGAGATAAACATGACTTGCAACTTCTAATCTTACCTTGGCACCATCCCTATCAATCTTACAAATTCACTTATATGACTAACTTGAGGAATTGAATCCAAGTAGGTAGGAAGCCTTGGCACCGGCACTCAGACATACATATGACCAGCATATCTAATCTCCACCAGATCTACCAAATCTAGTCGACCGGTAAGTGGAAGATTCTCCGATGATAATGGGTCAACTAATGTTCACTCTAGCTAATTTGAAATATCTTCACCATCAACCTAGATCTTTGGAATGTCGCGTAATTGTGGCTCTATCTCCTTAAGTACAGCTGTATCAGTTCACATATGCTGAGTTGCTAGAGATCTTGAAGCCACTTGGGAGCACAAGGATACCCATAAGTTTGAGTGATGACTTTAAAAGTAAATTATGATTGATGAGGCTTCATCTGAATACTTTGTCTGGTGACTTTCTGTTGGGATAAACTAATATGCTACGTTGAACATGTGAATTCCCCCTTAACAGCTAGGCAATCAAAGCTATAATAATAAATCTTATAAGAAAAGGGGGAGCAGCTCCAACATATTACCTTTCAAAACTTTCAAAATCTCCAAGACCGAGGAGGAAAGTAACAATGTGGAGTATCATAAACTTGAAATAAAGCCCTCATTTCCCCCAAATTGAGGCGCAACTGAGAAAGAACACTAGCGCAAAGAACTGATTTCAACCTCACCATCAGATTGTATCTTCGGTGTCTGTCGATTGGTGGAACTTCCCACACAATCTCCGAGGTTGCAAAAAGTCTACAGAATCGGCAAACTTTCGATCCCACTCACATGACAAGTGAGATCACTTTTTCTTCCATTTATTGTTATAAAAGAGAAGCCTCTTCCCCAAACTTCCTTTCTGCACAACTAACCCGATTATGTTTTTTTCATTGATTCTTTAGGACATGGTTGAAGTGAGTACCTGCACGAGAATTTGTGTCTTTCTTTGTTCATGCTATAGGCACATATGCTCCCTACATTTGAGATTGATATTCTTCGTCTTGTGTTCCTCTTCCTATACTCTCTTCTGCACAACTTCATACTTTCAGATAATTGCTAATGCTCAGCCTACAAGCAGACTGACCGATGAACCGCGGATTCAGTATAATATGCCGGATGCGAAACTGATTAGATGGTTTGTCTCAATCGTCAGACTTTAATCACCTGCTAACTTTGTTTTCAATCATTAGGACTCCCCAAGCCAGCTTCAGCATCGGGCAGGGGAGGACCCAAGGTTGCGTCGCCTATGAATACCATTGGGTCCTCCCTGGCCAGCTTCAGCATTGGGCAAGGGAGGACCCAAGGTTGCGTCGCCTATGAATATCATTGGGTCCTCCTTGGCCAGCTTCAGCATTGGGCAAGGGAGGACCCAAGGTTGCGTCGCCTATGAATACCATTGGGTCCTCCCCGATCATCATCACCATTCGGCAGGGCCAAAAGTTGCGTCGCCTATGAATACCATTACGCACTGCAAAAATCCTTCAGTACTCAATACAGATCACATTGCTTGAAGAGGTAGATGGATGTCTTGGCCAACGCCATATTGAATTTCAGTGGTCAGGGAGAATCGGTAGAACGGTTAGACTTGGTTCTTGTTGGATAATTGTAGGATTTCTGCAATAATGGAAAAAGATACAAACACACCATCATATGCACATCTTCTTGCTCATGTCTTTTCTGGTGAAGTGAGAAAATAACAAAGGCTACTTTGAGAATCTATTATTGAGAGAGCAGTCTGGAACTTGATGATTGATGGTAGAATCTTGTATGTAGCTTAATGGGTCAAGCCAAAATCTGAACAAATGCACCACAACCACAACCATAACTTTCTCTTTCTTTGAAATACTTAGTAATATATAATACTCCAACATTACTGTCTGATATCTGTCTAGACTTCAAAAAGCACCTGTAAACAAAGCTACTATGCCCAAGTACAAACTTAATGCCACAAAAAAGTCAATGTTTCAAGATGGGGCTGAATCCATCCCTCATTGGACCAAAACTTGAAAATAAGATTCCTCAAAAGAGGGCTAGCGCTATCCATCCTCGGATCAGGATTTTAGATTTCCCACGGAACAATACATCTTCCAAAGTTCAAACACCAAACAGAAGACTTTTCAAGACGCAGACCAATCCTTGACTTGGCGATGCTCTACATTGTAATACAGCTTATTCCTCAAAGGAATACCCCAACCTTCTACAGTCTTGTAAGTTATGATGATCTGTTCTGAGCACTTATATCTTTTGATTTGACCTTGGAGTTTTGATTCTTGGAGATTTTTCTTCAATAAGCCCCTATTATGGATTACTGACTTGGACACTAGATAGAGACTGATTGAAGCCCGTGTCATGCAGCACCTATGAAGGTGGCTGGAAATGGTGCTCCCCCTGCACCTTTCCAACACCAGCAAACCCAGCACTCTCCAGATCCATTTGCGCAACAGAAGTGACGGCTTCGAAGAACTCTTCGGTAGCGTTGCTGAGGATCCAAAGACAAATTTTTGGTAAGTTTCAAGTTCCACCTTTTGACTTATTACTTGGATTCCCTTCCAAACTCCGCGTTACGGACCTCTTGTGATGGAACTTAATACTGATATGTCAAAATGGGATGTACCGATGCCATACAAATACCAAGAAATCACTCGCTTGACCTCGTAAAACTGAAAACAACACTGCTATCCTTTGGGGAACTTTGGCAGGAGCCAGCTACTAGCACCGTAGTTGAGCCTTACCACCACAGCTGTAAGTATTCATCTTTCTCATTTAATTCCAGCTATTCATCTTACCCTGAGCCGTCAGATCTTTGTCCACAAGCTATTCAAATCAAGACTATCAAGTTGCATATGCTGATCAAGTTAATCATTGCCAGATTTAGGGAATGGCAGGGGGAACACTCCTCATTTCACCCCAGAAAGAAATCCGCGCCTTCATTCCAAGAACATCTCAGCTTCGAAGATACACCAAAATGATAATGGTACCGAGTACGGCTCTGATGGGCAAGCTGAGGAGATAGAGGTTGGGAAACCATGGTCTGAGAAGTAAGTGACCCGCCTGTCACGGCATTCCCGCCCACACCATCTCACTGCAATATCATTGCACTTCTATTCAACTTCTTCAGATCTTCTTCTTCTTACTGACCGGGAGTACGCTAAACATTGCCACAGATCGATATCCAGACCTCCACCTCCCCACTATTGTCCACCAAGCTCAAGCTGGGCTTCAAGTGGCGGTTATGCCGATCGTCGGGCAGAATCATGGGGCACCACTGGGGCTGGATCTCTTTTGATCGACTCCTGCGTCGTCTCAAGAGCAAGCTACTTGCTGATTTGCTTGGAGGGATATAATGATTATGGGGGTGCTAGGAGAATAGGGGAATTGGGTGTGGCGTGCCTCTAGATATTATGATGCTCCTCAGCCCATGAACCAATTAACCAGATCATAAGATACTGAATAGTTTGGAGGTCTATCTGGCTATGTTATTTGCTTTTCTCCAGGCAGCATAATGTAAATTATACTGGCAAGCCACCAACCAGGACAGTTTCTATGTCACGCTTGCGTATTCAAGCTGGAAAAGAACAAATGATGTTACACTGTATAGACTTTCCACCTGATTTTGATCTAATCTATGCGACTGATAGGCCTGAAGTCAGAAGGCCATAATATGTGATGTGCCAGTGATGATAACAGGGATATAAATTGCCTCTTCGAGGATACCCAATGAGGCTATAGATTACTCCAATCCAAGGATTACTCCCAGAAGCAGTCCCATCTTGAAAGCTCCCATACCACCTTCCCTCAAACTCCATCTCACTCCCCCCAAGCACACTAAGACCAAAAAGCCACAAGGAAATCCTTCAAAACCTAAGCTCACCAGCCTCATCAGAGCAAGTTTTCTCACTTCTCAAATTGACCGCCCGATAAGCAGGTGGGATCAAGAACAGATTAGGGTTCAACTAGTTTTTTAATCCTCGGTTACTTGATTTCACCTGCACTTAAAAAGGTTCCTGAGTTTCTTTCCAGCTTGAGAGTTGCTTCTGCAGAGTTGACAACTTGGTTGATCTGTGAATAGCTTATTTTCCACCAATACCGTTGATCCTCTTTATTTCTTGTCTTCTTGAGCTCTTCTTAGGGTATAATGATATCAGCAATGTTCATTGTTCGAGAAAATTGGTTCATTTCTCCTTTTTGGTATGCTTCAATCTTTGCCTTTCTACTTTTGGATGGCTGATTAATGACAGATAATTGATCAGATCTATTATCTATTCCATCGATTATAATGATAGTTACAGAGTATCTAGTCTGAATCTTCTTACTTCTAGTCCTCACCAACCACGAGTCTTGCTTGCTCTTACTCAGAGCTGCTTGGTTTCGATCTTTATCTCATAAAATCCAACTATGGTCACCAGAACCAAGTCAATGTATAGGATGTGTTACAGTTTCTGTAAGTGATATCCTTGATAAAAAACTATCGGAGACCTTTCTAACCATACTTATTTTCTAGAACTTCATCACTTCCAACAATAACTTGCCAGATAAACTGAAGTGTTACCTTCTGTCTTTTCAGAAGTCGTGAGTATTCTCATCTCCCCAAAGCTGCTTTCAAGTATCGACATTGAGAATACAATTAACAGTTTTCTTTCCAGATTATCAACTCTGAAAATTTCTTGTGCTTCCTCTCTGGTTTTGGTACCTTCACTTTTTTCTTGGGCAACCACCACTATCAACGAACTCCAAAAACCTTATGTTTATTTCAGCAACATGATCAGACGCCTAGGAAATGAAGTAAAACACTCTTGCTCTTGGTTGAATACCAACGGAAGCTTTTCCTTTTCTCTTTTCTTCAATTACACACAGTTTATTGTCTCAAACCTTGAGAAAGCATAAAAACTTCATGCCACATTCTCTCACAATAGTCTGTTCGAATATTGATCAAGAGTAAGTGATGAGCCTGACTACTTCCTTTTGCCATCAATATAAAAGAGAACGACAGCTAACACTAGATAGCCCTCCAACTCAATTCCTTTACGACATACAAGCTAACTCCCAACTCCCAACTCTCCTGTCATCAACCTCAACAAACCTTTATCAAAACTTCAATCTTCTCCCCTAGAAATCCCGAAGGAAAACAATTCCGAATGCAAAGCATATCATCCAGTGATGTGAAATTCGAAAAGAAAGGAAAAGCAACACCAGTAACACACTGCTCTTATGATGATGTATGTAAATCATCAATACATACCATCATATGTGATATGTATTTTGCACCCAGCAAAATATATCATCATAAGAGCATTTCTGAGATATGGGATCTTCCCAATTCCTCACCCAGCTTCGTTTATTGTTCTTGCCCTCTCATGCCCAATCAGCTTCGATGGTCCGATAGACATCACTTTTGTTCTTGGCCACTCAAAAGCCCGCTCCAGGCGCTAGGTATCATATGCAACTATTCAGGGGAGAGAGAGCGACTATCTCATTCACAAGTTAGACTCTCCTTCCCGTCAAACCCGCCGAGACACCACAGCGGAACATAAATCCAGATTTCCTTGCAACGGAGGCAGGAACCTTTAGCCCCTGCTCCGTGCGGGATTTTTTGATCTGCTGTGGTGTCTCGTGCAATATGTGATGGATGATAGGCCGATTGGGTATGTATTTCTCCCCCCCTGGCTCATTATAAGATTTCATACAAAATCCGAAACACTTCACTAAAAATCTATAGCATTGACAAGAAGTGTGCGCTGCACACACACCAGAAAACCCAATATCAAACACCTCCCATCTCACAACCTCACATCACCACGCCATGGGAGACCAGCCCTTCTCGAGGTACAGGCGTTAGGTGGTGAGATGGGAGGTGTTTGGTGTTTGGTATTTAGTATTTGAGGAATCACTTCCGGCATCATAGCCTACCCGGTACGGGCCCACTATTACAAGATAATAAGCGAGAGCTCTTCAATCTGCTTCAATCTCTAGACCAATTCTCAGGCGACTCGATGAGGAGAGCGATGAAGAAGATATTGATGCATAAGGAGAAGATCATCGAGTTGTCTGAGAATTGATCTAAGGATTGAAGAAGGTTGAAGAGCCCTCGCTTATTGTTTGGTGGAGGAAGGTGGAGAGGAGGAGAAAGAGGAAAAAAGATAATTAAGGACTACCACTCATTGATGAAAAAGAAATGATAGATTGAACAAGCAATGTTATAATCAATAATCTATTCTCTCCTCCCATTTCACCAAATAAAGAAAAACAATCTCTAGGCTTAAATCAGTAGCACGCAAGCTTATAATTGACCTTCCTTCCCAACAACCAAACAATTTCACCAAGCACATCAGCTAGCTACCCACCCATACTCTAAAACCACCAAAGTATCACCATCCCAATCCCCATCAGTGATGTATTGATGATGCCCGTTAGCTACACGGTCACTCCATAGGTTGAGAGAAATTGCATTTGCAATGTGAGAGAGAGTTCATTTATATGCTATACGAACGAACTCCTTGAATTCGGAAAAACCCATCTATGAAAAATCAAGGCAGTATATTTATCTTCATCGTCTATTCTCGCTCTCTCTATCAAAGATCTCGATTTCAATCACATCTTGCCCTTCAACTACTTAACTATTAGGCATCGAAAATGAACATTTCTTTGCACCATGATACCCGATCCCACAAAACCCTCTCTGATATCACAACATCATCAAATCATCAAGTCACCAACGAAATAGCCAACCTAGGACATTCACCAACTGCCATATGGACACTTCCAAACGGAACAACAAATCTGTTTAACTATGCGAGTGCTATTGTTAGATATGAAATGCGGTTTATAGGATATCAAAAGTGGACTAATTGAGCTCCCCAAAAGACATTAATGGACATTGAGAGCTGTGCATGCGACACTATAGGCCGGTTGGTTGAATGCATAAAGGAGACCTACTAGATATCAGTTATGGGTCATAGGATAACAAATAAAGGTTAGTTGGTTCCTCAGAGAAGCTTTTAGATACCAAGTGTCGTTGGTATGATAATAGAGCAGTTGGTTGGATTTTTAGAGAAGTGTTATTGGATAGCAAAAAAACTGAAATTTTATCAGCAGAATCCGCGAAGCAATTAAGATGGCTGACAAGGCGGCCCAGAAGCCAGACAACTACGGCAAAAAAATATACTCGGCGAGACAACTACCCGCACCAAGTAGTTATTACTGACGGGTAAGTTATCACAAGCTGAACTCTAATAATGAACAGCTGTTGAGGTTCGGGAGAAGATCAGAAGCTTGCTTGGTATTGAGTGTGGCACTGTCTAGGTACGGTGCGGTGGGTAGTGAGTGGTACATATATTCGGGCCGTTGAGGAACAAAATTGTCGCTCAGAAGATGAGGAAAGGTTTCTGTTGATAAAAACGAGGGGCACTGGATATCAGGATAGTACTTCGTCAATAAGGGCTAAACACACGGAGACTGGAAGATTTTCAGGTGGAACGCTTCTCAACTTCTCATTGCCCCTCATCTTGATGCGCAAATATTTCAATACCAATGAAGGGAAACAGATAAGGCACTCGGTCGATGCCACCATCTCGATTGGACAACACAAATGTGTGTTATATTCCTGCCTATAATTCAAGGTACTACAAGGTACTAATGGTATGACTGGAGTATGCCTCATGGGGAAAACCAGCGGCATATCAGCCTCTTGACGTTTATATGCATTCGCCGATTGTAATCAACGGTGAGTGTACCCTAACGCTACCAAAGTTGGTACACATCTGATTGAATGACCGTTATAAGTTGACAGAATGAGCCAAAAACGAGCGGAATACGAGAACCCTTGTACTAAAATCAAATAGGTGTGATCTTTTTGCTGTCAAGTGACTTGCGAGATAAAACTTTCCGTCGCGCTTCGACGAGAGAATTCGTAATTATATTATGGATATGTTAATCCGATCCGCCCGATCCGGAATACTTCCGACAACGCAGAGGACTGAATTCCAAAACGTCTTCAAGACCGAAAAGAAGGAAGACAAAGTGATACCCGGTACTACTACGAGTAGAATGGTGTCCAATGATTCTGACTAGCAGGCGAAATCCAGGCCTTCAATGTTCGCATAAACAATAAAATCATTACTTCAAATAAATTCTATAAAAATCATATGATTTAAATCTTCCAGAAATTCAAGATTCAGAACCCTCAAAGGTTTGGAATGCAGGTCGGACTATTGGACACCACGTATTCGAAGTTTCGTATAGAGCTTTTGTTGCCTCAATTTCAATCTGCAGACAGTATTCAAACAAAGCCCAAGAAACTTTCACATTCATAAACGTGAACTTGCATCAACATCTCACTCGTAAAAGTCTATACTTTACACATGCCATGAAACTTCATGATGTGTGACTTCAGTATATCCCGAGGTTTGATAAAATCATTGGGGATCTTGTATTACCGACAAGGCCTTGTGAAGGCTGATATATCATCCTGCATACAGCATAAGGATTTCGCGACGGTGACACCTTCAGCTCTTATGGTTTCTATCTCTTCATCCCCAGAGGACAATTAAACCTTCGCCAAGACGAGAATATATGCTTATATTCCCGTCTCCTCTTTACTTTGCGTGCTATCTTCTCTTGGCGGTCTTGGGCTTTTATCCTCGTGAAAGATGCAAAAGAGAATAGTCGAGTATCAACAAGTCCTCTGATGGTTGATTGAAGCTTGGGAAGAATAACATGCATGCTGACATCTTTATCACTCAAGTCTGAAGTCAATTTCAAGCCGTTTCAAGCCCCTTCCAGGCCAGCAAATACGTACTCATGACGAATCAAGAAGGTAATATGTGGTCAGATCCATCTTCATCATTTGGCGAGTGAGATGAAGATGTTTGACGTGGTGTAAAGGAAGTTTGCAATGATGGATGAGGGGTGATGAGGGTGATGGTGATATATCATGATTGAGTACTATGGTGGTGGTGATGGTATGTACTCTGGTGTGTAATTAGTAATTAGTGAGTGTTAATAGTAAGTTTAGTTTTAGTAAGAAATGAAAGAAGTCGGAAAAAGCATGAGTAATATAATGCAATGGTGGGGCTCTACTATCGTTATATGGGTATTCCAATGAGATGATTGGCTGATGTTACAGAAAGCCCCTATCTTAATTGACCCTTTTTGTAAATTGACCCACTAGTTATGTTATGTATTTCTTACTTTTGATACTCCAACGCTCTCGTCACCGTTTGCTCTCTTTCCTCCTTCCCTCTTCTCTCTCTCTTTGTTGCTTTGAAATTTGAACTCCTCGTCTCTTCGTCTCCAAAACATATCCAGTGCCTTTCAATCAATATCAAAATCCATCCATCCATTCATTCCATCCATTCTTCCTGTGCCAATAAGGTTACCAGTGCCATACCGTGCATTTTTTCTCCTCTACCGCTCTCAATGATAACCTTACCTATCTAATTCTTTGACTGTTGTTCTTGTGCTGTGATTCTTATTATTCAATAATATAGCCAGGATTTGCTACATTTCCTGCAAATCCCTAACCTCATCCAGCCTTCCCATTATTCATATATTGGCTGTTGGATGGTGGATGTTGGGTGAAATATTGCCCCATTCTACTTCCACCGTCCGAAATACGAATCGGATATCTTCGGATCATCTGGCACTAAACAGGAATACTATACGAAGGCTTGAGCACCCACTCACCCATTCACCCACTCACTCGCTCACTATACTCACTCCATCGCCTGCAGGCGGCAGGTTATGAAAAGAGAGAAACCCCGAAGATTTCTGAAGTTGCAACGCTCCACCTATTTAACACTTACATACTCTGGATTACAGGGAACTTGCGCCCAATTGAATTACTGTCGTGCCGTGCGTGGACAGTGATCATTGGAGAATTCATCACAATCATAGAGTTGAGATGACATCGAAATCGATTATCGGAAGTCCTCGTTCAAGCTTCATCAGCAATGGCTATACTTCTAGAAGACCTGCCATTTTAGGTCTGGCGAAGGTTCTCTTCTTGGGCATCTGCCAAATCACTTCAGTATCTGCCGCTCCCATCACGACCTTTCTCGGAATTGCCAGTGAAGACGATGCGCCAAAGGATGCAGACGATGCAAGTTTATGGTTGTATCTATCAGTCGCGGCTGTCTTGGTTCTGCTTGGTGGTGCTTTCGCGGGATTGACGATTGCGTGAGTTCCCAATTGAAGTTTACCCGGAAGTTTTTACACTAATCAAAGTTTTCATCCAGGTTGATGGGTCAAGATGGCGTTTATTTACAAGTTATCGCGACTTCGGGAGAAGGAAAAGAACAGAGACATGCGCAAAGGGTATATGGATTATTACAAAAGGGTAAACATTGGGTTCTTGTGACATTGTTGCTTAGCAATGTCATCGTCAACGAAACGCTCCCGATTGTACTTGATCGATCGCTTGGTGGAGGTTGGCCTGCGGTTCTTGGCAGTACAGTTTTGATCGGTATGTCGACGAACATCGGCGTCAATGGAGCTTCTATTGACTTGATTTAGTTATTTTCGGAGAAGTCATCCCTCAATCGATTTGTGTGCGATATGGTCTTTCTATCGGAGCATATATGGCACCGGCTGTTCTTGGTCTTATGTGGCTCTTAGCACCTGTTGCATGGCCCACGGCCAAACTTCTCGACAAATTACTGGGAGAAGATCACGGAACCGTATACAAGAAATCTGGTTTGAAAACACTCGTCACTTTACACAAAACATTGGGAACAAGTCCTAGCGATCGATTGAACCAAGATGAAGTTACAATTATCAGTGCAGTGTTGGATCTCAAGGAGAAGGCAGTTGGAGATATCATGACACCAATGGACGATGTATTCACTATGAGTGCTGATACTGTACTTGATGAAGATACCATGAACGTCATTTTAAGTGCTGGTTACTCACGTATTCCCATCTACGAGCCTGGAAATGAGAAGAACTTTGTTGGTATGCTTCTGGTTAAAATCTTGATCACCTACGACCCGGAAGACTGTAAACGGGTCAGCGATTTCGCATTAGCCACCTTACCGGAGACTCGACCCGAAACCAGTTGCTTGGATATCGTAAACTTCTTCCAAGAAGGAAAATCTCACATGGTACTTGTTTCGGAATATCCTGGCGAGAACTTTGGTGCTACCGGTGTGGTTACACTTGAAGATGTCATTGAAGAGCTCATTGGAGAGTAAGTATAGACTTGACCCTCCATATTTGTGCTACTCTAATATGTTGCAGGGAAATTATTGATGAGTCGGATGTTTATATTGATGTCCACAAAGCTATCAGAAGAATGACCCCAGCCCCCAAATCTTTAAGAGTTAAGCCAAACCAAATTGTCGAACGATCAGCCAATGGTTCCATCAATGCCGGCGATGACAGTCTCGTCGACTTATCAGAAGATCCCTCAAGCAATATTCAAGCTGGCAGGAGACGTAATCAAACCGAGGTTAGAAGTTCCAGCCCTGCCAACCATTTTGGTACCAGCCCCAAGACGACTTTTATGCGTAGGGTTTCAACAGGTGATAACGACAAAAATGTTGTTGCTATCAGGGGCAATATGAATGATATGCGCGAACACCTGAAACACCTAGGTCCCTCCAATCTTGCAAGCCGACCAAAGACGACGAGGTATCAATCCGTCAAGATTAAGCCTGGAAATGGCGGTAATAGGACTGATTCCAGAACCGAGTCAATCCCTCACCCTGGATCCATTGTCGAGGAACCTGATTTCGAGCCATACACGGATAATCCAGGAGCACAAGGTGGTGAGGGAGAAGGCTTACTTCGATCTGCCGGAATGGACGCAAAAGATGGAGTTCAAGCTTTGAAACAAGGTTACGGCACGATAGATAACCGCGTTCCTTCGGGCAAACTTCCCAAAGAAGATAATCCAAAAGCTAATGTACCTCAAAATGATGGTCCAATAAGCCCACCACCACAATCACCTGGCAACACTCTTTCAATTTCCAATTTCTTCAACAAAAATAAAAGTACTGACACACTCGGATCCCTCCCATCACAAAAGAGCGGCTCAAATTCTCCAAATAAACCACTCAAGAAGAAGAGTACGACTAGAAGTGGAAGCATCACAGAGAACCTGGTAGATGCAGGTGGAATTAGAAAGATGGTTCTGGAGACAAATACTAGTAGTGGGGAAGATGACAAGGATGGCAGAGTTCTACATTCTAGCAGTACTGGAAGTGGAAACAAGAGCTCAAATGGAGGTGAGAATAAGTTTATGCAATTCTTGAGTAATACTGCATCGACCGAAAGATTGATGGATGGGGAGCGCAAGAGTCAACATTCGAGTCAACAAACCGAGACTGACAACACGGGTGCGGAAGATGGTCCTTCAGCTTCGGGTGTGGGTGGTTCGAAACCTAAAAGAAAGAGCAAGAAGAAGAATAAGAAGAAGAATGTAGCTAAGTAGAGGAGAGGTGGAGCATGTGTATAGAATGCGAGCTTTCTTTGGGATGGGATGGAAATTGCTTATGATTGTGCTGTGGAAGGTGAAGAGAGGGCAGATTAATGATATTGCTGGCTGTTATGCTAAATGAAGAGGGATAGTTCGAGGGCATGGGATGAAGAAGATTCGTGTGTTTCCGTATGTATGTATATAAAAGTTATCCATCAAATGATGGGGTCGCTGGCGGTCGCTGTATATGAATGAACATGATATTTTTGGCATGCTGCTCCATGGTCGCACACACATCTCATCACGGGTGTCGCAGATCACAATAGGTAGCTAGCTAGTGGCACCCTCAGACCCGGCGCATCAGATATGTGAAGTATCGGGGTCTATGGAATTCTCGACCAGATCCAAATTGTTCGAGTGATTGAGATTTTATATCATGCGTTTTTTCTATCATCTCGCTGAGTGCTTCATGCTATCTATCCTCTTCCTTTACTTAGAAAAGGAATAGAGGATAACAATGATACATTTATTTGTTTATTGTTATTACAAATGCATTTGGCAAGTCCTTTGCTAAGAAGGTATTCACTCACTCGTAGCTCCCTCTTCTTACTTGAAGCTAACGATGAAAGTTCCGAAATAGGCAGGAAAGATGCAGCGGGGCTCTTGCTCTTGTTTACTAAGGGGTTAATGGATGGTTTCTGTTTTGATCTTTTGTCTTCTGTCTTCTGTCTTTATTCTTCAACCTTCGACTTACAACCTTCAAGGTTCGACTTTCACTCCTTCAACTTTCAATCTGCAACCTCTTCAACCTACCTTCTTCAACATGCGATCTCCAATTTCCAATTTCCAATTTCTAATCTGCAACCTTCTATCTGCAACCTTCAACCTGCAACCTTCAGTACAAAATGCAGTCCGGTATGTGTTGAAAGAAGCTCAATATCATCCCTTGACTTATCCACAATGTTTACTAACGAATACAAATTAGAAACCACCCGAGAAGATTGGTCATGGCCGCCCCGTGAGCTTTACAATGAACATCGATTCGATTGGAAAATATAGCCAACAGAAGGAATTGTAGGGATAGAAGAATATTTTTGGAGTCAATAACTCTGTAAGCAGACCTATCAAATCGAATAGACTGTTATGTACTAAGAATGGATTGGTATCCATGAACTCTGGGCTACAATGCAAGTCCTTCAATCCAAGCTCTTTTTCAGTTTCTAATTCGACTTTAGGTCCACGGAGAAGGAAGACTTGCAAGAACTTCTACTTATTATGCTTTTCTTTGGAATATTCCGATCCCTGCTGCTAATCTCACTGACCTGGATTTCAGTCAAACAAAAGTCACCAATTGTAAGCTATTATCCTTTTCAAAAGCATTATTCTTGTCTTCGAACACCATCTATGGGTGATTAGTTAAATGCCCCATTTTTCGATAGAGATATATCTATCGCTTGTTGGAGCGGCGAGGTGCAGCCTAGCAGTAGAATGATATCTTCAATGCTTCAGACCCTACATAAACGCCCTATCGAATCTCTCTTTATGATATAAAGGCTAATTAGATGTAGGGAATTGGAAGCAGAAAGCTTGTTAGTGACTGCACTTTGAATGATAAAAAGCATATTGACTTTTTTATCAAAGCATATTAGCTCTCAAAAAGAGATTAGTCTTGATACAATATTGTTTATTGCCGTTATACTGATATTTTACCTCTATTTTAGCCAGGATACCATCCAAAACCTGTTAGTAGAATACCAAAATTTCGATCAATTCAAGATGGTTGACCTTTCATGAATTAGATCAGAAACATTCTTGGTGTTAGTTCATTCCATCAATCATGAACTACCCAGTGTATTGCCTCAGTAGACGGTCTTTAGATTCAACATCAAGCTGACGTGTCTTAATTTCTATAGTAATGCGACCAACGAAAAAAAAAACCAGTATGTTTCACCAGGTGTTTCAGACATTCTAATCGGGTAAGATATATCAAATCAATGAAAATGAACAACGGGCTGATAGGTAATATAATGATATAGAGAATCAACGACAGTAGCAGCAGCAGCAGCAGCAGAAGCAGAAGTTGTGAAAGTGGCAGCAATTGCTGTAATTTTTGGGCTTTGTGTAAACTGGCTGAATATATTGAGAAATAAGCCGTGGTTCTTTTGGAAATTGGTAATAGATGAGTAAATTCACCATTTTATAATTTACATTTCTTTTTACATGATTATAGACTAATGAGTTATGCAGGATAATCATGATTACTGGCTTTATTATTACTATCATATTTGAACATAGGACCAGAAATTGTATTGGACAAGATAATTAACTCAAACTCATACATTCTTATACATTAGTCGAAGAAGCTTTTTCTACTTTTTCCTTATAAAACATCTATTATTGTATATATCATAGGCAAATCGCATGGTCAGCGTAGCTATAGCTATAGATAGATCAAATCGATTATGAATTACTACTATACATTAGTCGAGTATAAAAATGACGGGCAAAAGTTATGAAGAGCAAAAATCATTATTCAAAAATTCAAAATTCGCTAGCAAACACACCCCTTTTACAAGATGCTGTAGATGAGTACAGTTATAGCGACAGCAAGATTAATGGCGGTATTAAGATAGGTAACAAAATTGCTAGTAGAGAAGCAGCGATATTTTTTCTATTTTCAAATTGCACCTCAAATAGACCGCTCTCTCTCTCTCTCTCTATTTTATATTAAACCTTGTTTATATCACACCAATCTTCATGAACTATTAAAGTTATGGAATGACTGTTTTTGATGTAAATGAATGGCCCGAATATAGAGTAGGGGGAGGGGGTACTTACCCAGGCCAAGACTCAGGAAGAGGTCCACATTTCCCTTCTGAATCCTTCCCTACACTCGACGACCTAACCCCATGTCGTTCCACAAACTCCCATCCCACATGAAAATCTGCCTGTCTCATGGCCGCAGCCTAGCCATTCTTGAACGCAGTGCAGTCTGGGCGTTGGTCGCGCTCGTTCTCGGCATTCGAGAGGAGGGTGCGCATGTGCAGCACGCAAAGCGCTTCGCGTTGGTAGATTGCAGCGGCGTGGGCGGATTTCTCGGTGTGCGTGCGCATGAGATCTTCGCTGCGGATGAGGAAGTAGAAGAGTAGATTCTTGATGAGGAAGAAGATGACGATGATCAGGACGAGGATCCAGATTGGGAGCGCCATGTGGAGGAGTCTGACCTTGGAGGTTAGGTGGTAGAGGGTCTCGCTTGGTGGTGTGAGGTTTAGGGTGGGTGGAGGCGAGGTCCTGGGTTTGGTTGTGGGTGTGGGTGTGGAAAAGGGAGTCGTGGGTTGAACATATGATGATGATGATGATAAATACGCCATGGTGTTTACTTTGGAATCTTGTGTGTATGGTACTTATATCTGGGCTGAAACGAAGATTCGCTTATTCTTAATCTTACCCCCCTGATCGGTGATATAATATCAGTGCAACTCAACAACCTCGATAGAAGAAGTGGAAGAAAAATCACGAGCTAGTTACAAGCGGTTCTAAGAATTAATTACAAGAGGACACATTTTTTCTTGAGCTAGTTGGCCCTAAGATTGAAATTTACGTTAGGTTATTAAACCGCTGGGTGAGCTATATGTTTAGCCTTTCTCGTCACCTTAGTATTGCTATTACGAGTACTACAATCATACTTATTACTTATTGAAGTAGGATAAGTTCCTATCGTGATAACTAATGCTAAAGTTAATTATATTATATTCTTATTATGACGATACATATGTCTATAAGAACCGAACAAGTGTGATGAAATGAGGATCTGAATCTGGTTACGAAGGGGTAAAGCCCTTACTCGAGTATAAGATATAAGGGTCCCACGGCAAAAAGACTAGTAAAAACGCCTAGAATCTAAAGTCACCATCCCTATGATACCATTAGCACGGTAACAAACGTCCCTCAAAAAAAGACGTTAACGCCCTTATCAACTAAGCCCTATCTTACAAGAAATGCTTCACACGTACCATCCATCTAACCCCAACAAACTCCGTGCCCCGAAAAACATTCGGCAGTGACACCTAAAACACAACATCGTTCCACCGACTGAACATACGTAATCTTCAACCCACGTACCGGCTATCCTCGCCATCCGTAACCAACCTCAGATATCCCATATCGAAAACCCCAGGTCCTTTCCGAACTCATCTCAGGCGCGAGAAAATACATCTTCCCACATTTGTCGATTCCTGGGTCTTGTCCTGGTCATCGTCAGCTTCTTGCATCGTGCAGATAAGATGGATGGTGTGGATCTGAAGGTAGCGCATGCCGAGCTCTTTAGTCGCCGGAATCTTGTTATTTAATGCTCATAGTGTGTTTATCTTTATGGGATTTGAGTTTTTGAACTTGCTTGATTGTTTGTTGTGTAGGTTTTCATAGCTTTACTTTAGGGATTGAGCTTATAGTGGAGTAGTATTGGGGAGTGAGGAGTGAGTAGTGAGTAGTTAGTAGTTACTAGCTCAAATGGATAGACATACTGGACATAACACTGAGTAGAGTGCGGAAGCTTATTTCAACCGATCAAGTGTATTGACATCAACCGATTAATAGATGATTAATCTCCAGCTTTGGTCCCAAGATCATCCAATCGACCCGAAGAAAAGTGCAACGGCAATGGGGGTTTGAAATTCCGGAAAACTTTCGAATTTCAGGGCACACTGTCAAATTCAGCTTTGAAACCATGCCGATTTTTCTTCTGTTGAAGAATGACTTTCGATTTCTGATGCTGTCTTTTGTAATATCTAGCTCTCCTTTCTTGACACAATTGAAATTCTGAGATGGAAGACTTATGGTTCAAGATGGGGGTCAGCATTTGCTTGTATTAGAGCACACATGATAATCGGCAGGCAAGAGGCCCAGTCTCTGAGTCTCCCATTGGGAGATTCTTGGAGGCTCAAAAGATGCATAATACCTTTCTCCTCATATTGTAGTGATACTCGGTCAATAGATGTCCAGTTTGAACCCATGTATACAGGTCGTGAAAAGAGAAGTACAAGCGTAAAAGCCATTCGAGGAGTTAACTTAAGTAAGACTGCGAGTAGACAGTTTCATTTTTAAAATCTAAGGCTGATATGCGATTAGTATCTCATTCAACTATGTGCCTACCTCACTCATGATCCTGTAATGAATACCCGTATATAATCAAAAAAGGCGAGAGATGAAAGGGAATATATCACATAAAAGCTGACGCTACTCAACCGAGTCGTTAAATGGGTTTGTATAGTATAATTTCCGTGTCTTTTTGCCCGTGACAGAATGAAACTTGAAGTATTTCAAACAAGTTCGTAAATACATGACTTTTAAATTTGACTATAGCAACAGGACCATGTTACATACCAAGCCAAACACACTTCAATAGAATCCACCTAACAAACCCCAAAATTTTCCCTTCATCTTTCATCCTCATCCTTCCCCAAACCTAAACCTAAACCCCAAACTTCTCCCCAAACCTCAAGATCGCGTCCGCAATCTCCTCAAAATTCGTCTCTACAGCAAAATGCCCCGCATCCAAAAGCTCCACCACGACCTTCCCACCATTCCTGCGAAACGCCTC
This sequence comes from Monilinia aucupariae, assembly GCA_002162555.1. Lineage (NCBI taxonomy): Eukaryota > Fungi > Ascomycota > Leotiomycetes > Helotiales > Sclerotiniaceae > Monilinia > Monilinia aucupariae. The sequence continues at coordinate 418,605 of NGKF01000012.1, forward strand.
GGCCCCGGCCGAAACAAACACCTCGTCATTCTTCCCCCAAACCGCCAGGATCGGAACATTGGCCTCGCGAAAGAACTTCTGAAATGCCGGGTAGAGGTCGATGTTCGTACGGTAGTCATAGAACAGATCAAACTGAACATCCGCATTTCCCGGACGGGCAAGGAGCGCGTGGTCGAGGGTGTAGGATTCGGGAGCGATCTTGTGGAGATGGGATGGTGGGGTGCCGGTGACGTATTGCCATTTGATGGAGTGGATGGACAGGATAGTTTTGAGGGATTCGCGAGCGGNNNNCGAAGCGCTCGGTGGCTGTTTGCGTCGCCCATAGGGCTTGGAGGGGTGTCCAGAAGTCGCTGAGGCCGTCGGTATATGCGTTGCCATTTTGGGAGATTATGGATTGGATGGCGTCGGGATGACGAAGGGCAAGACGGAGTCCGACGGGAGCGCCATAGTCGAAAATGTAGAGGGAGTATTTTTCGACTTTGAGTTCCGTCAAGAAAGATTCGATCGAGGTGGCTAGGGCGTCGAATGTGTATTTGTAGTTTCGATCCTCGAGGATTTCGGTAAAGCCGAATCCAGGGAGGTCTGGAGCTAAGATGTGATATTTCTTAGAGAGAAGCGGAATTAGATTACGATATTGATGGGAAGAGCTAGGGAATCCGTGGAGGAGAAGGAGCGTGGAAGCATTGGGGGGCCCAGCCTCTCGGTAGAAGATATCGATGCCATCGGCGATTATTCTTTTGAGATGAATGCCAGACATTGAGAAGGTTCTTTGCGAAATGAGGGATAGCAGATGGAGATCAATAATATGGCTCATCCTCTCACCATATATACAAGTTAGAGCCAAGGATGGCGGGGTATATTTCGCAACCCATGCGACTACTTTAATCGTCTACCCATACACATTGGCTGGACGTGTGTCAAATCCAAAAACGGCCGCGTACATGCTTTCTTTTGTCTTTGTCATCCACTTGCATGCAGCTGGTGCATGATAAATAGTGCATGTTGAAGACTTAAGATGCTGCGGGTTTTTATTGGTCCAAATTCTAACAAGCAAAGGAACACGGAATATAAAAACCATCCTTAAGTCACATGTCACGGAGGATAATTACAATACAGCGCTACCAGGTAACTCTGAAGGTGGTTAAGAAGTTAAAAGTATATCTTAAGCAGGAACTAGACTGAAGCTTGACAATTAACTATAACAGTTGATGCTTCCATATAGGTGTATATACCTAACACTAATATAAAGTATATAAGAAATAGCTATTGAGCAAATATGATTATAAGAATGCGTAATATTGCATAGCTAGCTAACAAAGAAAAACCTGTTCTTAAGAGGGATATTAATGGGAGTGATGCCGGATAATCTAAGAATCAAAGTAGTTTTGAAGCTTGAGGAGCTTCGATAGGTGGAGACAAAGGAACGCCTTAGAAATTAAATGAACAGTGAAGAAACACGTAATATTCTGTGACGTCACATTTATCCGGTGAACTCAAGTCCTTCTCAAAGGCTCATTAGTTTTCTCGATGACACTTGACCAATCAAAAGGCGAAGCAAAGATCTTCAAATGACAACATCCACAGCAGTATATTGCAAACTCGGCGATCGAGGAGAAATAGCTCCAACCCCGAACAATATTGGTCTACTTGGTTTGAAATATGCTTGATTCATCATTGGACTTGAGCGGGTAATATTAGTTCGCAATATTGATAATTCTGGCTACCCTTTTCGTTCACAGAAAATGTCAAGAGCCCGTGTCAAAAAGCATGCTTTATGCAGATCCAAGGTAAATATCGACTCTGCATGGAAGGCCCCCTCTCATTGGTAGAGTAAGACTATTCTTACTGATTCTTTCTTTCCGATCAATTGGCGAGAAGTCAAAATGAGCGGCTAACGTTGCAATAGCTTGTACTGCCACAACTTCTGCCATCTTCTTTCCCAGGCAAGTGCGAGTTCCTCCATTGAACACTGGATATTCGAAAGCAGTCTTTGAGATTAGAACATCATCTTCTAGCCATCTCTCCGGTCTGAAAGCATCAGCATCCTCACCCCAAGTTATCTTTGACCGGTTCATTGCCCATGGACACCAAACAAGTACAGCATCCTTGGGAAGAAATGTTCCATCGGGTAAAGTGGTTGCTTGCTCGCATTGCTTAATTTCAAATGGAACCGGCGGGTAAAGTCTTAGCGATTCATAAAAGACAGCCATGATGTATGGTACCTCTGTAGGTTTTAAAGTTATCTTGTTCAAGTCGTCTTTACGCATAGAGAGCTCTGATCGTACTTTATCCATCACTTTTGGGTGACGCATAAGAAGATAAAACGTCCAAGTCAGAGCTTGTGCGGTAGTGTCACGACCTAGAGATCTTAGCTGAGGAATTTACATACCTTCATTTGTTACGAGACGTACCAGCGGAAAGGTAATTCAGAGCAGCGTCTGCCACCGTTTGATGATCACCTATTGAATCCAATAAAGAGTTAATCAAACTGGTAGAGATAGATTCTACAGAGCTTGATTTGGTGCCCATTTGCTTTTTCTCTTGTTGAGCCTTGATTGCATTTGACACAATCTCAGCGCCAAACTCTTTAACCTTTGCTATTGACGATCTGAAGCGACCGCCAAATATAATTTCAGTGACCGGCCAAAGAGGATTTTGAAACCTCTCGCCAGTAGCACCAGATGCGTATTCAAAAGCTAAAGAGAATGTGTCACCGGAACGCATATCCATCTAAGAACTATCAGTGAAAATTTCACGATGAGATATGCTATCGAGAATGAATATCCTTACATTGTACGCCATCCGCCCCATGAGCTTCGTAGTCAAGTCATGAAAGACAGCTTCCAGGTCAACAATCTTACCACCTCTCGCCAATTTAAGGTGCGCCAAAGTCTCCTCGAGATAATCTCGGAGCACCACATCGGTCAGAACTTTCAGATTTGCAACATTCAAAAAATTTAAGCCAGCTTTTCGCTGGACTTTCCATAGATCCCCATCAGCATTGATGATGCCATTGCCGAATAAATCCCAAGACCTCCTTTTGAAAAAGTCCCCTTTGGCAAATATCCCTTCATTTTTCAAGACATACTCGAGGTTTTTTGGATCATTTATCACCACACCAGGTGGTAATGATGGGACTGAGATCTCAAATGTCTCAATGCCAAATTTCCGTTCGCACTTGACGAACCAGGAAAAGAGTTTGTGACGAGCCTGAAGGAAGAGAATACCATTTCCAACTAATGGTAAGGTATTTGGTGGTCGTCTGAATGATTGGTTAGTTGGTTGGAAGCTTGTTGTCGCAAGTTGAAGGAATAGGATATCTCGAAGGGCCCGAAAAGCCATAGATCGAATCTTGGGCAGGAGCAAATGAACGCTCTCAAGCACTCTCGCACAGAACATACTCGGCAGACATAGATCACAGTAGTAAGAATCCCCGGCGATCTTCATTACAAGACGTAAACTCGTGATTTCGTGTCACATTCGTATTTCACTCAAACTTACCTCAATGCTTTCCCATCCCTCTTGATTTCCGAACCTTTCAACCAATAGCTCGACAGGCAAATGGCGATAACAGTGGATGCAAGTATCAAGATATACATTCTACTTTTATCTCGTCGACGTCGGTGTTGAACAAAGGTGTAATAGGTATGCTCATCGACAACGCCTATGATAGCCCTTGCTGAGTACTCAGACGAGTAGACTTCGGAAAATTGACGCGTCGCTTAACAAGGGTCTTATTGACCAATAAGATTACTAAGCCACTGGTAAGCTTTCATTAATCATGAGATATATAGTTTCGTATTGCTCGAGTAGTGCGTCTTTATCATTTACCCGAGTCCTACTTTCCTTTTCCTCTCTTTAGCCGTACTCGAGTAGTCTTGTTCTTGCCATCGATGATGTGTTGATGTGGTGATGTTTGGTACTACAGTAGCGCCTTCTTAAGGTTGCGCCAGGATAAGTACTGGTAAGATAAAGCTTCAAGTGTGAGCCAACATCCATCCATCTCATCATCATACAACTTTCTCTGTCTCCCTCCAGTCTGATCAAGTTGAATTGACAAAAGATCAAAAGAAAGGAAAGGAAAGGAAAGGAAAGGGAAATGCTTCTTATTTGTCCCAGACTTCATCTTCTTGAGATCAATGATCAACCCTGGTTCGTATACCCTTGCCGCAGCATCTACACAAGCTCCGAAGCTCCCCCAAGCTATTCATATCTCTATCTCCACGTCCCATCCTCGCTTCCTATCATGACCACTTCTCCCCATTTCTGGGCTAACCCTTCCTTTCCAGGTTCCCCCAATACCTGCGCCTCAAAGTTCAATCCTGCCTAACTCTCTGCTGGACTTTCCGCGTCCCCATCATCCAACCATCTTCCCCCGCCCAACTAGTCGCCACAACCCTCTCTCGAACCCTCTCGGACAATGTCACATCCTACACCTTTGTGGATTTCTGCGCCGGGGCTGGAGGTCCTACTCCTTATATCGAAGTGTACATGAATGCGCATTTGAAAAACAATTCATCCTCTGCCTCCTCCAACCCTTCATCATCAATAGCCAGACATGAAGCTTCATACGCCGAAGTCGCAGCCACCCCAAAAGCTACAAACGGCCTTACTCTGCGCTCGCAACCTCCTGTCGATGATGACCACGGTCATGGAGATGACAGGAATGGAAAAGTACAATTTGTATTGACAGATTTACATCCACATATACCCGACTGGACCGCAGCCTCGAAGCGTAGTTCGAATCTCAATTTTATCTCCCAATCAGTCGATGCAGCGAATGCGCCGAGGGATTTATTGAAGAATGTTCGTGGTAGTAATGATATAAATGGAGAGAAAAAGGTGTTTCGATTGTACAATTTGGCTTTTCATCATTTTGATGATCAATTGGGCAGTGAAATATTGAAAAATACATTGGAGACTGCTGATGGTTTTGGGTATGTTATTCCTTCCTCTCCTTCCTCTCCTTCCCCCTTCTTTCTGCTTCCTATATGGAACTAACACCCCCAATCAGTATATTTGAACTCCAAGAACGCACCATCTCCTCCCTTCTAACCATGTTCGCCATGGGCATCATGATAATGGGTATAACCCCCTTTTATTTCTGGCGTTCTCCGGGCCATCTATTCTTCACATATATCATACCGATTATCCCATTCGTATTGGTGTTTGATGGAATTATCAGTTCATTGAGAACGAGGAGTGCCGGGGAGGTCGAGGCATTGATGAAGAAGAGTGGAGGTGATATGGAGGGGTGGAGGGTTTTGAGTGGGAGGGAAAGACATACGTGGCCGCTAGGATATATGACTTGGGTTATGGGGACTAAAGGGTAGAGTTTTTGTCTGGAAGGTTGAGTTTTGTGACCCGGATGTTCTGTGATCTTAATTTGTGCTTCAGACAGGCACGACGAGATATCTCAATGAACCTCTCATTGCCTGGAGACTATACTTGAACCAGCTGGGACTCCAAGGTTTGTTGCCATGTTCAATGGAATTGAGTCAATGATTCAATGATTCAATGGGGGTGATGGATGCAGTCATATATGTGGATTGTAGCGCTGAAAGATAAAAATGGTTAGATAAAAGTAATGAATGCATTATCTGTCTTGCTGATCGTTATATATTACTTTGTTCTGGAATGAATCCACCGCCCATGTCATCATCATAATCATAATCTGTATGTGTATCACTCAACTCACTACTCTCATCACTCTGCATCTTCTCATCCTCTTTTGCAAGCCCCCCCTCCTCCCCGTCATCCGAGGCTTCGTCCTCTTTCACAAATCCACCCTCTTCCTCTTCCTCCTCCTCTTCTATACTATCATCACTGTTCCCAATCTTTGCCCTCCTCCCTGAATATTCCTCCTCTTCTGCTTCCTTCTCACCATCCTCCCCATCCTCGAAATACGCGCCAACTCTCTCCCTAACCCTCAACCCCACCAACCACCTCCTCCACAATCTCCAAACCCTCTCCCTCCTCTCCTCCTCTCTTTCCCTCTCCCTCTCCTCTCCAATCGCCTCCACAACACACTCCACCGCCTCCCTAAACTCTTCCGCCACCACCACCCCCCTAAGAACCGCCGTTCCATGTCTCCCCCTAAAGACCCACCCCGTCAACGCACTCGCAAAATCGAGTCCCAGCAACCTCGCCGCATACATTGCATCCGGCCCATCGACATCGATATGCACCCCACCCCTGGAAACCATCGACGGAACATACACATCGATATTCCCGAACGAGTTTTTGGGCACTCGACCATTGACGACGGGGGGCGGGATATACAGCGTGGTTTGCGCCTCGGTATATAAATTCGTACCCGGTTTGTCCGCCACGCCGTCACCGTTTGCGAAATCCGAATTGCGGGCTCTCGAAGGTACGACTTTTGCGGGTGGCGAGTGGGGTATTATCTCGCGGCCGAGTCGGTACCATGCGTCTGCGCTCTTGCATACGTGGACGTCTTTTCGTCGGTACACGTTTTCCAACTTCTTCCTGCTTCCGGTGCCTAGGCTTGTGTTTCCGGTGGCGACGGTCCCGCTCTCTCGCTCGGCGATGATGACTTCGTTTCGTCGGAGGTGACGCTCGAGGGCGTAGACGGGGTGATCTTTGAAGTCTTGCACGTTCTTGGGCATGGGTTCGCGGGCTTCGAGGGCTGCTAACTCGCCGTCTTCGATTTGGTCCACGTCGGTTTTCCAACCTCGGGAGTAGTGATGGAGGACTTTGCACCACCATTTTAGTCCCCCGGGAACCGATTCGATGCGCTGCTTTCGCGTTTTGGAATTGGGAGCTTTAGCGTAACGACTTGTTACGTCGCGAGCGGAAGAATCGGGTGAGAATGCAAGGACGTAGGAGAGAGCATTTTCTTTGTCTGTGAGAGGTGGTTCAAAGAGACGGGGGTTTGAGATGGATCCAGTTACGAGGGGGTCAATGGGAATCCATTTTTGGTGCGCGGCATCGAGGACTTCGATCCAAAAGATAGGGAAGGGAGATTCGCGAATGGGTTTGGGTTTTGGGGTTGGAGG